>OZ010799.1:211178228-211614266 GCA_963932465.1 Maratus speciosus
ATTGATATAAATATAGGATTCATATAGCAAAAAGTTGTCAAACAATGCGCTTAAAATGTGCATTTTTTTCTATGTTTAAAAAACATATATGTAGTATTTATGTGTACTCTTTAAATAAATTGGCATTTGTCACCCAAAAATGATAAACATTATATTGGTATTTGCAGCATAAATATTTAAAAAAAAATTATGCTTTCGCATGCTTTTCTGAAATCTTTCATTTTGTTTTCGATTGTTCTGTTTTCAGACAGTAAATTGTTTACACAGGTTTTTCTGTATTAGCTTTGAGTTTGTCACATGGTGGTACATGGATGTATGAACTTATTTTTAATTGTACGTCGATCTAAAAGCTTGGGAACACCTGCACTAAAACATACAGATCTAGTTTAAACCTGTTTTGTTCTGGATAGAGTTCATTTCATCCATGTTTTCTGATATCCTTACATTTTGCGCCCCACCACTTACTGAGATATTCTGTTTTTAAAGCTGGTAGATGGTGGATGATGCTTTCGAAGCCAATCGCGTCCGTCGGCCTAACCGTTCGGAGTTTTCCGTGGCATTTTTCGAACCTTGCGTAGGTAAGGATCAGCTTTCCTTAGAATGATCCCCATACTTGGCAACCCCCATCGGACGCATATTTCTCGTATAGATAATCGGCCATTCATAAACAACACCGGCATACACTTTACACTTTACGTAAGGTAAATTTTCTAAATGTTTGTTTACAAATATATTTACTTGTTTTAATGTTATGGAAAAATAGATGGGATTGGAAGGCGGAGAGTTGGCCTGTAATTTTGATTAAATAAATGGATGGTGACACTAGTTTCTTATAAAAAATAATGTCAATTATTTTACATTTGCTTTTTTTTCAATAGCCTTCCACTCTTCTACAGTCGGCTAATTCCATAAAAACTTGTAATGTCTGTCACTCAGCTGAAACTCGCTATGCTTGTTGGCTAGCAGTATTTTTGAATGGAAAAATGTGACTTATCTTATCGGATATATTTCATCAGTTGAATAATGCGAAGCAAACTTTTCGAAAATAACAGTGGCCAACAAACATAGCGATTTCTAGCTGTGTGACAGACATAACAAGTTTTCATGGAATTAGCCGGTCGATGATGTGACAGCGTTTCTGTCCCATAGCTATCATTTTTATTCAAAATTAATTTAAAACATAACTTTCTTACTTTTAGATCATATTATCCTCCCACTGAACCATCCCACTGAACAATATTACAGATGATATATGGCCGAGTATACTACACAGGCCACACTTGCAAACTCAACTTTCGATTCATTTAGATAGATTTTCTTTTTAAAATATGTCAATGTTTTTGTGAATGTTATAATGTAGATAGTTTGTATAGCATTATTGTCATTTAATATGATTGTATTTCGTCCTCCCAAATAAATGTGTTTTATTAACCTCTTTCGCAGGAAAGACGTGCTATGTACGTCGCATTGGATTAACACTAGAAAGTCCGTGAGCAGTCACTTTGACTGCTACCAAATGAATATATCTCGGTTTGATCTAGAAACTGTTTTATAAAACTAGTTTAAAAGATACAAAGAAAAAAACTAGATAAATGGATAAGATAATATTTTTAAATAAAAATTCTGGTGTCAAATATTTTTCTAAAATATGGACGATATAGTCACGGGCTTCTGCCAATTAATTTCCAGCGCAAGAGATTAATTAAAGATGCTCCAAACAGGGTTACCAGTTTGTCTTTCGTTTTTATTTAGAAATTCTGAATTCATACCAGAAAATGTCAGTAGTATACTTTGTTTTATTTAATGACGGTCAATTTATATTTACATAAAGTCAAAATTTTTCTTTTAGAATTTCCGGTATACATTCGAAATTTGTGAATAACAGTGGAGGGTAAAATGACAACTCTGCTTCCCTGTGAATTTGAAGCTATAGAAAAGGAACTAGCACTGATGAGGTGGAATTGAAGCACTGATGAGATGGATTTGTCTTTCATTTTTTTCTGTTTGATTACTAAAGTAATTATGATCTTTTGAATTTTATTATTGGTGCCGAAATCCGGGAGTTGAAAAGGATTATCTCGCAACCTAGTGAATTAGATAAATCCAATAGCATGCATAAGCCTCCTAGAGCTTCTATAACAAATTTCATTCACAAAATAACAGAAAAATTTGCGGGAGACGCAATCGATAATTATGA
Source organism: Maratus speciosus (assembly GCA_963932465.1). NCBI lineage: Eukaryota > Metazoa > Arthropoda > Arachnida > Araneae > Salticidae > Maratus > Maratus speciosus. The sequence goes on from OZ010799.1 coordinate 211,180,426, forward strand.
AATTAATGATCTTAAAACTCAATAGATTGAGAAAGTTTACAAGTTAAATTCCGAAATGCACAAGCTTATTGATAACTTAGACACACTCCAGAAAGATTTAGCATCTTGTTGGAATATTGCGAAAAGATAATGAAATCTAAAGCTAAAGTCAGTAGACAATTAAAACGAAGCATTCCGAACGAATGTAAAGCAAATTCCTGTATCATATTGCCACAGAGCATGAATACTCAAATAATTATTCTCATATAAGGTTGCCGAGGCACACTATAGAGTCTTTCGATGGCAAATATGAAAATTCGCAGAAATTCTTAGGGTATTTTGAAGCGGCTATACATGAAAATGTACCGTTGCTGAATCTAGAGAAACGAATTACATAAAGAATTTCTTGAAAGGTACAGATTTAAAAATTATTCAAGGTTTATCTTTAATGCAAAATAATTATGATGTCGCCGTCGAATTGTTAAAAAGAAGTTTTGTGTAAAACGAAATTATAATAATATCACAGTAAATAAACTTTTAAGCCTGACTCCTGTGAATTCTGGAGCGGAATTGAAAGAATTCGGAGAACTGTTTGATACTCGTATAATTCAAATTAGAATTCTTGAAATAAGGCGCAGAATTAATTAATTACGGAATAATTCTAATACCTAGAATAGTCAAATTACTTCCGAAAGAAATTCTTCTCGATTTCCGAAAGAAATCGTTCTGCTAAATGTGAAAAATCTTGGAACAGTTCAAAATTATTAGAATTTCTTAAACATTAAATTAAATCGCGAGAAATAACGTATATGTTCCGAAATGATGACAAATTTGAAATAAATAAATTTAAAGAATTACCTTACCGAAAACATGAAACTCATATAATAACACCATCTATATTAAGCGCATTTGTTAAGAAAAATTGCTTATTTTGTTCTTGTGATCACGATTTTTCTAATTGTTCCTTAAGCATAAATTAGCGAAAATCGATCCTTTTGGAAAATATTTATCGCTTTAATTATATTCAGAAATCGCACATATCTAAATTTTGCCGTGGAAAATTTCGTTGTTCCACTCCTTCTCTATGTCTCAGCAAATCGATTTTTGAAGAATTTGAAAAACAAAACGGCAAAAAAAGGGACAAGAGTCAAAATCTGAAGCAACAGAAACTACGTCTTTGAATTGCGTAACTGCTAGTGACAGAAATCAAAATGTATTTCTGCAAACAGTCGCCGCCTATTTAAGCAATGAAGAACAGGAAGCAGAAATAAAATATATCATGGATTCGGCGTTAGAAAGGATACATTCATCATTATCTCGTAAATTTAATTTACAGTTTTTATGAAAAGAAAAATTATCAATTCACTCTTTCGGGTCAAAACCGAAGAAATCAAGACTTAGAGTAAAGGTAAATTTGAGAAACACTTATGATACGGTGAAAATTATTTTTATAAAAGCCATTTAATCAGCTTTTAATTCAGCAGCAGAAATTGAAAGTACCAGTAAAGAAATTCGTGCATTTTGTAATAATCTAAAACAAAAATAGCTGAAATCGGAAGGGTCTGAAAATTTAAATGTATCACTCTTCGTCGTGTCATATTATTACTGGAAAATCACTAAAGGGAAAATCAGAAGAGTCTCCTATGCTTTAGTATGAATGGGGCTATGTATTTAATGGTTTTGAAGAAAAACACTTAGTTTTTAAAAATGTTAGCGTAATGAATGCTGTAGTACATAGTCAAAATTTAGTAAAAGCAGACATTTTGAAAAGGTTGTTTTATTTAGATGCTTTGGTATTCTCGCGTACTAAAAATTTGAATTCCGGAGATAACGAAGTTTTAAAAGAATTTAAAAATTCTACTAACTAATCGAAGTACGTTATAAAGTTAAACATCCGGGAAACGAACATTCCGAGTCGCTACAGTATAACTATAGGAAAGCTATCAGCCGTTTACTGACATTCGTTAAAGAATATAAGAAAAATTGAAAATTTCATAGTCAGTACAAGAACATTTCTGCAAAACAGATAACTGAAGGAATATATGAAACGTTTAATGATAATGAAAATGTTCATAATTTTAAATATGTTACATTTCACACCACTAGACAATCCGCAAAGATAAATCACCTATGAAGACGAGTATAGTTTCAAATGCCTCTGAGAGTGAACTAAATTTTCCATGGGTTAATGGCTGCTTGACCCGAATTCCGAACTAAGCGCTCTATATTCTAGTACTTCTTCAACAGTTCCGCCTAAATACGGTTGCCATGACCGGAGATAAATCTGTATTTTTGGAAATTATTTTGACACCAGAAGAAATAAATGCAGCTAGATTTCTGTAGGATATGGAAGATCCAGATGTTGAACCCAAACTTTTAAGGATGATATCGTCGGTACCATGTCAAACTATCCAATATGAAAACAATGTTGCCAGTGGGCTACTTTTTTAAAATTCAGATTTATTTATTGGCACCACTTTTTTAAAGCATTAAAATTCGTCCCATTTAATGACATATTAATTATGGCGAAAACAAGGAACGGTTTATCATTTCACCTTCGTCAGCAATTACATTACATACATGTATTATATACATGCAGCTTGTTACTTATTTAAAATTTTGCATTATTAAACTGTCAATATATGGCTAATTCCATGAAAATGCCATGTCTGTCGCATACTATGATTTTTGGCTACCAGTACTTTTGAACAAAAAAAAAAAAAAAAAAAAAAAAAAATGTGACTTATTTTATCGAAGATATTTCATCAATTGAATAAGGCGAAGCACACTTTTCGAAAATAACGTGGCCAACAAGCAAAGCGATTTTCAGCTGTGTCACAGACATGATACGTTTTCATGGAATTAGCCATATGCAATTATTTTCATTCGGTCCGTTATTTTTAAGGGTCTCACGACTCTTAAAGCTTCAAAATGTTCAAAATTTAAACTTTTTGTAAATTTTAATTTATAATGTTAAACTCCCATCTTTTCTGAAAAATTTGATACAATTGTTTCCTTGAAATTCCCATTAGAACAGAAGCTATGGCTTTTAGATATATACTCGCTCAATAGCTGAAGCGGCGCATCCGAAACTTTGAAGTCATTTTTCTCCAAATGACGTTTTTAGGCCTAACGCGCAGGATATCTCAAAAACTTCAGAATATTTTTCCATGAAATTTTCAAAACGTATGTTTCATATTAATCTGTATAAATTGCACCTAAAATTTCCTTTTCATTGTTAAAAAAAAAAAAAAAAAAAAAAATCTTTTTTTAGATATTATACTGTCGAAATTTTCAAAAGTTTGTATTAGCTAAATATAACTTAGTATTAAAAATATAAAAATGCTTTAAATACAAATTTATTTGAATTACCGGTAATTACTATATTCCGAAGTATAAGTAGACATACAAATTTTCATTCTAGTAGCAGTATTTATTTTGTAATCATCCGCGTAACATGTTATTCCAATTTTATGCTCGTCAAATGTCAGACAGTTTGAAGCCTTGAAGCCTGTTTGAAGTTTGATGCTTATTCTGCGTCTTGAAATTTTAAAATACATGAAATGAAAGAACATACTTATATCTTTCATCCCAATAAAAATTGTGTTTTAAAATCATGTGCATTTTAAAATATTAATTAACAAGATATTAAGTGTATTAATTAATGGTCTTTTTATTTTCTTTTTTTCCAATTTTAAGAGTCCCGCGACCCCTTAAAGCTTTTTACAATAAGATTTATTTTATGATCATAGGAGAATGTATTTACTTTTTATGGAATATTAGTGTGTGTACTTCAAATTTACAAGAAAAAAAAGTATTTACTTTTATCTGTCCAATGTATAAAATTCTAATCAAAGTTTAAAATTGCATTTCAATTTGTATTATTTATTCTAATTTCACAATTTGAAGTTTTCGCTATTAATAAAAATGTATAGTGAAAGAATTTTCGCATAATTAATGAACTTCGATACTTAATGAAATCGATGTTTACCAGAGATAAGAAAGTAATGGGTAAACAGAGTTTACAAACTTATTTTGCAACAATATAGTAAATAAATTTAAGTACAAGTGCTACCAGATTTTTTAATCAGCAATTTAAATACGTATTATGTAATTTCTGAAATATTCTGAATCTGCAATTTTCTTAGATTAAATAAGTTCTCTGGGGAACAGGATTGTAATGTAAATCCTGCAGTAACAGCTAAATAAAAATAGTCCTTTGGAAAGTTCCATGATCGTAGATGGCCTTTATGCAGCGTGAACGGAGACTTTTTAGCATTATGTTTATAAACATGTAATTTGTCTGATGACGGATATCTATGTTAACTTTCTTTTCTCATTTAATATGTATATGTTATACTTCTCAACATCATAGTAATCTGTGGTGACGAACAATTGATATACCATTTTCGGCCAGCAACCAATTCGTAGAATATTCATTCCGCAGTCATAAGTGGGAACCGTTTGAAAAGACAAACAATGACATCCTTGGGAAAATTTCCCGTTCAATCAAGCAGCGACTGCATCCTTGTAAACAACCGTATTTGGATTCACATTATCAGAAATAATTTCACAAGTACTTCAGTTTGGAGGTAGTTGCGGCGCTGTATGACGCCAAAAGAAAGAAGGAAATAAAGATTTAGAACTACACCACATTAAAGAGTATATCTCCACCAGATGACAAGGGTTTTATTAACAGTCGAAAAAACGTACAAATTCTGAACTCCAATGCACTGCAAACTCGTTTGATACTAGCAATTCACTGAAAGATATGTTGACGCTGTTTTTCGAAGGTCGAACGAAATTCAAGTTAGGGGGTATGTCGCGCTTAGCGATTGATTGAAAAGGATGCGTAGGGCGGGAAAATTTGATTAGAACACTTTAATAGAACTCTTTACTTATAGCGTACAAAGAAAAGGTTTAATCGTTTAGACACGGCAAATACTTGCAAGAAATGCTGGGATATCGAATACATATTTTAATAAAAAATAAAAAATAGTATTAATAAACATTCGAAAGAAATAAAAATTTAATGTCTCAAAATATGAAAAAATAAAATAAATTTGTGTTTTTTTTTTTTTTTTTTTTTTTTTTTTTAAATAGTGCTGCTTTTAACAGATTAAGGTTTTTGGAATAAGAAATAATATAATGGGTTGATTAAAGGCATGGGATTAAAAATGTTATTGATATTTATGACGTATTACTAAAAGACTGATGAAAGCGGTAGATATTATAAGAATTTGGAATAAATTAATTAAGGTAAAATGGCGAATTTTTTTAATTATTACATATATATATATATATATATTAGTCATTTCTAATTTATATATATATTCATATTAGTTTATACAACTACTAGCTGCCGGACCCGGGATAATAATCTTAAATATACCTAAAATCAGTGTTGAATTAACAATTTTTTTTACCTTGGAGGGAGGGGATATATTGTTGTGAGTCCGGCTGACTTAAACAGCGAAAATCCTAAGATTTGCATGACATTATATGTCTCAACGAAAATTTATACAGACGCATAGGTGCCAATCTGAAACTAATCTTCCGTAATACGCGAGTTAATTTGACCCTGGTTCAATACGTTTCGAGTCAGAAATTGTTTGAAGAAATTAAATTAAATATGTTCCACGTAGAAACCTTGAATTAAATAAAAAAAGGATTCAAAAATAACTTTTTTTCTCGTTGGAAAGCGGTTAACCTGGGTCAAATTAATCCAGATATTACGGAAGATTAGTGGAAGTTTGGCAGCTATGCAGACGTATTTAGAGTTTGTTGACCCACTGCCTTCTTCAGCGTAAGCCAATCGGGAGTGAAAAACACGCTCCTGCTAATTTTTACAAATGGCCCACGAATTTCTATGGTTTTATATTTTTAAACGAAACCCTATCTAAATAAACCTAAATTTTCGAGCGCCAGAGTACCCTGTGGGTCTAAACGAACGTATAACTTCGACCATTGAAAATAAGAAAGCTATTGAAACTAGTTGGATGCGCCAATCCCAAAACTTTCTTCTATCTCATATATTTTAATATTTCAAAATGTTGTTACAAATGTAAATATTTCTATAAACACATGTATAATAATCACTTATAAACAGATAAAGTTAAAAAATGCTATAAAAAGTGATAGAAAATCTTTATTAAGATTGACGATCGTTTCGTTGCACAAACGGCAACATTTTCAAAATTATTCAACGATAGAAAATATTTTCACACAATTTAAAAACAATAAACATAGTAAACAATGTCACGGGACATGATGCATAATGAAAAACATTGTAAACATAAAATTAATTTAAAAGATTAGATTAGCTATTGGTGAGCGTGGATTAATTTTCAAAACAATAACATGGTAAACAATGTCACGAGACAACATGCATAATGCAAAGCATTGCAAAATATAAAATGAAAATAAAATTATCTTGGTTATTTACGAGCGTGGATTAATTTCTACTATTGTACTAAAATTACATAGCATCTCTTTCCAAATTTTAGGTAATTCTATGGACACTGAATCATTGCAAATATTCTTGTTGCGTGAAAATATCTCTATTGATTCTCGGATTATGGATGGTAAATAAAATCTTGATGTATAAATTAACTTGCTATTTTTAAAATCGATCTGTAAAGGTTCTTCGCTGTATAATCTGGCCAAAGCTGTGGTTCTTCTGTTGTATTTGATGTCTGCTATATGTTCTTTTTAAACCAGATTAATAGCCTTGATACTAAAATTAAATTTACATTGGAAATAGAACAAAATGGTACGCTACCTTACTTAGATGTATTACTAATCAAGACGCACCAAGGAATAGAACGCACTGTTTACAGAAAACCCATAACCAGTCAATCCATTATCCCTCATAATGCTCAAGCACCTTTTTCATACAAAGTTTCTGCACTTAGATATTCTATTCATAGAGCTTTCACAGTTTGTACCCCCGTGCAGTTAAATAACGAAATAAATAAAACATATGATATTGCAAGAAACAATGGATACAAAGAAAGTACCATAGAAAAATTAATTAAGAGCTTAAAGAATAACAAGAAAAGAAATTTCAATCCACAAAATTCCATGTTATCCACTTTACAATATTTTCCTGGTTTCTTCGAACGTCTGAAATATAAACTCAATAAATACAATATCTCCCTAGTCGCAAAACCTTCTATGAAAATAACAAATATAGTATGCAAGAAAATAGATCCTATTGAGTCAAACCAGTTATCGGGAGTATACGAAATACCTTTCACCAAAAAAGATGGAACCAAGCAATTTTATATAGGTATGACAACTAGAAAACTTAAAACTAGAATCAAAGAACATATAGCAGACATCAAATACAACAGAAGAACCACAGCTTTGGCCAGATTATACAGCGAAGAACCTTTACAGATCGATTTTAAAAATAGCAAGTTAATTTATACATCAAGATTTTATTTACCATCCATAATCCGAGAATCAATAGAGATATTTTTACGCAACAAGAATATTTGCAATGATTCAGTGTCCATAGAATTGCCTAAAATTTGGAAAGAGATGCTATGTAATTTTAGTAACAATAGTAGAAATTAATCCACGCTCGTAAATAGCCAAGATAATTTTATTTTCATTTTATATTTTGCAATGCTTTGCATTATGCATGTTGTCTCGTGACATTGTTTACCATGTTATTGTTTTGAAAATTAATCCACGCTCACCAATAGCTAATCTAATCTTTTAAATTAATTTTATGTTTACAATGTTTTTCATTATGCATCATGTCGCGTGACATTGTTTACTATGTTTATTGTTTTTAAATTATGTGAAAATATTTTCTATCGTTGAATGATTTTGAAAATGTTGCCGTTTGTGCAACGAAACGATCGTCAATCTTAATAAAGATTTTCTATCACTTTTTATAGCATTTTTTAACTTTATCTGTAAATATTTCATTTTTATTAGTTCAATACTATATCAAATTTGACTTTCATCTTAAATTTCTGCTTCAGTCAATTAATCGGAGAAAAATGAGTTAATCTCGATCATGATATTTATTAAAATCAAAAGTTTTCCGTTATCCTGTTACAAATCAGCTGTTCGCGATTAATCGGATCTACAGGATGGGAAGTTCCCATCGTTTCACGAGCCGCCGGTGTGCAGTGGAACTACGTAAAATCAAGAAAATTGCTCAAAAATTGCTATTATAGTGCCCCCTTTTGGCGGAATATTTCGAAATTCAGAGAATACCTTCTTGCCATGAACAAAAACTTTCGTTCAACACTATGCATAACTTCATACACTTTTTGGTGGTACAACATCCAAAATTGCACAAAAATTGCTTCTGGCGCACTTTTTCTAAATTAAGGGAGGACCTGCTTGCCACCTTGGTCAAAATTCTTGCTCGTACTAGCATAAAAAATATGCTAGTTATTGCTATGTATTGTTTTGCCTGCTAGATTTTCATGCTAGTATATGCTTTACAATGCTAGCCAGCATCACATGCTATATAGCTAGCTTACACAGCAATAGCATGACAAGCTATATACAAGCATTTTATGCTTGTTTAATGCTTAAGCTTCTTCCAAAGCTTGGAGAGGTAGGTACCTTAACGTGCTATTATATGATTTTTTTAACACTTTCCAACAAAGTTGAAAAGTGTTTATGAATTCGGTTTGTCTGTCCCTCTGTACGCGCTCTAACTCCCGTAAATATACTCGGATCGTTCTGAAATTTTTGGATGTTAGTGACCTCTACCATAGCACGAACCCTATTGCAAATGAAGTTTGTAGCATGTTTAGTTCATTTACAGGGACAGTCAAAAGTTTTCCGTTACATTACGGCCTATGGGAAAAAATCGTTTAAAATGATTTTTAATGATGTTACATGCTTTCAAACATAATAAATTGATATGCATTTATCAAGTTGACTAAAATATGTATTTTCTGTACAATATGCTGCCCAAACATTAGTTATTATTCATTTACAGGGCCGCACAAAATAATTCCTTTACATAATAATATAGAAGTGGAGGCAATTTTTTCCGGCGCATTTTAATTATGTTAAACTATTACATGTATGATGAAATATATATACGTCGCTAAGGTTTACTATAACTTATTTCATGGATAATACGAAATGCAGAGCATTTACAGGACACACAAAAGATTTCAGATACTATATTGTACCCGAAGTACTGTAAAGTAGCGATGATTGCTGGAAATGCATTTTTAATTATGTTATGTGCTTTTATGTTTCACTATATTTATGCATTGTATATGGTGTGTATAAATGCTGCAATTGATATACAGGTCTACTCAAAATAATTCGTAATGGTTACTGGGTATGATTGCAAATTGCTTAAAGTTGATTTTTAAATGAGTTAGGCATTTTTACGCTGAACCGCATTTGGTTTACTAAGAAATGTTTGTAAAACATATATAAAATGACATACGGGGTCACGCAAAGAATTGGATACATGGCCGTCTATAAATGATAATTTCTGGAAATGTGATTCCGGTAGTTTTAAGAGTGTTTTACTTTGAATTAAACTTTAGCTACATAGTGGCGTGTAATAAAGGTATTAGGTTAACTGCAGAGTTTTACAAAAGTATACAAGTATGTTTAAATCTATTAGCATAAATTGCTGAAAGAGAAATTTCAACCTGTTATGTGTTTTCTTGCTAAACTAAATTTCTCCATTATATAGTATATATATCAAACTACAGATCAAATAGAGGGCTGTTCAAAAGAATTGGAATACATATTTGCTATGGACGGTAACTGCTGAAATCAGTTTTTCAAATGTTTTATGTGTTTTCTAAAATGTTTACATAGTTCACTTATATACCTTATTTCCCTAAATAACGAAGTTTTGTTAAAGCATTTAGGAAGTGTTGGAAAGTGTTTCATAATCTATGTTTAACGCATGATTTTTCTTACTTGTTTATGCTTGCCTGCATAATATGCTATGCAGCTTGCTTAGGGAGAAATAGCATGGCAAGCTATGTACAGTCGTGGAAAAAAAAGTAAACACCCCCTTCTAACTCCTCAACAAACTATCGTAGAAGAAAGTTTCTGGTACCGAACGATTGGAAATAAAGACTTCTTTTAAATGATGTATATAAAATTGGCTTAGGGGGCCATCTACATATTAAAATGAACCATAACTTTATTTTTTTCAATAGCAGTACCTAATTCTGACAGCATAAATGAGCTCTACACCCTTCAATTAGCCTAAAGACGAATTTTTATGCAATTCGTACCATAAGTTTCTGAGAAATTAATTATTTTAAAACGCGCGTATTTTAAGGGCTGTATCCAAATTGAAGTTCCGTACTGGATTGTTAACCGAGAGAGCCGCCTTCCTGATCAAGGCACGTTTAAGCGTCAATGAAACCTGTTTGATTACAGCACAGCAGAATAAATTTCAAAATGTCTACTCACTTCCATCATAGACGGCCCCTTAAACAATCATTTTGCCGTTTTTTAAGTATAATTTGAAAACTACTTGGAAGAAAAATGTGAAATTTTTGAATTTCCATAAAGCAAGACTTAATAAATCTAAATCCATCAAAAAAATTGTAGTTGCAATTCATAATTTTTTCGAATATTAATTTCATAATTCATAATTCATATCATAAAATTATAAAAATTGCAAATTCAGCTTATTTATGTTTGGGTATATTAGTATTATTACGACAAAAAAAATTAGCACATTAGGAGCATAATTTCGGGAGATATAAATAAAAATATGAAAATGTAATTTAACATTAGAAGCACTAAATTTTGAGTTTTTATAATTCAAAAACTTATCATTCAAATGACTTGAAATTTGGTGTCTAGGCATAGTTTGAACCGAAGATTTGAAATATCTTGTTAAAATTGGGTATTGCTATTGAAAAAAATGAAGTTTGGATTCATTTTAATATGTAGATGACCCCCTAAGAAAATTTTATATACATTATTGAAAAGTAGACTTTATTTCCAATCGTTCGGTACCAGTAACTTTCTTCTAGGATGATTTCTTGAGGAGTTAGTAGGGGGTGTTTACTTTTTTTTTCCACGACTGTACAAACATTTTATGTTTGTTTGTTGTTTAAGCTTCTTCCAAAGCATGGAGAGGTAGGTACCTTAATGTACTATTATATGCTTTGTTATGATTGCCAGCATAATATGCTATACAGCCAGCTTAGGTAGAAATAGCATGAGAAGCTATGTACAAGCATTTTATGCTTGTTTGCTGTTTAAGCTTTTCCAAAGCATGGAGCGGTAGGTACCTTATCTTGGTATTATATGCTTTTTTATGATTGCCCGCATAATATGCTATGCAGCCAGCTTAGGAAGAAATAGCATGACAAGCTATGTACAAGCATGTTATGTTTATTTGCTGTTTAAGCTTCTTTCAAAGCATGGAGGAGGTAGGTACCTTAACGTGGTATTATATTCTCTTTTATGCTTGCCCGCATAATATGCTATGCAGCCAAGTCAGGGAGAAATAGCATGACAAGCTATGTACAAGCATTTTATGTGCTTATTTGCTGTTTAAGCTTCTGTCAAAGCATGGAGAGGTAGGTACTTTTAGATGCTATTATATGCATTTTTATGCTTGCCAGCATAATATGCTATGCAACCAGCTTTGATATAAAACAGCATGACGTACTACGTTCCAGTAACATGTGCTAATTTGCTACACAAGTCTCTTCCCAATAATGATGAGGTAGGCACTTAGATGAAGCATTGATGCTTGTTAATGCTTGGCAGCATCAAATGTTTATTTATTTATTTATTTTTAGTTACTCGAAAAGTACATATTTGATTATGTTTTTTGAAAATAGAAGAAAGGAAATTTTAATTATAAATTAAAGTAATTTTTCAAATCCGGGGAGAGACAATAGATCTCCCCCCCCCCAAGAGAATATTCTTACTTTCCTTTTAATTTTAAGCTAAGCGAAAAGATTTAATTTCAATTTGTTTTTTAAAATCGGAGAAAAAAATTAGTTACATTTACAATTCGAGGGAGGCTTAATGGATCACTAAGTCCTCTCCTCTTAACGGAATATTCAGGAGTTTGCGTTATGGAGGTTTCACTGTACATTGCAATTTTGAAAGATGTAAAATATAATTTTTATTTTTATAGTTAACATCTACAGGGGTGGGTTAAATTCTGTGAGGGATTAAACTTCTATGAGAGTGTACTATGGGAGCACTCTCCCCCCCCCCCCCCCCCCTCGCCTATAAAGGAATTTTTTTTCTTCTGTTTCTTACAATTTAAATGTTTTAACTTACTCGAAAAAAATGCAGTATGTCTTTAAAAACGGAGAAAAAGAAAATTTTGTTCATTAAAATCTAAAATCCGGGGTGTCCCTCACCTGAATTCAATACTGTCTTAAACCACCCTTTTGAGATTAGTTTTTAACATCTAAATATCAAAGGAAACAGAACTAAAAATTAATTTCCAAAGCGGATATAGAAGAGTAACTCCCCCCAACGGAAAATTTTAAACTGATCTTCCTTTTACTGTTAAATTATTTTAGGTTACATGTAAATTTAAAAAAATCTATATCTTTAAAAATGGGAGAAAAATAAAATTTTGTTTATTAAATTTCAAAAGCTGCGAGGGGGAGGGCTGTATCACCGCCACCTGAATTAAACACTGCCCCTTGAACACGTTTGAGATAATTTTTTAACACATAAACTTAATAAAAAATAATTTCCGTGGTAGACTTAAAGGGAAAAAGCCCCCTCCCCCCTTCCTCCCACGAATTTGAAGAAAATTCATAGCTGCACTTTCTCTTAGTATTTAATTCTTTTAAGTATCTCGAAAAGATTAAATTTACTGTGTTTATTCAAATCAGAGAAAAAAAATATTAATTTGTTAAATTTCAAAATCTCGTGGCGGTAGATTTCCTTTTCCAACCACTACAACGTAAATTCAATACTGCCTTCGTCCACCCGTTTTAGATAAAATCTAAACATAAACTAAAAACAAAACTGAAAATTAATTTCTATAAAGGATTTATTATGAAAAAGCGCCTCCCCCCTCCCCCCCGGTTTAGATAAAAAATCTTGGAATTCTTATCCTTTAAAGAGGTTTAAAAAGAAATTGGATCTATTATTGAATGATAAAAATTTCAAAATCGGGACAAAATCTGTTGTGGTGCCATCTAGTTACGATAGAATAAAAGAATATTCAAATAAAATAAAAATAAAAGCAGAAAGAAGATAAAGGTGAAAGCAAAATAATTGAAAGCGCAAGCATACGTATTACAAATTTAAAAATCTTTAGTATGCAAAAAATTGGTTGTAATTTAATTCTGATGCTAATTTTTTATGTAATTATGCTTGTTACTTTAAAAACAGAATGATAGTACTATCGCATTTACTTTCTTTGTTAAAGCAATGCGTAAATGATGTTTCTTTAAAATCACGAATTGACACAATTGCTCAATATCATTGCATCGATAAAGAATATATGAAATACATTTTAAAAGTGATTTTTAAAAAATTAACAGTTTACGATGTTTTATACAACTATTTAGTTAAAAGTAAAAAATTAAATAGGTTAAAATTATAATTGATATACAATATTATAAAGTTTAATTGACAATGAATTATTAATTATACTTACAAGTATATTTATAAAACAAAAATTGAGAAAAACAAATGTGGCAGACTCAGGCATCGAGCCCGGGCCCACGGATCAGTCGGCAAACGCCATACCAACTGAGCTACGACCAACCTATCATTGCCGATGCAAAGTAAGTATTTAAGTTGTGTACTATTATTAGACCCCCTGTTTCTGAAGAACTAAGGAGCGTTGGATAAACCCGTTGAACCTGACACTAAGTGGTCTCTGCCCTACAACATATATTAAAATAATCAAAATCTGTGATTATTAACAAGGTTGGCCCTCTCCTTGTGAGAGGAACCTGTTAAAAACTCCTCGTGTGACAGTTTACATCCCGTATACTTACCATTGACGATCTTATCGTTGTGTGCATCTCACAGGATAAATATCAGCTCGAATTTCGCCAATGAGAACACCCTAAAAATAGTTATGCTCAGTTGTCTGATTAGCACTCCTTTTTAAATCACTTAGCAGTAATTATTCGTCAAATGTTTCACCTTTTTCTTCCGTTTGTGGTTACAGTTCAGTCTCGAAAATAATCTTCTGGCACAGTGAATATTTTAATAGAAAAAGTGAATGGTAATAGTATATGAGGAGTTATCGTAAAATTTAAATTACAAGCGAATATTTTTACATTCTATTCGTACCACTATTTTTAAAAAATACATTTCCTAGTATATTTCTCTTACAAATGTTCTCAATATGTTTGCAAAAGTTTTTTTTTTTTTTTTGAAAAAGTGGTGCGAGGTAGCATTAAAAAACAATCGTCTGTAATTGAAACTTTACGATACCCCCTCGTATATTTAAGATTGCACAATAATGTGTGTTATTAAAACTTTCACTCTTTCAGGACGGAAATCACATATACATTGCATATAGTGTATGTATGGTTTTTATTTTATAGTGCCATGATATAGGAGTTGTAATTTTTCATTATCCAATCACAGAAATCTTGGATTAAATAAGGTTAAAATACTAAACGGAATAACTTGTATTCAATTCTAAACTATAGCTAAATGGCGTCCGTCCTAAAGACAAGGTTTCCAGTATGTATATATAATTTTTTTTTTTTCGAAAATTCCAGAGTTTATACTCGAAATTACGAAATTAAATTATATTTTATGCAATCTCGAAAAGTATGACATTAAAATAAAATTGTAAAAAAATATAATATAACTATTCGAAATTTCTTCTATGAATTCGGTGCTTCGGACTCAAAAAGAGGACCAACTGGTAACGTTCCCTAAATGGGCTAAATACTACTTTAGTATTGTATTGCAATTGACTGCAAGGGAAAAGAGTTTGTATATAATTTATCTAATTGTTTATGTTTTTTAATCATATTACTATTGGTAATTTATTTAATTTCCTATTTTCAAACCTAGTCTACGAGATATCGACATAACTACTCTCTTATTTCATCCGTATGTGGACCTTGTTCTTGACAAGTTTTATTAATGATACTCGAACATAATTAAAACTTCGATCTCAGAATAATATTATTTGATGTCTAAGATTAGAAATAGAGCACAGATTAAAATTACTGATCTCAATTCAAGTTACAGAAGAAATAATTCATTGATAAATACGCTCTGTAAATTTCCAGCTTGCAGAAAAATTGACCGGGCCAGAATTTGAATAAGGAACATATGGCTTAAGTTGCCAATTCTCAGCCAATTGATGTATCCGGGATCAATCTGCCGGGCACAACCTCACTCAGATACACTTAATGATAATAACAGCTGATATGGTAAAGGAAGTAGGGGAGGTATGATACACTTTTTTTTTTTTACTAATTTTTTACAACCCTTAGAAAACTATTTTGAAACAAATTTTTCGTGTTTTCTTATAAAGTGACATTTTATTCATTTATTAAAAATATTGTGAATTTAAAAAATAATCATTCAAAGAATATATTCCAATTATTGTGAATGGTTACTACTATATCAAATCTCCCCATTGCTGGGGTGGATTGATACACTAGCAAGGGAGGTTTGATACATTGTTATGTAAATTGAAAAAAAAAAAAGATGCAGACATTTCAATTTATGTGTCATACAATTTTTTATGATAAATCTTGAAATATTGAAGTAAAATTTAAAAAGAATTGACATTGACATATTTTTGTTTCAGAAATGTTTTTTACAAAAATATTTAAACAATTGCTATTAGTTAAACAATTCTATTAACACACTTTTTAGAAAATAAATAATGAAAAAAAACCCCTATAGATCTTACTGCAAGAAAAAATGAAGTGAACATTGCTGATTTGCAAACAATTTAACATTTTATTTTAATTGATGCTACCGGGTTATATGCACAACCCTGTTTGCTGGACAACTTCCGGATTTGAGGACATCCTTAACCAAACAAAGTTTGCACTACATATTTTTTTTCTAATTTGCTGATTAAAAAATCTGGTAGTACTTGTATTTAAAGGGCATTGCCGAATTGAAAACATGCCTTTCAATCAAATTTCCTGATATTTTTTCCAGATGTGTCAACATATCTGATAATATATTTCCCCTATGATTATCCTATAAATATTTATATTTAATGAGATAAAAATGTTTTTTCGATAAAAAAAAAAAAAAAAAACAGATTTTCTCAAAAACTGCTGCGCGGAATTTCATGCCGTTAATTGAGGCTATATAGATACCAAAGGTGCATAAGTCGTAATTTTTGTATAATTTTCTGTTTATAAAAACTGCGTTAAATAGCGAAATAAAAATTAAAAAAGATAAAAAATCATATCATATGGTTATCCGAAAATTACGATTTTCTTGTAAAAAGTTCTACATATGTGCCCGTATATTCTATAAAAATGCCGAAAGTTTGCGTTGGGTACTACATATAAATATTTACAAAAATGTGTATTAAAATTATTGAAATTCATTTTAAGGCGTTATTTGGGGCGGAGCTACTTAACTTCAACATCCGAAGAGTTTTTGGAACAAAGTAAGCATACAATATGTCAACTGATGTATTTTAGATTCCATTAAGCATATAAGACATGTTTTTCAACATCATGTTCATTTTGATATCGACAGTGTTGAGAATGTTGCTTATGCGTTCATTAAAATTTTAAATACAGCAATTCTGTAACTGTTTATTCCAAAAATTCTTCGGGTGTGGAAGTGTGAGTAGCTCCGCCCAAAACAACGCCTTAAAATGAATTTCAGTAATTTTAATATACATTTTTGTAAATATATATATGTAGTATCCAACTCAAACTTTCGGCATTTATATAGAACTAGAAAGGTAGCCCGTCAAAAATGACGGAAATTTAGATATAAAGATATATACAACTCATGTGCAAGAATATGAGTTTTTTCGATTGTTCCGCAGTGATAGATGAAAATAACACATTTTAAGAACGAAACACATTTATGAAAAACTGTGTACAGTAGAAGACCACTAATCTGCACAGTTTGGTTCCAAGTGTTATGCAGATTTGAGGCTTTTTGCGGTCATGTCTATTCAATTTTTGTTTATATTTTTTTTTTAAATTCATATATTGGACAATTCAGATTGATGAGCCTTAAAAATAAATATATAACACACTTGAAGTAACGTTAAAAACTATTAAATTATCGTATACGATTTCATGAAATGGTATTATATGGTATTATATGTGTGTGCTTCACGATCTTGGTTACGACGTTGGCGAAATTGGCTGCAACTTGTCATAATCCTAATAGTGTGGGCCACTATAACAAAAAAGTAACCATTTTTTAGTAAAATTTCTGATATAAAGTAGCTTTCAAAAACTTGTGTAAAATTGCAGGCCGTTCTCGTGTTATGTCAGTCCTGGGAATAATATTTCTAACACTGAAGATTTTCCATGTATATATGGAATTTAGAAAAGCTTCTCCAAAAGAAACGTCCTGAAATGACATTGTAATTCCTCTAACTTCAAAGTTTAATCAGGCTCTGCTGTTGAGTACTGAAATCTAATAAATACAGTTATTTTTAATATTGTAACAGAATTAAACAGTGAAACTTATTTAACTTAAACCCGCTGTTACTTCCCGATGTTATTTTTTAGTATTAAGAAAGAAAATTATTTAAAATTTTCAAATCATGCATTTATGATTTTTTCCGTCTTTAATAACTAAATAATGAAAAAATAGGCTTTTGTTCTGAGCACATAAATATGACAATAAAATAATTTAACTAAGAGACATTGCAAAATTAAATCTTTGTGATTACAAACCATAAACAAATGATACCGCCACCATTTTACCTACTATGATGTCATTAGAATATTGCCCATTGATTGTTGGAGAAATTACTTTGTGGATGATTACCTCAATGATTT
This sequence comes from Maratus speciosus, assembly GCA_963932465.1. Classification (NCBI taxonomy): domain Eukaryota; kingdom Metazoa; phylum Arthropoda; class Arachnida; order Araneae; family Salticidae; genus Maratus; species Maratus speciosus. Next base: position 211,198,341 of record OZ010799.1, read on the forward strand.
AATATTTTTAACGTTTCACGATGAATGAATCACTTGTGTTTGTTTAGGTTTATGGAATGAGATATTAAGCTGTGAAACTAATTTCAATTGAAGTTATATCCAAGGATATATGTATTTTTAATCGAAATTAAAAACAATGCTTTGATCTCGAAATAAAAAGTTTTAGTTTGTAGAATTTGTTATTTCTGTTAATTATTTATTTAAGTACTTTTCCATTATAGCGCATTTTTAAAAAAAGCTTGGCGCGATTCGGGCATCAGAAAGTGAGATATGTTGCGAAAATATGTAAACAGCTATGAAAACAAATCTAAGGAACTTTTGTCTTTGTTTATATATGCACTTATATGCATAAAAAATCGTTTCTAAATATATATAATTTTTTTATCTACAAATTACGGCACAGATTTCAGATATGAACCGGGATACCTAACTGGTGCCAAAATGGTGTTATTCTACCTGCTATGGTAACCCGGCTAATGTTTTTTATTTATTAATAAATTGTTTATTTACTTTTATTTTCTGTTTTTTAATTATATAAACTGCTTTGTTCTATAGTTATTATTTAAACTCTTATTTATTTATAGTTATTTCCTTTTCAAAATGATAGCAAATAATTGAAAAATATATAAGTAACTGGTATTCGAAAGCGAGATTTCTGCCAAATTGGCGTCATAGAAAAATCACGCCAACTCCCATGCGTATATGACATATGTGCAAAAATTAATTCTGTTTCTTTATAAAAATGGGTAAATAGCTTTTTTATATTAAATTGTCGGCACAAATGTCATATACGCCCATATTGGCGCGATTTTTTTTTTTTTTTTTTTTGGCGCCGATGTCATATACGCACCGGGTACTTAACTGGTGCCAAAATGTCGTTATTTTGCTTGTAATGGTAACCCGAATATTGTTTATGCTGTTGATGTTTTCGCCAAATTGGCGTCGAAAAAAAATCGCGCCAACATGCGGCGTATATGACATCTGTGCCAAATTGTATACATATGGAGAAAATTGCTTGTGAGTATGAAGCAGTAAATAGGTTGCCAGAAAATACGTTGGCAAACTTCTTTCTCGCCAAGAAACTTTTCTCCGAAGTATTGTAGGTAAGCAATGATTGCTAGAAATGCATTTTTAATTATGATATGCGCTTTTATGTTTCACTACATTTATGCATACTATACTGTGTGTATAAATGCTACAGTTCATATGCAGGGCTACACAAAAGAATTCGTAAGGGTTACTGAGTATGAGAGTAAATTGCTTAAAGGTGGTTTTTAAAGGAGTTATGCATTTTTACGCTGAACTGCATTTAGTTTCCTAAGAAATGTTTGTGGAATATAGATAAAATGATATACATGGTCACGCAAAGAATTGGATACACAACCGTCTATGGATGATAATATCTGGAAATATGATTTCAGTACTTTTAAGAGTAGTTTAAATTAAATTTTAGCTAAATAGTGGCATGTAATAACGGTACTATTGACAATGGACGGTAACTGCTGAAATCAATTTTTAAATTTTTTATGCGTTTTCTAAACTGTTTACTTGGTTATCTTGGAACTTCTTAGTTATCCCGTCGACCACATTACTGTCGCCAAATTGTAAGATTAATTGCCAATAATGGTTGCCATTAATTAATTAATTAAATGCCAATAATGGCCAATAAAACCAATAATTCGACGTTTTATTTGTATTTTTATTAATGTTTTACTATTGATTTGGCGATTTATATAATTTGGCGAAGTTGGTCGACGGGATATCTAAGAAGTAACGTTATGTTATTTACCTTATATCCCTAAATAACGAAGTTTTGTTAAAGCATTCAGGATGTGTTGGAAAGTGTTTCATATTCTATGCTTAACGCATGATTTTTCTTTCTTCTTTAATCTTATTTTGCATTTATTTTATTCTTAATTTTTAGTCTTATACTGCTTTATAGAAACTTTGGCACAGTTGTTATATATTACGTTATCATATATTGGCGCGATTTTTTTCCGACGCCAATTTGGCGAAAACATCAACAGCATAAACAACATCCGGATTACCATATCACAAAATTACGACACTTTGGCACCAGTTAATTTCCCGTTGTGTATATGACATTGGCGTCAGAAAAAAATCGCGCCAATATATGACATCTGTGCGTATATGACATCTGTGCCGAAACTTTAATATTTAATGTTTAAACTCTTCGCTCCACTCCCCTTGCATATAGTCCAAACTATAACACGGATAGCGCAAAATAATAGACAGTTTGGTACTTTTCCACTGTAGGGGCTTTGGCATTTTTTAAAAAAAGCTTGGTGTAATTTTGGCATCAGAAAGTGAGATTTGAGTACTTTTCCGTTATGCGGACACCATTGTCGCCAAGCGTAATAGTTGGCGCAAAATCGTGAATGGAAGCATTTGAAAAATAAAAGAAAAACCATTTTCGATTCTAAAGTGAGCATTTAAAAAATATAACATTTGAAAATTCCAGACTTTTACGAACTATTTCATCAAATCACAAATATATACTTAAAATAAGTGAACAAATAACTGCTATAAAATGAAGCAATAAAATAAAACTCATATTAAGCTGCTGGCATAAAATTACAAATATCTTTTAGCATTTTGAAATAATTGGCGCATTAGCATACATTTTGGCATGGTGTTCGTATAACGGAAAAATATCGAGATTTGTTGCCAAATCTTATAAACAGCTATGAAAACAAATTTGATAAGCGTTTTCGTTTGTTTTATATGTATATTATTGATGTTTTTATGTACAAATTACATCTGTTTCTGTATAAAATTAGAGAAACGGCTTTTTTTATGTTAAATAAATCGTATAAATATCGATAAAAAAATGCGTGTGTATATAAAATAAAACAGTGACTAAGTTCCCGGAAAATATGTTACCAAATTTCCTTTTTCGCCAAGGCACCTATACTGGAAAAGTACCTAAAGCCCATTAAAATGGCGCAGTTAGGAGCTCACACTGTACATCGTTGTCTATTGGTGGTTATTTTATTAGTAGCATCGGGAGGAATATGTAAAGATGTACTTTAAATTCTCACCCATAGATTTCGAAAAAATATCTTAAAAGAGTGGAGTTTAATATTAAATTTCGGTGACCTCCACTATGAAAGATTAATGGTTTTAAATGGGAATTTCCCCAAATTAGCCAGCTATCGTCAAGATGGCTAACATTTGGCGCTACTGTGGTAACCCTGCATTAATATTTTTCAACAATTGCTCATTTCAATCAGGCGGTCCTACCGGAATAGTGAGGGACACACAGAGACTTGGATTTTATATAAATAGATACTAGCACATATGGGGAATTTTTTACGAGAAAATGGTAATTTTCGGATAACCATAAGATATGATTTTTATTTTTTTACATTTTTATTTTGCTATTTCACACAGTTTTTACATAAAGAAAATTATACAAAAATTGCCAGTTATGCATCTTTTGTATGTATATATCCTCAATTAATGGCATGAAATTCCGTGCAGCAGTTTTTCAGAAAATCAGTTTTTTTAAAAATCGTAAAAACATTTATATCTGATGAATTATCAATATTTATAGGGTGATAATAGGGGAAATATATTGTCAGATATGTAGATATGTCTGGGAAAAAAATCAGGAAATTTGATTAAAAGGCATGTTTCCAATGCGTATCCAGCTATGCCCTTTAGTATGGTTTTTAAGAGCATGTAATTTATCTGTTTTCAGATATGTATATTACAAATTTTTAATTTTTTCGTCAAGTTTAAAAGTATTTTATATAAGTTTCCCTTTTTAGTAATATTCCGCAGGCTATTAATCTTCATAAGATCTTAATCCATATAATAATATTTATTGCAAATTGCGTAAATCTAAAAATAATCGCGGTAATTATTTATATTACTTTAATAAAACCTTTTTTCTTTATTTAAATTCCTATAAAATCCGCTATTCAGGGATGAGAGCGCTCCGATAAAAATGGCTAATTTTCACCACTAAATTTTAATAGTATTCTTTGCTTTATAAAATCTCATAAATTCTGTCAATAATTGCGGCGAAAAATACTGCTTAAATTTAGTGGTAGCAATCGGTCATATGTGTGTCGGAACGCTCTCATCCCTGGCTATTAAATCCCGATGTATCATATTCCCCTCAATTATTTATTTAATTGCTAAAATATTGTAAATCATAAATTATCCCGTCTAAAAAACCTATTTCTTTTAAATTCATTCTTTATTAAATAATATCCAAGTGCCATCTAAAATATTTCAATGATTTAAAATTTACGCAAAAATAAATTCATTTTTCTTTTTATTAAAAATCGTCTGTCGGGGGGAAGGGGGGGGGAGCTGTTTTTAGAAGTCATATCGACAGCAGAGACTAAAGTTTGTTTACATAACCCTCTGGGTACGGAACTATGGAATATTCTATAACAATCTTTGGCGGTAGGAAAATCGTTTATCTCGAAATTAATACCGGAAGTGCGAATAGTCCGTCTAAGCAGTGAATATGATTGGAGAAAAGGAATCAGATGACTTATTTTGTATCGTTGAGCGAGGTAGTATATATACTGATTGCGGCACTCAGATAGAGAGAGAAAGGTGTAGAACAAAGTGTGTGGAAGGCTTTATACGACTTCGAAAGTGAACGTGAAATTCCCTTTTCTTCATAATTTGCACTTACCACCGGACAGTAAATAACATGTTTCACATCAAACGAATGGAGTATTTCCCTACAAAATTGTTCTTGAAAAGGCTAAATAAAACTGGAATTTTGCTCAGTTTACTTTTTCTCCTTAATTTATTCCACCTATGTTCGTCTTTATTAAACAGCCGGCCAACACACATGTGGGCATAAAAATGGAAACCCAGGAAAGTATTATTTTCACCAACCTCTACTGTCGTTAAGTCACCTGTATGTTAAAAATTAATGGACCAATGCCTCCATATAAGCGGCATTGGCACTTTTAACAAAATTTATTCGCTTGGCACCACTTTTTTTGTTTTAGGAAACGTTTTTATTTGTACTTCGACAACATGTGAAACAAAAATTCACTAAAAAATTTGCTCTTAACCCCTTAATTCTCGCTCCTGTCATATTCACGGGCTGTGTCTTTAACTCAAATTGTTTGATTCCCACCAGTTTTATAAAATAGTGAAATTGGCTATATTGTAGTATCGTTTTTACTGTCATTAAATAAGGTGGATATTTCTTTTTCATAAAAGTGGTGCCAATAAGCAATTTGAATTATTCAACTGTAATTTAATTCGAGCGTTAAGGGTTTAAAAAAAGTAGTGTAAACGGAATGTAAAAAAAAAAAAAAAAAAATGATGTATTTAAAGTTACCGTCCGTTAAGGGTTAACTTTCTTCCCTTATTTATTATGTATATATATTTTAGTTTATATAAATAGTAACTGGCTCTTCCGGCCAGTGTTGCCAGACGAATACTAAAATTTTATTTTGAAAACCTCTATTTTCATACGTTATTATTCGATTGCTTTAATTGCAAAATTTTTTTAAATGAATAAGTTGTCTATCTGTCTATGAAAATAGTGGTATTCAAAATAAAATTTTAGTATTCGTCTGGCAACACTGCTCCTGGCCCTGGAATAATCTTAAATATACTTAAATTCACTCACATATATCGCCGGTAGGGAGGGGATATATTTAGTGTTTGGAACCGCACTTGCTTTGACAGCGTACATCCTGGAGATTATACGATATTATATTTTTTAACACTTTCACTTCCACAAAAAGTAAGAATTTTCAAATTTCTACTTGAAAGTCGTTCGCCACCACAAATTCTGAAAGGTAAATTTCGCTTTACTAATACATCAAAATTTCTGCCAATAAATAAGGCATTTTTTTTTATTTTGAAAAAATGGTGAGAAAGTAATGAATTAAAGCCACGAATATTAAAACTACGAGTATACTCGTAGTATGGCAGTCAACGTGTTAACGAAAATCTTTCCAAACGAATATAGAATTGGGGTTCCCCGCTGTCTTCGATTGTATACACCGGGTGTGTTGAAAATGGGAAAGCTAAAGTGAACAAAAAAAGTTATATATTTTTTCTGTTTACGGTGGGCATCTGACAACTAGGCCATTCGTCACAACAAGGTCGGAAGTGATGGCCATGTGCTTAGGAGCACACGAATGGCGGCCATCGCTTACTCGAGTTCATCTCGTAATTTAGAGCCTTGATGAGGTGACAAGATCTTCACCTGACTAGGTACCTCCAAACGAATAATTCATAGGGGACTTGGAAACCTGTAACATACACTGATGTCCAAAATTAAGGACTAGTCACAAAACGCTAATTTTTAAGTACGCGAATACTCAAAAGGAAATCATATAATTCAAATAATTACTATCCCTGCAGCACAGCTAGTCCACATAGCATCTCATTCATGTCACACATGGTCACAAGTCTCACAGTCACTACGGTGAAACAAAATATAGGAAATTCCATACGTCCAATTATGAGTCTCAAATGATCGCTACATGTAACTCCACTGAGACGTCAATGTGACTGCTGCTTTGTGACGAGTCACCAGGTGACTTTACAATGTAGTTAAATTGTGACTTTCATGTGACTGTCATTTTTAGACTCACTTTCAAAGTCATCTTGAACGTTGCATTATGATAAGTCACCAAATAATATCACATAATAGTCACATGGTGACTTTTCACAAAAGAGCACAATGGTGAATTCACAGTACTCTCTCTGTCACCTGAAAGTCATCATGTGACTTTAATGTGACATTATTTGGTAACTTATCACAATGCAGATGTCACGATGACTTTGAAATTGAGTCTACAGATGACAGTCACATGAGAGTCAGAATGCAACTACATTGTAAAGTCATATGGTGACTCGTCACAAAGCAGCCGTTACAGTGACGTCTCAGTGGAGTCACATATAGTGATCATTTGAGACTCATAATGAGATGTATGGAATTTCTTATTTTTTTGCTTCACCGTAGTAACTGTGACACTTGTGACCAAGTGTGACATGAATGAGATGTTATATGGCCTAGCTGGGATGTAGAGATAGTAATTATTCGAATTATATTATTTCCTTTTGAGTATTCGCGTACTTGAAAATTAGCATTTTATGATTGGTCCTTAATTTTGGACACCAGTATACATGGCGAATTCTTAGCTGTCGGCAAGCGTCGAAACAACGACCTTTCGGCTACGCGTGCGATGCTTTGCCAACTGGGCCACCGGTGACGCACGTAGAATATAATTATGTTGAAATGTAAAATGATTCTCGAAGGCGCTAAAAAAAATGTCAGCGGCGATTTGGATAAACAACTTCCAGAAAATATTTATTTTTTAGAAATAGTGCATATTAATATTTTCTAAACAAATCTAACGTTACAATCAGGATGCTAATGAGAATGATTGGTATTTTTTGCTATAATGTATTCCCATCCGGGAAAAAAGGATTGCAGTTAAAACTGTAGAAGAAATGGAAAACATAAAAACGAATGTGAAATCCTCTTTCAAATAATATTTTTTCGAAATAATAAGTATTAATCCTCTCACTAAGCAGCCCGAGCTATGCTCGGGCATGCATTTTTCCGTCAAATTAATACTATTTGGTTGGTCCCACCAGTAATTTTTTAGCGAAAACTTTGTCTGATTTAATCAGGACATTTTCACCGATTACGATAGTAAAAAAATTCTGCTTTAAAGAACAGGTGATAAACGGTTAAAAATTCTGTAAAAGACGTTCATCGTGAAGAATTACTTATGCAGCGAGAGGGTTAATATTTTTTTTTGCACAAATAATGCAATTGAAATGGAGAAGGTACAGCGAAAACGTTCATTTTACAACTTTTGAAATTTTTTTATGAATTCGGTTTGTCGGTCTGTCCGTGCTCTAACTCGCATAAATATATTCCGATTGCCATGAAATTAATATTTGCTGTAGGGGTTTACTATGCGTGTTCTTTATAGAAAAAGAAGTATGTAGCATTTGCCGTTCATTTACAGGGGCACTCAAACGAATTCCGTTACATTACGGCGTATTGGAAAAAATCGTTTGCGGCATATTTAATGATATTACACTATTTAAAATATAATGAAATTTATATACATCACTGAGGTGTAATATAAGGCGGCTAATGTAAAATCTGGTATGAATATACTTTGTCGTTCATTTACTGGGACACACAAATGTATCCAGGGCTCGCACCGTTCCTAAAATTTTCGCACTTTGCTACCAGTATTTTAAATAAGAATTTTTCGTGGTAAATTCCTTTAACATCTATAATAGATTCATACAACAAAGATTATCATTTTAATTTAGTGGTAGCAAAGAGCGAAATTTTTAGGAACGCTGCGAGCCCTGTGTATCTGGCTTTTGTACAGCCTATGAAGAATACTTACTTTATGAGCGTTTTCAGTTGTAGAACGCGTTTTAAAAATTATTTTTTTAAAATATTACTTGGTGTGTATAAATTCTATAGAATGTATACAGGCCTACACAAAAGATCTGAAGTACATTTTCGATTATTGGCTGGAATTCCTGAATGGGAATTTTCAACCATGTTCTGAGTTTAAGGGTGTAGGATACCTTTGAACACGTCAAAAAATTAAAAAAAAATATCACTTTGTTCCAAGGTTCAAAACTTGTGTAATAAGTCAAAAATAAAAATCAAACTTTATTTTAATATAAAGCTCATATTTAAATATATATATACTTGTAAATTCATAAATAAATATTGAAATGATAAGCTAAAAATACATGATAATAAGAGAAAAAAAAAAAAAAACCTTGCGCGCCCCTGACAAAATCTGTAAACATGCATATAAAGAGGAAATTTTGGTGAAATTAAATATATAATAGTGTTACTTTTATACTAAAACCAGAAAAATTGTAAAAAATATTGACTAAATTAAAAAATTAACAAGTAATTGAAACTTTTCACTTAAAAAAAAAAAAAATCAAAATACAAAAACAAAAACAAAAAAAAATAAAATCGTACCTTTTCCTAGTTTTAAGTTATAGGTAATACAGAAATGAATATGTAGTGAAAATTTCTTTTGATTGTCATGCATAGTTTTTTAGTGACACTGCGCCCACTATCAAAAATCATCGCTTTGAATAAACGCAACGCAAAGTTTAATTATCCTATATAGTCTTAATAAAACTGCCATAATTAGTAAACTAATGGAAATTTTTTAATGCGGTTTTTTGCATATTGTTCAGAAAATATTACCCCCTTAACTGAACTAACTTTTAACATACTGTGTAGTATACGTCCAAATCCGTAGATCATACACAGTGCTGCACAAAATATTCGAGTATTTTTACGACAATTGATGGTAACTACAGAAATTGGGATATCAAATGTGTTATGAATTTTCTAAATTATTTAATTATTTCGTTATTTTTCACCTTTTTGCAAAAAAGAAATAAAAATTTAATTAACACTAGACCTGTCGAATATTTTAATCAAGTTTTATAAAAAAAAAAAAAAAAAAAAAAAAAAAAAAATTACATCAGGAATTTTTTTTTCAGCTTCTTATTGGGACTAGTTTATTTTGGGCTTTCCAGCTTTTTTATAAGCGTGCTAGTAAAACTGACGTTAATTGGAATTTTTTTTCCTTCTTTGATTCTAAAATATGTTCAGGGGTCGCATTATACAGGGAGAATTTTATTGTTCCTACCAGAACCCTTAATGAGCTACCTTCGTGATCATTTTATTTAACATATCATATCATTCTAAATAAAGGTAACCATGAAAATATTATTTTCAAAATAGTGGTAGGAAAAATTAAAGTTTCCCTATAGAATGCGACCCCTGTATGTTTCATATCTCTTTATTTTACATATCTCTTTAAATTCAATTCTGTTTTTTAAAACTTTGCCTCAAGCCGATTTAAGTTGTTTTGGGGAAACTGAAATTAAGGGCAAACCACTTAGAGGCTTCAAACTTTTTAACTTATTCGTGTAAGTTTATTTTTCTGTGTGGTATATATTTAACTTATTTTGTAACCAAATTTCTCATTTGATTTGGAGCATATTTATATGGTGCCGGTAAAAATTACCGATATGTCTGTTCTAGTGTTAGAAATGTAATCATTGAACAGTCAGAAAAAGCTATACATCAATTTATATATTATTATATATCTTATGTAATATTGAGCCTCTTGCTGCGCAAACAGAGATTTCCTCGGGCAACATAAAGTAGCAAAATTTGGGCAACCCGAGATTTCCTCGGGGATGCATTTTTTTCCGTCTAATTAACCCTCCTCGATTATTCCCACCAGTTATTTTGTTTATTGTAAATTTTGACTTATTTAATTGGAGCTTTTTCCTGATTAAATCAGACAAAACTTTTTGTTTTGAAAAACCGATGACAGAAGAACAAAAATTCTTAAAAGACGCTAGTCGCGAAAGGGTTAAATACGCAATTTTTGAAGCTATTTTGATAAAACAATTACGCAACGAGAGGGTTAAAGTTAAATTCATGATGTTTGATAGTTTTGAAAAGACAAGTTATAGACCTTTAAAATTGTCAAGTACCTTGATTTTATAGATTTTATAAGAAAACATGTCCATAAATATTAAACAAAAATTGTAATCAGAAAAAAAAAATAGAAATGTTTACACTCATATGTGTGGCATGCATATCCACAATATATATTAACAATGTAAGTATCGTAGATCTACTTTCGTTCCAACTTAAAAGTCACTTGCGACTTGCAGAAGCAATAGAAAGGAAAATGTTTAACTGAAGTAAAAACGAATTGAAGATGGGGAACACAGGGATGAGATTTCCGATATTTTTCATACCAGTATAATCTTTGAGAAAATGTTATTTTATTTAATCGGAACATGTTTGCGATTTAGCAGAACAACATTTTCTGTAAGATTATTCTGGCATGCAAAAAGTCGGAAATCTCATCCCTGGGAAAAATTTAATTTAGAAAAGTTTAAAGGGAAAATAAAAAAGCAGAAAAACTGGGTATAATAGTTTAAATAATTTAACAATTTAATATTAAAAAAAATGAAAAAAAGACAAATAAAAAATAATAATACAATTTGTTCCAAAAATACAGGTGAAATACTACGAGGACTAACGCATAAAAAAAGAGATTGGTTACAGATACCGTACATTTAAATATAATAGAGAATATGATACTCGCTGAGCAGTACTAATCACTGGAGCAGCATTGGGGGGCTTCGTAGTTGTTGGCAACTGAGCAACCAATTTATAGTTGGATCGTCTTGTTTTATTGCTAGCCATTGAGAATAGAATAAATGTAGTTTTAAACTACTTAAATGGTAAATGAAAAAAAGAATGAAAAAAATTACAGAAATTAAAATTTTAATTAATTTAAAAAAATAAAATTGATAATTAAAAATTAAAATAATTAGGTCAAGGTAAGACTAAAATGTAGAATATCAAAATATATTAGGGTTGAAGATTGAGTATAGTTGTAGTTAGGAAAACTGCTAAGATAATACGCAGTCTAAATATATTTTTAACGGTATTTCTTAGTATATTTTTCAGGTATGAAGTTTTGAATATGCTTTTACGCTTATAAAGGCAATCTCTATCTCATAGAAGTATGAAATTATTATTTGACCCGATCATGATCTAGCGTTATATTCAGAAACATGCCATTTCATTGAGCATTATTTTTTACTGAACAATTAGTTTAGTTAGTAGCTCCATATAGGATAGTATCCTAATCCTGATAATATTATAGCTATTAAAGTGTGAAGATGTTTGCCTGTAGTCAGTATCAAAACGTATGATTAAAGTCCTTTCTATTCATTATTCATTATATTATTTTTTTTTTTTCAAATTCCCACTTAAGTTTAAAAATGTATATATTTTATTTGTTTGTAGTACTGAAAAGAAAAGTTAGTATATAATATACTTTTCCTAAAATGTAACAATAGGATGTCCTATTGCGTTTGTAATATTGTGGCATTTCAAAGGGGGGAAATGTATAAACTGATTTGTATAATGCAGTAATAATAGGTACTGCCATGTTAACTGTTGAAAATAAATGAAGAAACAAAAAGACGAAACTGGATCGAATTGAATACATTGAGTTACATACTTACAAGAACTACAAAAACGGAAATAAAACAGAGATATAACGTGTATTTATAGACATTTAAAGGCCCATGACAGGTTAGCGGACATGGCAGAGAGCTAAAAATTACCTTAAATAACACCAATGACAGTTAAACATAAACAATTGTATTAAAATAAAAACTGAATTAATAATAAAATAATGTAACGTTATGATTACAATATTATAACTAACCTTACTAAAAATATACAAAATAAATGATGCAAAAAACCCAGGAGTGATTGTGTGTTTCCGGAATTTTCATTACCACTATTTCATCCTAGTAAAAATATTTGCTTAGTAAATTCTGAGATTAAGTAATGCAAAGGTTATTGCTATTTGGAAATTCGATTATAGAAATCCAAGAAACGCAAATACGATAAAAACTAGTATCATTAGGATATTGTCATTACTACATGTAAATATAAACAGCCTGAATTTGTACTGAATAGATGTTAACTATAAATTTTTTATATCAGTGTTTCTAAATTAACTTGTTTGTTTCAAGAAATGAATACAAAATATAAGTGAAGAGGCGACTCCAAGTAATATAAATCATTGGTGACGGCTAGTTTTAATGTTTTAAACAAAAGGTCGCGCCTATAGGTGTTATACTTACATGTTACATTATTTACCAAATTTTTTTTCGCTGATCGTATTTTTATTATAAGTGAATCAATAACGAAAATAACGATGCTGTTTTTAAACTCTTTAGATGCATAATACTCTAATTGAAAAAGTACGAATTTTGTACATCTTTTTAAAAATAATGTAACTTATAAAATGCCAAATTACCGCTCTTGAGCGTAATTACACGTTTCCAAAAGACCTGAATTCGCGTCTCCTGACAGCAATGTTTTAAGAGACATCTATAATTAATCAGACCTAGGATGTAAAATATCATGTTTGTAAAGAAGGTAGTATATAGACTGCAAAAGTTTTATGAAAGTATATACGATGGAAATATGAACTGTTGAGAATATTTAAGTGAAATATTTGACACATTAAATAAATTTTCATGATTACATGTAATTAATGAACGTAAATATTTCATTAATTAATTAATTACTTTTATTAGATATCCTTAAATCTTAGGATGCTAATTTTTTGTAATAGATATGGTACAGGATTTTCGTATGTGACTGCTCTATCGTATTTTACTGCTCTATCTACCAATTTTTCCATGCAGTGTTCTTCAGAATATATTTCGATTACACATTTACCGTGAAAATAATTTAAAAAAAAATAGAGGTACTAATAATTATAAAAAGAAATCGCCTTTGGCCGAATAAATTTGTAGGTATGTGAATTGTTGATAGTCAACGACTTTAAGGGGACGGTGTAAGCTAATTATTTTTTTATTTAATTTCCATCCTAGAGATATGGAAATTTGTGGAAATATACATTTCACAATAAGTATATAGAACACATTAAAAAAAATCCAAGCTTATTATAATTTTAAGATTTTTTTCTTAAATGTAAAAATATTAAACGAAATTTTAAAATGCTCCATGCGCCTTAATTTCTGACATATTTACTCAATTTTACATTTTAATCATTTATAATTCTATTGCAAACAGATATGTGGATCGATTTTTTAATCCCTCGAATAGTAAATTTTTTAGACTTTTTTTTCTGAATTCCATATCGATTTTCATCAAAATTTTGCCTTTTAATAAGCTAAAAATCAAATTTATTTATCATAATGAAGTCGAATTTTAAAATGCATACGCAGTTTCTTTGTTAGCAATGTCAGGATTCTTTCTTATCAGTTTCATATTTTTTTATATATAAAAAATTAAGATGCATGGAGCATTTCAAAAATCCAAAAACGTTGAAAAATCAGTTTTAAGGAAAACATGTTTAAAGTATATTAAGGGGTCTCAGGTGTCTTGCTTTTTACCCGGCGGAGCAATTTAGCTACATGCCACATTTAATTTTTTTTCTCAGTCTCTATAAAACATAAATGCATAAAAATTTTGATATCGACAACCTAATATCTCTTCCATTTAAAATAATTTGTTTAATATTCTATATTGAAATTTTATTTTATTTTTTTAATGTTTAATTTTCATTAAAAAAATTTAAATTGTTTTTTGACTTGCATGCACTGTGCGCAAGACTGTAGCAAAACTATTGGTTCAAGAGCCCCCCAAAATATTGATAATAATGTAAAACTAATGTATCTTGAACGTATACTTCATTTCAACGCAGTTTATTTATTTATTTTATTCAAAATTTAAATTTAAATTATAAAATTTTGAAAAAAATAACTCTTTTATTGAAAATTTGGCAATTTAAAAAAATTAATGCAATTATAATACTAAATTTGAAGTATAAGTTTTTCTTTACCTTAAATTGAAGATATTTACCAAGTTTCATTAAAATTGCTTTATTAGTTTGTGGACAAATGTTGCGCGTAAGCATAAAATTTAAGAAACAATTTAAAAATTTTTATCAAAATTAAATGTAACAAAAATAAAATAAAATTTCAATATAGAATATTTAAAAATATGTTTTAAATAGAAGAGATACTAGGTTATCTATATTAAACATTTTATGCATTTATGTTTCATAGAGACTGAGAAAAAAAAATAAATGTGACATGTTGCTAAATTGCACCGGCAGGTAAAAAGTAAGATTCCTGAGACCCTTTAAAGGGCCGAAAAACTATTAGTGCACAAAACTCAAACGCATATAACTTTGCAAAAAAAAAAAATCATCACATCTACATGCGGTTTCTGAAAATGACTCAGAACAAATTGGAAAATAATAATATGCCCAAAAATAATTTTCTGTTTTAACTCAACTAAAGGTCCACAGGTCCCTTAACGGGTCAAGAAAGATTTGAAATGAAGACATATTAATAATTTATTAGGAAATCAGTTAACAATTTAGACTCTTTCTTTTTATTTTATTAATTTATTACTCGTTTTATAGAGCAAAAAAATTACTTGTTAAACAGTAAAAAAAGCAATAGCAAGGTTTTAACGTAATGTAAACGGACCATTGTTTGAAAAAGTGCGCGAAATTTACGTTGCATAAATGAAAACCTGCTCACGACCAAGCAACTTACAACAGTCAATAGGTGATGCATTTGAGGGGATACCTAGTTGCAATCAGTGTTTTCAACTCGCTACTTATTTTTAATGCCAATTTCTTGATTCCCACCACTTATTTTAAAATAGATATATTCATCTTATTCAATGACAGATTAAATAATGGGAAAACCAAAACGCACTTTCACCGGCCATTAGGCCTAGTCTACCTTTTTTTCCCCTTTCACCACTAACACTCTCACTTCTTTTAGTTTTATCTACTCTTTACTTAAAAAATTATAAAAATTCTTAAAAATTTTTTTAAAATATATGAAAAAATCTTACAAAAATTTGAAATTTTTATAAAATGCAAAAATATATCTTATTGTTGCTATACTTAAACTTCCTTCTAGACTTTTATTTTTTTATTTTTTGAGCTCTTTTCCCATGCAATTTCAGTTAGATTATTTACTTTTTATGTCCACCCTTCCCATTGCTACCAGCTATGAATTTGCTATACCATTTAACCTGCATCATTTTATGTGTCGGGGGACAAGGGTCAGCCTGGGACAGCGGGGAGCCTGGTACAAGGGTCCCAGGCTCCTCGAACAAACAGTCTTCGAATAATGGGAAAATAAGATCAATTATACTATTTTCAATAAGTGATGACAATGAACAAATCTGAATTTCAAAAAAGTAGGAAGTTGGCAACACTGGTAGAAATGCAACTCTACCCTCTGTATATGAGTAATTGTGTAAAACATCTTAGAGGAGCCATAGAAATATTGTTTAGCCATAGTACAATAGATGAAATATAATATAATTAACCCCTTAACAGTTTCAGTTCTTTTGCCACAATAAACTAAAAATAGGAAGGAAATGCCACTTTACCTATATTATAAAATCTGCCTTGTACACTCGAAAAATATCCGCCAATTAATAAAGCAAATTGATAGTTAAAAGTTAGTGGTGTTCAAAAGCTTTTAGTAAAGACGTAAGCAAACTCTTTTTGCGCGAGTGGTGTTCGTCAAGACTGTTAAAGTGTTAATTTAAAGCTTTGCCTTCGCAAGTATAGTTGGTCTGCTAGGCTCGTACGAGGGTAAACTTAACCCTTAAATGGTTTGAATACCAGTAAATGTGAAGAGAAATATTCGCTTTCTTTGATGGCAGAAACTCCACGTTAAAATGAGACAAAAAATTCTATTTTGAAAAAGTGGTGTGAAATGAAATATTTCCATTTTAAAGAGAAGAATAACTCCGGTATTTAATGGTTAATATTTTTCTTATTGGATCAACTGTAATAGAGTTTTGTGGAATCAAACATTCTAGGGTATTTCCATGAGCTCCTGTAGTGTAAGTCACATACTACGATTTTTTTCTACCAGTATTTTAGGTCGGAAAAATGTGATATATCTTATCAGAGATATCTCAATAATTGAATAAGACAAGCAAACTTTTCGAAAATAACGGTGGACAACAAGCATATCAGATATCAGCAATGTGACTTACACTACAAAACCTCATGGAACTAGCTTCTAAAGATAATAACGCTAGAACTAGTATATATATATTTTCGCCATTTTAAATATTTCTCATACAGTAAAACATTCCTAAAGCGACAACGTTTCGTTCCAATAAAAATTGATCGCTCCAAGAGTTGGGGGGAGGGGGGGGGAGTCTCTTAACACGTTAGGGACCATGGGTGCATATATGCACTCTCAAAAAGATCATACAAAATATGTTTTAGTCACCAGTACAAAAGAAATGTAATATTTAGTTTCTTTAATCAGAGCATTATCGTGATTAATTAAGTAAAGGTAACTTTTGTAAAAAAAAGTGGTACCAGCCGAATAAAATTTGTATAAAAGCCAGTGTTGCCAGATTGGGGATTTTGTCCCCATTTTGGGGAATTTTGAACCTCGAAGGGAATTTTTTGGGAACAAGTAGTTCATGGGGGAATTTTGGGGGACTACCAACATTTTTGGGGAAAAACTTGGGGAATTGTTTTCACTATTTCAATTAAAGTTTGCTTTTAGTCATCAGACAATACTGGATCTAACTTAATTTTGATTTGAAAAACGAAATTAAAATACAAAAATCGGAGATATCAGTCGTCGTCCACTATATAAGCGCGGCAGATTTTCCTAGTCATCGCAGACAGACACACAGGCACATTTCTTTATTAGTATAGATCTATACAACATAAATAGAAACAATTTTATAACTTTTTTTTTGTTTAAGGCTGGTTAATTTGTGCTTCATTGAATGACAGTATACAGCTTTTTGTAAGACATGCAATTCCGTACTACAATCACACTGCCGCGTTTTTAACTGCAATTGCTCAGTGAATGCAGCAGACTCCTTAGTTCTCCTTTTATTTAAGAAACTTGAATGAGAACTCTGTGGTCTTAAACGGCGTAAACTTCCCCATTTCTAAATCTGCAGGACTTATCTGAAACGTTTTTTTTTTTTTTTTACCGCACTTATTAAAAGATTTAATTAAAGATATGGAAAGCATCTATTTTACTTTTATTATTGATGAAAGCACAGTGATTGGTACAACGAAGGTGCTTCGCATTACAATTTGGTACTTCAATAGATATGACAAAAAAAAAAAAAAAAAAAAAAAAAAGAAAGAAAAAAACGTTTTATAGGCTAAGTCAGATAGAAGTAGATGATGCAACAACCATCTCACATTCGTTTCAATCTCAACTGATTAGAGATGGTCTAAACCTTGAAAAACTTATTTGCATGAACCTAGATGAGAGCTAACGTAATGGTAGTCCAGTATCATCCATTAGCAAAAGTTTTAAAACAAGTATAAAAGAGCTTGTCGTTCTAAAATGTATCTCTCATTCTCTTTGCTTAGCTGCGAATATGCAAGCAAAATTCTACCGAGTTTAAATGTTTATTTTTTGTAAATGGGGATTTTTTTCCAAAAAAGGCTTGAATTGGGGAAAAATTTTGAGTTTAAATTAGTAAAACATTTTTTATAGCGGTAAATTGAAAATTGAAAATTTACTTTTTTGAGTAGAAACTGAGTTGGGGACTTTTTCAGAAAAAAAGCCTCATTTGGGGAAAATTTCAGAAATTTTGGGAGAATTGCATTTCGACTATCTGGCAACACTGATAAAAGCCACCAGTCCCGAAGAGGCTAATGGAGGTCATGTTCAAATCTAGATTTTAATTGTTGAAAAAAAGTAACAATTAATGTTACTAAAATTTATTTTGCACATTAGGAAAAAATATAAAAATTTAAGTATTAAAACAAAAGTTAATTACATAAGGTAATTACTGCAGAGTTTAAAAAATGAATACATTGACGATTGCTTTCATTTTGCGGTTTTATCTTTTATAACTTTTATTTCCATGTGTTTTCGAAGTTCAGTAAATAAAAGCAATTTTTTTTTTTTTTGGACGTGAACAAATAATGACGATTACATTACTTTATTTCTTTGAGAGATTCCTGACAGAGTAGGGCTGGAGAGTTTGCTGACCGTCATTTTCAATTTCTCATGAGAGATAAATCCATTGCCTAAAAAGGCACAAAATGTATTAAACACTTAAAAGTTAAAGGAATAAAGAAAAAAATTCTAAACTTAGTTTATATGTTTGATTAATAATGTGCTCTCCGCAATTATTTTTCTAATAAAACCTTCTTCAAGCGACCAGGTAAAAGCGGAATTTGTTTCATTTTCTTCAAAGAAATTGGTCGCTCATGGAGGGAGTTCAACTGGGATGGTCTTTGAATGGAGGTAAAATTAATATTGAGCCTATGGGAATAACTTTTGTTCCATGAAAAAATGGTCGTTCAAGAAGGTGGTCACACAGGGAGGTTTCACTCTATTTTTAAATTTTCCTGATAATGGTATGTAAATTTTTATATTAGAGTTTCTAGAATAACTTTTTTCATTGAAGAAGTAAATACAAAATTTAAATAAAGGAGCGACGGTAAAGAACGAGAAAAAAAATCTAATTAATCCAGACTGAGGATATTTAAAATAGAAAAAGGAAAGAAATATTTTTTCTATATTGTTATTTATTCACGTTTTCACAGAAAGACTTGTCGAAAGATAAATCAGAATGATGGATTATTATGTTTTTCAAATTCAGCTAACGCTCAATGCCGTCACAATTTGCCATTAAGGTATTGAGGTGTTTTGCTGTTGCATTTTCAATTTCGCAGAAGGTTTCCTGCAAGTAACCACATGTTGCAGTTAATATATTGAAATTCTATAGTGCCATTTTGAATTATTTATGACTGTAGCCTAAAATATAATTCTGCTTTGTGGTTCTTTAAAAGGGATTAAATGTTAGAGGAATTTTCGGGAATGTTTTGAATTCAGTGGTATAAAAATGCATATAAAATATTAATTCTCCCTTTCAAACGAAATAAGTTGAAGTGAGCGAAATATATAAGTTTTTGCTTTGTCCAGTGTTTTTAAATAGTATTCAACAATAAATTCCAAAATTTACAAAAACAGGGCATGATTAGATTAAATTGTTGCATTACTTATGTAGCTGGAAAAAAAAAGAGAGAGAGGGTAAGTATTTTTAATGCATTCTTGAGAAAAGTAGACGTATTAGACTTTGTAAATAAGCAGGTTTCTAGTATTTTTTTTTATGTATCTGAAATTTGATATATATTGAATAAAGCATTCTAAATACAAATATTAAATAATTGCACAAATTTCATTTATTTATCGATTTATTCATTTCATGTAATCATATCAATTAAGTTATATATTGGATGTTTAAGTGTTTGTAAAATACCTTTTGTGATCAGAAAATGAATTCATATATTTAGTACTTCTTTATCTAAGTGAATATTATATTGAAAAACATTTTTAATGACGATATTAAATGAGTGCAAAAATATATTTTCATTATTCAATGATTTTATTAGAAAATCTTAAATTACATCGAAAAACACATATAAACTTTCTGTTCAATATAAGGTTACGTGGGGCAACGGAACCATGATTTTACAGTGTGACTCTGGAGATTCTGGCAATTCAGCTTCAAAAAGCTAATGTTCATCCCAACTGAAGTCTGAACTTTTGTAAATGTGTTCAGTTAGGTTCTCTCTATCAGATAGAAATGCTCTAAATTAGATTTTAATATTAAAAGAAATATATGCATATTTCATAGTTATTTCCTCATGGATCCAGTTGCTCAATAAAAATGGGATACGTGGACCAGGAGTGTCTATATTCTACAGGCGTTTATTTTTATTCATATGGGATATCAGGTTCTGTTTGAAATATTGTAAACAAGTTTTAAAAATTTAAACCAGGCAGATCATGTAAATTATATATCAACTAAAGAGCGTTGTAAGGGAAACCTTTGCTGTCACTGTGTCTAAAAAAGAAACTAAAAGTGAAAATATTAGATTTATTTATACCAAAAAAATAAAAATTAAGTAAGTACTTATTTACTTTACTTATGTGTAGGTAATAAGTATAAAATTCACATGGGTATTTTAAGGAAAAATATAGCAAGGTAAATCTTTGAACGGCTACATAAGAACTTAAGTATTTTATCTGTATCGTACAATTAATTTCAAGGATTGGCTGTCTGGCTTTCAGGGGCAAGGTACAGTCGTGGAAAAAAAATGTAAGCACCCCCTACTAACTCCTCAACAAATTATCGTGGAAGAAAGTTACTGGTACCGAACGATTGGAAATAAAGTCTACTTTTAAATGATGTATATAAAATTTGCTTAGGGGGGTAACTACATATTAAAACGAACCCACATTTTTTTTTTCAATGGCAATACCCAATTTTAACAACATATTTCAAATCTTCGGTTCAAACTATGACTAAACACAAAATTTTAAGACATTTGAATGATAAGTTTTTGAATTATAAACATTCAAAATTTAGTACTTCTAATGTTAAATTACACTTTCCTATTTTTATTAATATCTCTTGAAATTATACTCCTAATGAGGTAATTTTTTGTGTAGCAATAATACTAAAATACCCAAACATAAATACGTTGAATTTGCAATTTTTATAATTTTATTATATTAACCCATAATTACATGAATTATTCTTTTAGAATTGTGTTTTTTATTTTTATATTAAGGATTAGACACCAGAAATCTTAAGATAGATTTTTAACTTTATTTAGTATCATATTTTTGTACTTTTTAGAGGATTAATATTTCTATATAAGTATAGTGGTTGTAAGAACTTAATTTATGTATTAAAAATTAAATAAAAGGTGATGGAAATTTACATCACTATGCAATTAAGGGATAATTATGAATTATGAAATTAATATTCGAAAGAATTATGAATTGCAATCTATAATTTTTTTGATGGATTTAGATTTATTAAGTCCTGCTTTATGGAAATCCAAAATTTCACGTTTTTCTTCCAACTAGTTTTCAAATTATGCTTAAAAAACGGCAAAATGATGGTTTAACACTAGAACCGCCGTAGCGGTCATTTTGACCGCTACCAAATAAAAATATTTCGATTATCACCAGAAATTTCTTTCTAAAATAAGTTTAAAATGTAACCCCAGAGGAATAAGTTAAATAAATAAGTTAAGTAATTTCGATTAAAATTTCCAGTGTAAAATATTTTTATAACACTTCAGTAAAATTTCCGGCGGTTCTAATGTTAAGGGGCCGTCTATGATAGAAGTGACTAGATATTTTGAAATTTCTTATGTTTTCTTATTCGATTCAGGGGATTTTATGTGTTTTAGTACCAGAAATTTCGTAAAGTACTGACCGCTATGTCTGATGATAAATTTTTCTTTAGTGTGAGCAAAAAACAATGGAGAAATTTATATCCCGTAGTAAGAGAAACTAAAAAAAAATATTTATAGCTGTTGGGGTAACTGGATCAAACTTAGTACAGTTACCCCTGATATATGTCCCAGTTACCCCATTCTTGAAAAATGTAGGAAGTAACTGGCACACCGGGCTTACATTTGAAACATGAAGTAAATATGTATAGATACCTAATAATATTAATGTAGTTATATGCCTAATCTTAAAAAAAAAAAAAAAAAAAAAAAAGATTGTTCAATAAAATTACTTACGGTATTTTAATAAAATACCGCGGAAGTTCAATCAAATTGACGTTGTTTTTTAAAAAAAGGAATGTAAATTTTCGACAACTTTACACAGAAAAGATAGAGTTATGATTGAGTTGACACACATTGTTTGAGGAAGTAGAGATTTAGGTGTATGGTTCACAAAAGCTAAAACTTAAAAAAAAAAAAAAAAAAAAAAAAAAAAAAAAAAAAAAACATCGACGTTTTTTTTTTTATATAAAATAGCCTATGTCCCAGTTACCTTTTGGGTTCAATCACCCTAACTAATCCTATCAACGATTCTATTTATTTCTTTTATGGAAATGAATAAAACAGTGTTCGTACACCTTAAGCGATTCAGGGAATTTTATATGTTTTAGTACTAAAAATTTCGTAAAGTACTGGTCGCTAATTCTGATGATATTTTTTTTTTTAGATTATTAAATAACGCAAATATTACATTACAAAAATTCTGGTAAAAGAGCCTTGGAAAACCTTGTAGCGTACGAACCTTGTTAAAAATATTAATAACAAAGAAACTTGCGTATGTCATTAATAAACTAACCATAATTTATGTTTCCTAAAAAAAAAAAAAAAAAAAAAATGTTTCTTCCCTAATTTTTCTTTTTACTAGCAGCACAGGTTTCTCACGTAAAGAAGTGAAGAGAGATAAATCACAATGATTGATTGTTACTTTTTTGTATTCAGTTAACTGTGAAAGCCATTAGATTTTGCCAATACTTATTGAAGAATGTTGCTTCTGCCTTTTCAATTTCTCAGAAGATTCTCTGCAATCAACCATATATTAATATATTGAAATTCTATAGTCCCATTTTAAATGATTTATGGTTCCAACATGAAACATAATGCAACTCTGTGATTCTTTAAAAAGGAATAAATAGAAGAGAAATCTCCGGAAAATGTTTGAACTGCATGGATTAAAACCGCATTCAAAATGTAAACCATTATTTTAAAATTGAAGTGAAAATATTGAAGTGATAGAAAAATGTCTGCTTTTGTTTCGTAAGGAGCGATACTCTAGAATTCTTAAAAACAAAGTAGTAAATATGATTAAATTAAATAAAGTGCAATATTTTAATGAAATGAAAACTGGCTTACTTGTTCAAAACTTGTTAACCACTTAACGGTCGTATTAAATTACCGTTTAAAAATTCAGATTGCTTATTGCCGTCACTTTTTTCAAAAAGAAATACCTTATTTAATGATAGGTAAAATGATAACAGAAGAAAGCCAATTACACATTTTTATAAAACTGTTGGAAATCAAACAACATGAATAAAAAACATAGCCCGTGAATATCACTGGAGCGAGAATTGAGGGGTTAAAGATACTCTTTAAAACTAGGGAAAATATAAACATTATTTTTTGTAAAATAAGAAATATCCTAACTTTTTTTTTACTTACCGTATATTCTGGTGTATAACACCCAATTTTGATATCAGAAAAGTGATCAAAATTAACAGGTGCGTGTTATACCCGATTACTTGAGATAAAATTTAAAATTAAGATCAAAATCTGATCTCAAAAACTAGAATGTCTCATCTAATAACCATACTATTTGTGAAAAAATATTATTAGATTACATGAAAAGTAATAGGGTGTAGCTCCAAAAAAAGGCAACTTCAAAAATACGACATCAAAGTAACCGTCTCACTTTTTTGTACACTTTTAACTGACAGGAGAGAGAAAAATAGGAAATATTTAGGAATTAAAAACTTCGATATCGAAAGCGATTGATTAACAGACAGCTAGCTTGCTGACGTTATCCTAAATAGAACCGCCCATAACGCTGGTAGCAGTTCATAATAACGGGGATGAGGAACCGGAAGAATGAAAGGTGTCACAGTTAAAAAAGACAAGTTAGATTGGAAAATTAATACCGGCTTTAGAGAAAATAGACCGTATTTCCGAAATTGATATTCTTCACTTGTATAAAATCTAAGAACTTACTAAAGAAAAGCCCAAAGAATTGAAGCAAATAAAATTGACATCGTTGTTTCTGAAATTACACGAGACGAAATTACTCTACTGTTTATTAGAGCTTTTTTTTTTTTTTTTTTTTTTTTTTTAGCATATAAAATACCGATTAATGGAAGTTTCTTTTTTAAATAATTAATTTTCCCTTTTTTCACATAAATATGACTATGAATTAAATTATGGATAAAAGCACCGTGGAGAATATCTGAATTACTTTTTACATTCTCCCAGAAATACGGAATTTTCCTAAACCTGCGAACTTAATAGCTTCCAAACGATGTTTTGAATAAGAATTGAATAAGATAATAGCCTAAGTCATGTGACTGTCATCAACAGTTCCGGGTTGAATGCTTCACTTTTTATATGGCAAACAGCCAATTTGGTAATTTAATGTTAGCCGGGCGCGGGTGATAAATCGCCAAATATTGTTCCATCCCCATCATATCATCAGTATTATAATAGTCAGTCTCATGCAACTGTCATAAACTATTTTTCGAAGGTAAATTTTTAAAAAAAAGTTTTGATGTTGTAATTATATGTCATAATTTATAGTATTATTTATTACTTTTTGTTTTCTTTTCTTTTCATTCTTTTTTTTAATTTTTTTTTAATTTTTTTTATTTATTTATTTATTTATTTATTTTAAGAAATAAGAAAAAATTGAGAGTCATTAATTTTAAGTATTTCAGTTTTAAATTAAAGTTATGTATTTTAAATAATGTGAGTGAAAGTATTATATTTTAAATGAAATTAATGAAATAAGAAAAAATACGGCGGATACAATGTTTGGCGATTTATCACCTGCACTCGGCTAACATAAAAATACCGAGCTCATGATTTCTGTATCATAATCTTCTGATTTGGCGAAGGATTGAGCAAGTAAATTAAATTATGAATAAAAGTAACATGATACAATGCTTAGCAGAGATTTAAATGAGACCAAACTGGTCGCCAAAGGCGTCTAGTTGAATAAGAATTGTTGAGTAAATCATTCCTTTCACTCGGCATTGTATTAAAATTGAAAATCGCAATGAGGGTTCCCGAGGTTTGTATCCTTTCCTTTTACAGATCACTCTCGAAAAAACGGTATTGATATTTTTGTGCAAATCAGCAAATAGATTGCATATTTAACCCTTTAGTGCACAGCTTTGCATATATGCAAATAACAGCGTTTTGAATTTAATGGATTTTTTTTTTATTCGTATATTTCTAATTCAGAACAGAAAATTAAAATAGCAATATTTACATTAATTAATAACAGATATTCCGTATTTAAATAAAGCGAACCATTGAAAGTTTCTTATATAAAGTCAGATTTTTTAAACAACGTAATTTCTAGAACGTATTCTATCGTGGGAATTAAAGGGTTAAAGGTTAAGTTTTATAAAATAAATAATTATATAAAATATGGTCTTTTGATACATACTTATTAAAATATTTACTAATTTTCAATATTTTAGCGTAAAACAGCCACACGACAGTAGTTTTTACTTGTATTGCAGATGTGCAACAGAAGAAAAGATTGACGTATTATATGAAAAAATGTATCTCTGATTTTCTTCATTATTTTTCCTGTGTAATAAACCTTTCAGAAAATAACACATATTTTTTTTTCGAAACAAAATAAAAAATCGCGCATTTAAGGGTTAAACCATTTTTAAGCAGGTTTCAAACAATTTTGTAATCATTTTTATTCGAAAAAAAAAAAAAAAAATCCTAAAATGTGATAGGGAATAAGTAATATTTATTTTTTCTGGTAGTCAAACCACAGTGGCTGAGACGTAAAGTTTTCAGAGGGAAAGTCCCGGCTTCAAATCCGGCGTATTCCATTGTGTCAGAAATCAATTCGAACGCATTATGTACACTGTTAAAAATTTGCAGCATTCTGTCCAATCATTTGACCGTTTTTATCGAAAACGGTTACACAACTGTAATTTAACACTATTCTGACCATATTATTGGCCATTTTGTGGTCAGAATACAGTTAAATTACGGCTATGAAACCGTTAAAAAAAAAAAAAAACGGTCGAATGACTGGACAGAATCCTGCAAATTTTTAACAGTGTAGAGTTTCAGAATTTGGAGTAGAATTCGAACGCATTATGTAGAGTTTCAGAATTTTGAGTAGAATTCGAACGCATTATGTAGAGTTTCAGAATTTGGAGTAGAATTAATAGAGATTTTTTTTTATTCGTGGGATGTTCAAATGAAAGTGATTCGAGGTACGTATCTATGAGGCGTAGGGACAGAAATGAGACAGATACATAGATAGAAACAACAATATTTAATTAGTGAAATGCATACAAAGCTTGTAAATACGTTGACTGCCACGCTACGAGTATACTCGTAGCTTTAATATTCGTGGCTTTCATTTATTACTTTCTCACCATTATTAAAAAAAAAAAATGCCTTATTGGCAGAAATTTCGCTGTATTAATAAAGCGTAATTTACCTTTCATAATTTGTGGTGGCAAACGACTTTCAAGAAGAAATTTGAAAATTCTTACTTTTTGAGACAGTAAACGTGTCAAAAATATCACCCATGGCGTTTAGGCAGGCGTACAATTGCTTAGGATGGTTACAAACAGTGTTGCCAGATTGGGGACTTTTTTGTCGCCTAATTGTTGATTGTCACCGCTTTTTTGAAATAGAAATAGTCAGTCTATTAAAAAATGATTAAAAATTCTGAAAAAAAAGGCAAATGATACTATTTTAAAAAAGTGGTGACAATCAATTAATCTGAATTAAAAAATTCCCCAATCTGGCAACACTGGTTACAAATTCCGTTCGCGACGATGCCGGTTGAGAATGTTGGTGACAATATTGTGAACAGTACCGATGGCAACGTTTAACTCAGTTGCGACGTCACGAATGTTTCGATGTCGATTTCCCTTTGATTCCAGTGTCAATGTCCGTAAATAGCTTCTCTGTTCAACTTTGTGCGCCTGACCGGGCCGCGGCAAATCCGTTTTTATGCACCATATTTATTCAAACGATACAAATCTAAGTAAAAATCCCGTTCAGTACTGTCCCGACGGTACTCAAAAGTATCGTTTTGAAATGTGCTTCGTAAAGTAAACAAACTGAAAAGAAATTTCGAAACTTTTAGTTATAGAATCTCAAAAGAATTTATAAAAATGCTAAAAAATATTTTTAGATATTTTTTTCTAATTTGTTATTTTTCCCATTTAGTTTTAGAAATTACAGTATTTTTTTTAAGATAATAATAAAACATTTTTAGCTTTATTATTATTCAATGTCATACATAAATCACGCAATAGCTTACTTTACATAGTATCAAAATCCACTTATCTAGCACCCACGCATCCCTAGTAAATATATGTACATTTTTATACAACATATGTATTCAAACGATAAAAATCTAAGTAAAAATCCTGTTCTATCTGGTCCCACGGTACTCAAAAGTATCGCTTTGAAATGTGCTTCGTAAAGTAAACAAACTGATAAAGAAATTTCAAACTTTTAGTTATAGAAATCTCAAAAGAATTTATAAAAATGCTAAAAGATATTTTTAGATCTTTTTTTCTAATTTGTAATTCTTCTCATTTAGTTTTAGAAAAGTACAGAATTTTTTCTTAAGTTAAAAATAAAATATTTTTAGCTCTATTATTCCTCAGTGTCATACATAAATCATGCAATAGCTTACTTTACATAGTATCAAAATCCACTTATCTAGCACCCACGCATCCCTAGTAAATATATATAAATTTTTATGCAACATATGTATTCAAACGATAAAAATCTAAGTAAAAATCCTGTTCTATCTGGTCCCACGGTACTCAAAAGTATCGCTTTGAAAAGTGCTTCGTAAAGTAAACAAACTGAAAAAGAAATTTCGAAACTTTTAGTTATAGAAATCTCAAAAGAATTTGTAAAATTACTAAAAGATATTTTTAGATATTTTTTTCTAATTTGTAATTTTTGTAATTTAGTTTTAGGAAAATACAGAATTTTTTCTAAAGATAAAAATGAAATATTTTTAGCTCTATTATTCCACAGTGTCGTACATAAATCATGCAATAGCTTCCTTTACATTGTATCAAAATCCACTTGTCTAAATATATACGTCCCCACGTCCTAAATATATACGTTTTTATGCACTATATGAATTCAAACGATAAAAATCTTGTTCAAAGTAGTGCCGACGGCACTCAAAAGTATCGCTGTGAAAAGTGCTTCGTAAAGTAAACAAAATGAAAAACTTTTTTTAGTATGGCATATTCTCATGTGATCTATTGAAAATCAGAAAGAAAAAATAGACAGTCTTACTTTTTAAATTTAAGATGTTTCCAAGCAAAAGTTAAAGGTACCATATCAGACAAGAAAACGAAAGCCAAATTGGCACTCAAACGCCCCAAAATAACTTTGTGAACAATTTTCAGCTTACTGTAACTGCTAATACCATCTAGTGATGGTGAAGAGAAGTATTTACTGTGGTTTCCTAAAAGTATCACTGTGAATGCATTCAATTGTGCGTTTTAACTGGGATAGAAAACTGTAGTAGTTTAAAGTACCGTCGGCACATAAACAGGGTTCGTATAGGTCCTTGAATTTCTTGATTAAGAAATTCTTCGGTATCAGTATTTTTTTATGGAGAATCTCTCCATAAATAAGGCGAATTTTCCTCCGTTTAAACTAGATTTATTTTTCTATAAAAAATACTGATATTTGGCCTTGAAAATAACGGTACCCGTACGAACCCTGATAAAAGGTCAAAATAAAATCATGGCAGCACTGCTCGTTAGAGTGTTCACAATCACTTTACAACCAGAATTTTCGTATACTAACATTGGCCTTTATTTAATCATGCAAAGATGTACGTTTTAAGAAGGAGAAATTTAGTTTATCAAAATACTAGCAGCAAAATGATAGTGAACCAAATCATTGAC
Organism: Maratus speciosus; assembly: GCA_963932465.1. Classification (NCBI taxonomy): domain Eukaryota; kingdom Metazoa; phylum Arthropoda; class Arachnida; order Araneae; family Salticidae; genus Maratus; species Maratus speciosus. The sequence goes on from OZ010799.1 coordinate 211,227,445, forward strand.
GAGCAGCTACTGAAACAGGACGTCATTTCCTTTCCGACGGAAGAAGATAATTAAAATGATAGAATAAAGTCACTTTAAATATTAATATTAATTTCATTAAGGGGTCTTAGGACTATTAAAGCTTCAAAATTTTCGAAATTTAATTTTTTTAGAAGATAAAATCCGATTAATTCAACACATTTTGATATAATTGTTTCTTTGAAATTCCCATGAGAACAAAACTTATGGCTTTTATAATTATACACGCTCAATAACTGAAGCGGCGTTTCTAAAACTTTGAAGACATTTTTCTCAAAATGACTTTTTGGGGCATAACGCGCAGGATAACTCAAAAACCTCTGAATATTTTCCCATTAAATTCCGAAAATATATGTTTCATGTTAGTATGCAAAATCTGAACCTAGAATTCACTCTTTATTGTTCAAAAAAATATATTTTTTTTGTGATTATACTGTTGAAATTTTCAACATTTTGTGTTAGCGAAATACAACTTTCTATGAAAAATATAAAAATGCTTTAAATACAAATCTATTTAGGTTTATGGAAATTATTACAATCTGAAGTGTAAATAGGCAACAAAATTTTCATTCTAGTTGTAAAATTTATTTTTTACTTCTGCTAAACTGCTATATCAATTTTCTACTCGTCAAATGTCTGACACTTTGGCGCCCCCTGTAAATGCTAATTCTGCATCTTGTTATTTTTTAAATACATGAAATGAAAGAACATAGATATATCTTTCATCCCCAATAAAAATTATGTTTTAAAGTTTTAAGATATTACATTTTAAGATATTACATTTTAAGATGTTAAATGCTGAAAATGGTCTTTTTTTTATTTTTTCCAATTTTAGGAGTCTTGAGACCCCTTAACAGTGGTTCTTTGAATTTTATGAATTTCGATTTCATAGTACATCAGTCAAAATGTTTGAAAACTCCTGTGATGATTAGAAAATCTCTTTAATTCTTGAAAGCATGTGTATCAAGATAAAACTATTTTAATATATGGATAAAAAACCAATTTATTTTCCAAATTTATGAAATATAAAGAAACTACAGTTGATTTCAAGCAAAAGTTCCTTTTAACGATAGTTTTCAATGAAGCTTCTTCAAAAATAATGAATTTTGTTTTCAAAGAACATTCTTTCAGTTCGAAAAGCATTTAAACTGTCATTAAGAAAACCGCGTTTTTTCATATTATTTTAGGAATTTTGGGATTCAAAGAATATCATTATATTCTTCTGAACCATCCTTCGTTTAGTTTCGGATTTTGCCACAACATTAGGAGTAAACGACTACCAAAAACTGTATTTTTAATGTGAAATGACATTTTAAGTTACATTTTCAGAGGCTTAAAATTATTCTGCATCGTGAAAATTTATTCTAAATGCGAGGGAGAGATTAATTAATTTATTTTATATCGATGAATAATGGGAAATCGTAATCTCATCTCTATCTCACCTTAAACCCTTAACGGTTGCATTAAATAACGGGTTAAAAGTTCAAATTGCTTATTGCCATCACTTTTTTGAAAAAGAAATATCCACCTTATTCAATGGCAGGTAAAATGATACCATTATAAAGCCAATTACACAACTTTATAAAACTGTTGGGAATCAAACAATCTGAATAAAAGACACAGCCCGTGAATATCATGGGAGCGAGAATTAAGGAGTTAAGCGAACACACATTGAAATATACATTAAATGTATTTCCCAAAAATGGCCAAGACATTAAGCGGTAATAGCGTACTCCAGAACAGGGTTGTCCAGCGCGGCGTCCACGGGCACCATGGTGCCCTATGAAGGATTTTTTGGCGCCCTTTTGAATGTTTCTTGTAACTATATTTTTTAAAATAAAATATTTGGTTTTTAAAAAGCTTCAAAGTTTTAAAATTTTAACTCCTAAATGTTTGCATGTTTTTTCTTTGTCTTATTGTAGATCAAATATAATGTACATATAGATCATATAGAAATATATTCTAGATCAAACATAAGGTTTTCTCCGAAAATTGTTTAACATACAGGTAATGTCGACGTACTCAGCAAATGAACAATGTTTCAGTCGACAGTAGTACCACCTATCTCAAATATCCAGAATTATTAATGAGTGAAGGAATGATTTGAAATGTCAGTTGCAAATATTTTTGCCAATAAAATTTGCATGTGCAGGCCAAAAATATAATGTAATACACAGAAATAACATGTCACGTGTCCATATTAAAAAACAGCTGTCAGACAAAATAAATATAAATATTTCAGTAACAAATGATATTTTGATATTTTTGGGTGTTAGCAATTAATTGCATGTAAGGGAATGATATTTTATAGGTTTAAAAATTTATTTTAAATATATGTTTTAATTAATGCCTCAATTTTATGAGCTAATATAATAAAACCATGTCTAAACTATATGTAAAAAAAATGCATTAGGTTTTTCTGTTGAAAAAATGTAAATATCCTCCAGTTTCATGATTTTGGCATATTTGCGTAGAATCACCCATATAACTATTGAAGTCAGCATCTAGTCATCTGTCTTGTTTTTATATTAATTCGAAGAACGTAAATGAATTCTGTGATAAAAAACCACCTTTGATCAGTTTTTAAAATTCCGAACTTAACATAGTGCATAACGACACAAGTGTATTAATCAGTTTTCTCAGACCCGAATATCTGATTTTAGGATGTTATTCATTCCCAATTAAACACTTTAATTCATCAATTTTAACCTTATCTTCGTAAAGCACGCAAAGTAACAAAATAATATTTATATGTTTATTTATCATGTTTGTCAGAAATACTTGTTTTTTGGGGGGTATTTTATAGTTCTTTCCAAAGGAACTTAACCAGTATTTCTACAACCTTCGAAGAACATGACAGAAAGCATCGAAGGCGACGGAGGCGATATCGGTTCAAATCGAGCAACTCCCGTCTATTAATACTGAGATTAGAACTTCTGGGCCACAGGTGGAGTATCCAATTTTAAAAGATTCAGCATGAATGTGAATTATAAAAAACAAAATGCATTTATTAATCAGTGTTAATACGCAATAGGAGAAGTTACCAGAATTTTCGTAAAGTAATATCTCTAATTTATGGGCAAAAAATTCCGTGTTTAGATATTTCAAAAATTACTTTACAAAATTTCTGTTATTAAAACCCCTTAAATCCACAGAGTGGTATGAACCCTGTTAAACCTAAATAAGCCGGCATTAAAAACAACCTGCTATACTTCTTAAAAATTAAATTTTTCTCATCTTTTCAATTTTTTAACATTTTTTAGTATTTTTTTTTCATTTTGCCATTAACACTTTTTACATAAGGAACTAAAAAAACTTCGTAAAATGTTCGATAAAGTATGGTCACCTGATATGTGAAAATATTCCGGTTTCATATTTCGAAAAAATGAATTCTGTTTCACATAATGCCAAGAAAAAATAAATTATTATAATGATAATCTCTAAAGTAAATAAAGGTTTAGATTACATACTTCCTAGATAGGAAATTGATCCTACCATATTTAGATTTACGACGCTGTTTTTTCTTTTTTTCTAAGATAGTAGGGAAGTTTAATCACAAGGAAAAAAAATGCTTTTAATACTTGAAATTTACTTGTGATGTTTGGTCTTCTAACAGTTATTTTTTACAAATTTAAACTTTAAAGAATATATTGATAAAAGAGTAATAAAAAATATCGATGGATGAAAAAAATATACTGTCTCAGGTAGAAAATATAATAAAAGAATACTCAAAATGGATCATAAAAAATTAATGGTCAGTACATTTATAAATTAATGATTTTGCATTTCTTAGAATTGTTATTAGTATGAATGCAACATTTCACATTCCTTCGTAAATTCAAAATGCGTGTATTCTAACATTACCTTTCAAGTTCATTTGATATGTAACCATTTGATATCTTATCATTTGAGGCGAGTTTCAAACTCGCCTTATCCAAAATTTAAAAATCGAGTTTTCTCTTTCAACCTATTCTATTATAAACCTGCAACATTTATCCTGTAATTCTGGCTTTGTAAAATATTGGTTTACATTCAAAACTTGCATTATCAACTAGGGAGTTGGAAATAAAACTAGATTTATCTCTGCGCATACGTAGACCAGCGCACGGTAAGCTTATCAACTACTATCACAGTCATTTTTCTGCATTCCTCTGCGACCTGTTGCAATTTTCGTTTAAAATTTTTATCAGCTCTATTCATACAAACTTATTAAATAAGATTTACCGTGTATATTGCGCATAAACAGTGCTGTAGTTGGAAAAAAAAATATTTGAGGAATTCACTTTTTCATAGATTTGTTGTTGATGCTACAGGATTTTTGCTAATAGTAGGAGAGCTGTTGAACATTTTTGAGTAGGTATTTGAGGCACTCTGAAAATTTGTGCAACACTTCTTTTGCAATGCCTGAATACAAAATCGAATGTCTGGCTGAAGGATCGTGGCCCAAAACCTGTGCCAGACACTTGTCAAGTGCCACTTTTTTGACACTACCCATAAAAGGTATTTGAGGCACGCTGAGATTGAAACAGAATAATATTTATACGTAGAAAAAAATATTTTGAAAATGACAGACACTTTAGTCGGTCCAAAAACTGTGCCAGACACGTGTCAAGTGCCATTTTTTGACTACCCAAAAAAGGTATTTCAGGCACGATGAGATTGAGGCACAATAATATTTATGCTTACAAAAAAATATTTTGAAAATGGCAGACACTTTAGTCGGCACAAAAACTGTGCCAGACACGTGTCAAGTGCCATTTTTTGTCTGGCACAGGTTTTGGGCCACGATCCTTCAGCCAGACATTCGATTTTGTATTCAGGCATTACAAAAGAAGTGTTGCACAAATTTTCAGGGTGCCTCAAATACCTTCCCTAAAATGTTTACTAGCTCTTGGACTATAATTCCAAAAGCCAATTCAACTCGTTCTCGCCGGCGTGCATCACCGGTGGGTTACGCTCCACTGTCCCATCGGGCGGAGTGCATCTTTGAATGGTCACACTTGACGGTCGCATCAGGCGACATGCATCACTGGTGGGTCCACTCGACTGTTCCATAGAAGGCGTGCACTACAGTTAGGTCACATTCAAATAATCTGTTGACTGCATGCACTACAGGTGGGTCACACTTGAATACTCGAAAATTCAGTAGTAAAAGCAATTCATTATTATAAAATTAATGCATTCACGACGGGAAACGAGAATTCTTGTTTTCATTCAAAACATATAATTTCCTAAGGGAGTGGCTTCTACCTTACAGAAATGCTTTTATATCATGTTGTCCATATTTCTTTAGATTGTAAGACATTTTATATTAAATTCGTACATATGTAGTCAATAAAATCATGTCTCTATTTGGTAACCTATTACGAACTTTCAGACATTCACAATCAATTCTGCTTGTTATATTCGAGTTCAATTCAATAAATATGAGAGGGGCGGGTATTACATACAGTGTCTGAATAAGCGACTGTGCCGCGCCGCCAGATGAATCGAAATATGAGTTCGTGCGCCTCACAGTGGGACGATTTGATCATCTCGGAATTATACAAAACCGCGAGTACTGGTAGCTGAATGTCTGTATTTTCGAGATTCGTACGTGTTTTGTAGAAAAAATCACAGGTGTCAACTAATTATGTTCGTAAAGAAGCCATTTGTGCAGCTGATTTGAAGGGCTTTCAAAAGCTGCACTAGCTTCCTCTCAGTTTAAAAGCACTTCGTGACTATTCTGTTTTATTTGAAAGCACGAGTTTGCTGAACATATGTCACAGTTTTGTCAAGGTCAGATTTAACCCATTTTTGTTTGAAAATAAGCTATATTAAACCTGCTTAACCGCTTTTTTCAAAGGTTGTAATTCTGGATGATCCTTAATGTTGTTTATAAATTTCATCTTGACTTTTAACATATTATTGAGAAATAAGCATTTTTTTAAAAATCAAAGTGCCATTCCTAAAACATTGAAAAATTAAAAAAAACTCCTGCAGATGTCTGCACACCTTTAAATTTTTATTAATAAACAAGCATCATATTAACGTGCAGTGCATGTATGTATGTTTAGTTCAAATCTTACTAGTCAAATTAAAACCACTTTTAGTTATCCGATTGGTCCAAAACAATTAAAACATATGTAATTTGAATGACAATGTAATATTATTATAATTTAAAGAACGTAGAAGTTTATTTAGAAAATTGTTTCTACAGGGCTTCACAAAAATTTAGATTAAAACTTACAAGTTAATTTTAAACCAATTTTAATAATCTGATTGAGCTGAAACTTTGCAAAGATATGTAGTTCTGATCAAAATGCAATATTATTATAAGTTATGGAACGTAGCAGTTACGCTTTTTTACAGGGCCACATAACAGATTAGTTCAAATCTTGTAAGACAATTTTAAACCACTTTCAATTATCTGACTGAGCTGAAGCCTTGCCTACATCTGTTTCTACGATGACAATTCTATTATATTATAATTTGACGAACGTAGAAATTATGCATTTGTTACAGGGCCACACAAAAGATCGCGGAAAGATTGTTGCTCAGGGATGAGATTTCCGCTATTTGCACACCAGTATTTTGTTACAGAAAATGTTTTTTGATTTAATCAGAACTTTTTTGCGATTTAAGACAACAACATTTTCTCTAATAAAATACTGGTGTGCAAAAAAGCTGAAATCTCATCCCTACTTGCTAAAAAGCAGAAATTTTAATTAAATTTCAACGAAATTACTATAGGTTATTGAGATACGCAGTAGCATGTTTTAAATTGAAGACAAAGTGCGTAGTAGTTGTATTTCTTTTACAGGGATACATAAAAATTTCGAATAAATTACCGTCTATATACAGAAATTTTATTTCAAATTTAATAAAATTTATATAGTTTATTTATTCAAAGAACAGTATTGTTTCAAGAGAAAATAATTTTGGTAGCATTTACATGTTTTACATGGTACCACAAAACATTAAAGGTTTTTTTTTTTTATTTTTTTTTTTTTAAATTATTTTTTAGGATGACCACACAAATTCCTCGAGCAATTCTGAGTAAACAAAAATACAAAATAGAAATGAATGTTAACTTACATGTGTGCATTAAACTGTTTTTTACTTAATTGTAAAATAAGTATGTTTAACGCATTATTTGTAATGCATTATACAGGGTGCCCACTAAAGGCCTTCCCACTGTAATTGCCGAAAGGTTGCAGCTATAGTCATAAAAGTGGTGTCTATTTATAGTAAAGTGGCTATGCGCTACCAGATGAGACAGCTTCCAGCGCCACCTGGTGCAAAACAGCTGAGTTAGTATTTCTATCTCGAAAACAAGATTATTTTAGCATTCATGCTCACAAGGTGTCGTCATTCACTTTTATCCTATATTTGGAACCGTTTTCGCGATAGGAACGCAAATGCCGCAATCTCGTACCAGGTGGCGCTGCAAGCGGCTCATCTAGTAGCGCATAGCCTCTTTAGTATAACTAGACACCACGATATGGATATAGATGCAGTCTTTCGGCAGCTAAGAGGGTGGGAACGGACTTTTGTGGGCACCCTGTATTTTTATTTTAAGACATTGCTGATAAATAACCAAATATTTATCACAGGTTGTGTATTTTATTACAGATGCATTAAAAAGAAACAGCAAAAACTAATTAAACTTCAACGAAATAATTTTGTCCACCTAGATCGTGAAAACATCCCACTGTGCGCCGTCTAACAGCGAAAAACATATCGGTGCCGGCGTGAACATGTTAAAACATTTATCCGAAAGCCGAAATTTTTTAAATTAACATTTACAATTATTATATTCTAGCTTTTATAGTATTGTATTTGTATAGCACTAATCTGAAAACAATATTACAGTGTACGGAATGTGAGCCAAAAAGTTTCCATTTATGATTTCAAATAAACGGTGACTTCTACTCCAAAACTTTCCGGCCAATTGCATTTCTAGTTTCCTCCTGCAAAGCGTATCACCCTCTTGAATAAGAGAGGAGATGTACTCATTAAAGGTGAACCCCACTATAAATCAGATGTAAGCGTTTAAAAACCATTTACCAAAAGAGGAAAAAATTTAACATTCATGGAACTGGAGCAGCTGTCATGTTCTGTCCCAGTGAAGCAAGATAAACTTAAGGATGTCGATAAGTTGTTAACGATTTAATTGTCACATTTTTTTGACACCTATTATTTATTTAAACTGTAAACATGGAACTCTTTTAGTACAAAAATACATGTCTTAAATAATCGAGAAAAGTCTGTCATTTAACACGTTCACGCCGACGCGGTGGGTCACACTCGACTGTCTCAGAGTTGTCAAGTCTCAGGCTTTTTGCACACCACTGTCATTTTAGAGAAAATGTGTTTCCTTTAAATCGCCCAATTGTTCTAATTTAATAAAACAACATTTTCTGTATTAAAATACTGGTATCCAAAAGCCGGAGACTTGGCAGGTCCGAGACAGTCGAGTGTGACCCACCGCTCCGGCGTGAACGTGTTAATGAACCGAAGATTTCAGGTTAAAAAGTAGTGATGTTGGGAAGCTTTTAGTAACGAGGCAAGCTAACTTTTCTTGACCGAACACTGTTCGGGCAAAATAGTTAAGTGGTTATAGAAGCATTTTGGTGAAAACTGGTCAGAATCAGAGGACCATACATTGTATAAAAATATTATGTCTAAAAAACCATAACAGGAGGAAATATTCGAGGAGGACAATTAAGATATTCCAGAGGAAGAACTCGATGAGTTAATTTTACATTTTTAAAAATCTTTTTTAAGAAAATTACATTATATTATATAGCGAGATATATAGAATATTACATGTTATATAGATTATATCATATGTTTTATAGATTGTATTATATTGTATTCTTTTTTTAAAGGATAACTAAGTTATTTTAATCAGAAAATAATTATGATAAATTTTATTGTATTGTTTATAAGTTTATAAAACTTAAATACTGAATTTTAATCATTCTTATTTGCTATCATAAAGATTATTTTAAATCCAAAATATTAACACCCGATCATCATAAATAGAAACTATTGATTTAATTCAGGCAGCATGTGAACAATGTATTTTTAAAGAAATTTGCATCAAACCTCTCTTATCCATAGTTTGGCAACAAAACTGTTCTTATCCGAAATGTTTTGCAATTAATTAATTTAATTAATTAAAGTAGATTTTTCACATTATCACAGCGCAACTAGTTATAAGTATAAAAAAAAATTTGAAGATTTTCGATGCACGGAGTCGCAGTCAGAGATTTTTCGGAATTTCCCAAAATCAGATTTTATGGTAAAGGCAAATGTTGAAACTCATGTCCTTAATTGAATTCGGTACCATTGTTATTTTTGTTGGTAGGCATATATTAGAAATGTATAGATATAGTAACAATGATACTATCATATTTAGATAATTCATATGGTGGATTTATTAAGATATCATCTTTAACCCTTAAATGCGCGATTATTTTATTTTGTTAAGGAAAAATTATATATGATTCTCTGAAAGGTTTATTACACAGAAAAAATAGTGAAAAAAAAAATCAGAGATACATTTTTCATAGAATACGTCAATCTTTTCTTCTGTTGCACATCTGCAATATAAGTAAAAACTACTGTCGTGTGGCTGTTTTAAGTTAAAATATTGCAAATTAGTAAATATTTTAATAAGTAGGTCTCCAAATACCTTATTTTATATAATTATTTATTTTATAAAACTTAAACCTTAATCCTTAAATACTCGATTTTTTATTTTGTTTCGAAAAAATTATATATGATTCTCTGACAGGTTTATTACACAGGAAAAATAATGAAAAAAATCAGAGATATATTTTTCATATAATACGTCAATCTTATCTTCTGTTGTACATCTGCAATACAAGTAAAAACTATTGTAGTGCGGATGTTTAGCACTAAAATACTGCAAATTAGTAAATATTTTAAGAAATATGTCTCCAAATACCTTATTTTATATAATTATTTATTTTATAAAACTTAACATTTAACCCTTTAATTCCCATGATAGAATGCGTTCTAGAAATTACGTAGTTCGGAGAATCTGACTTTACACCAGAAAGTTTCAATGGTTAATTCCGCTGTATGGAATGTCTGTTATCAATTAAGCAGATATTGCTATTTTAATTTTTTGGTGTGATTTAGGTATATGCGAATAAAAAAAAAATTCTTTTAGATTCAAAACACTGTTCTTTGCATATATGCAAAGCTGCGCGCTAAATGATTAACCCTTTAATTCCAATGATAGAATACCGTCTAGAAATTACGTTGTTTAGATAATCTGACTGTACACCTGAAAGTTTCAATGGTTAATTTAGCTTTATTTAAATACGGAATGCGTGTTATTAATTAAAGCAAATATTGCTATTTTAATTTTCTGGTGTGAATTACGTATATACGAATACAGAAATCTATTAAATTCAAAACACTGTTGTTTGCATATGCGTAAAACTGTGCACTAAAGGGTTAAATTAAAAATTCACGTGATAAATCGCGTATTATATATTCAATAATTTCGAGCGTAATTTAACTGCCGAAAATTAATTGAAAAATTAATTAAAATTATATATGCGTTCACCAATGCTGGGTTTGTTTCTGTCTCATGTTTCGTCTCGGAATTGTGTGCTCATGAAGACTATTCCATCTTGTGCTGCAGTTGCAACCTTACCAACATATGTGGGAAATGTTAAGCTGGGCATCGCCCTTGTATCTTAAATTGTAGAGTTCTTAGAGCGCTGTTCCAAGGGCTCCGGGTTCGATTCCCGGCTTGGACATTTTTCACATTGTTGACTCTACGCTGCGTTAACAATGTGATAAATCAAATATTATATATTCCGTTTTTTTTTTTTTTTTTGTTATACGAACTGGTTAGATGTCTGTGGATGTCTAAGGAATTTCTCAAGTAATAGTTAGCGGACAACGATGAATGAAGTATCATTGGATAGACTCTTTTGCCCATAACTGACATTTCATACACAATTTCTATTTTATTTTTAGGTATCATCATACATATTATTTCTGTTGCCAACGATCCTTTTTTATGAACATTCAAAAGGCACAAAGGTGAATGGGTTTTATACAAAATGTTTTTGCATAGGATTTTGACATAGTACACTCAGATTACGATAAAACATGTTGTTTCTTTAAAAAAAAATGTCAGTTAATTTTAAATTGATGAAAATGTATCAGAAATTAAAGATTGCAGCGCGGAAGCGTCGGACAGGTCTATTGCACTGCAAATTCTCAAACACAAAAAATAAACACTCTATACAACACTTCCTCTCGCCAAATTAACAACACATTAATGTGTTGTGAATTAGAAAACTTCATATACAAAATATTTTTTGTGTTTTGATTGTGTTCTTAATATGTTGCAAAAGTGTTGCTATCTTGAAATGCGTTCTTAATATGTTGCAAAAGTGTTGCTATCTAAAAAGGTGTTCTAAAAATAGTGTTGTTAATTGTGTTGAAATCGTGTTGTAAATAGTGTTGATGAAAATATTTTTTTACAATACTGTTGTGTTGCTCAACACTTTGTCACCAAATTAACAACACATTGTAAACACCACACAATTTAGAACTGTATAAAAGAACACATGTAAAACACTTTCTACATGGAGCCTTTAAAATAACACACACTTAAAACATACTATTTATTAAACATTTATAACACAATTTTATAGAATGTTTTGAAAACACATTTTCTCCTCTTGTAATTTTTAACAACACTTTTGGCACAACGCATTCACAACACAATCGAAAGTTATTTTAGTTAGAAGTGTTAATTATTATGTTCAGTTAGTGTTGAAAAAGTTTTCAAGAATTTGCAGTGTGGGTATACTCGTATATATATATATATATATATATATATATATATATATATATATATATATATATATATATATATATATATTTACTTATTTATATACAGTGCTCAGCAAAAGATTAGACAATGATCGATTAAGCTTCTGTGTTGAGAAGTATGTAACGAATTGTTGTAATTCAACTGTCATATATTACTGTTGACTTATCTTTCATACACAAACAATAAATTTTAATTTATACACTTTACATAATATATAATGACAAAAAAAACCAATTTAACATTGTTGCAAAAGTATAGACAATCTGTCTGTCAACAGAAAAATATCCATAAATTAAAATTGAACTGCACATAGATTGTCTGTTATTAATGCAAAAATGTGACTTCCATCGAAGAAACTAAATCCTGCATCACTTAGGGGTCTATTTCGTACCAAACGCGTTCAACATCTGATCGAAGTTCATTTACAGAGGAGTATTGTTAAAAAATTGCATAAACCGTATGAGATATGATGCCACAAAAGTTTTCGATTGGATTCAGATCAGGGCTACACGCGGGCCAGTCGAAAATAGTAATATTTTGAGAGTTAAACTAATTTTTTGATTTGTATGTAACATGAATAGACGCATTCGTTTGCTCAAATACATACTTTGGAAGAGGTAAAAGTTCACCAAATGGCTGTAAATTGTTTTCCAATGTATGTATGTAGTCTTACGCAGCTTGGCGACCATTGAGAAACTCCAGAGATACTTGAGAATTAAAACAAAGTGAGGCCCAAATCATCAACCCTTTTGAGGGCAAAGGACACCTAATTTTAATTCCAAAAGTGACAAGAATATTTAATTAAAATTTTCCTTTTATAATATACGTAAAAATAAGCAATTTCATATTTTCTAATAACTTATTTTATAAATTCTGGTATCAGTCCATTATTTCACAAGTTTATAAAAAAAATTACTCCGCGACAGGAAAGGGGTCAATTTGTTGTGAGATTTCAAGGCTGGTTGTTTTATCATTTTCATGTAAACTAATGTACATCTTTCTTTAATACATCTACGAAATTATCCGTTGACACAGAAAGCTCTGACTCACTTTTAATGCGATTAGCAGTCATCATTTGTCTAGATGCCAGTTTATAGATCCTTCTATAATCTCGTTTTCTGGCCGCGCGAGTCCTTCCAGATCTATGTTTTGCTTTGAAAGAGTCACCCTTAGACAGTACTTAATATAGACAGACTTCTTTGGCCGATTCAAAGTAGCTGAAATTTTGGTAACAGTCTTCCCTTTCGATTTCAGCTTCTATGCTTTAATTACTTCATCTGACTGAAAATTTCTTGCTCGCGGCATCTTCACTAATCAATGCTATCGCGAGGTGCACTTAAATACTTCATGCATGTGACGTCATAAGTTTGAAATATGCGTTATTCCGTGAACAATTGCCAAAAAATCACAAAAGTGTCTAAACTTTTGCAATATGCAAATTTCCCTTTTTTCAGTTAAATTAAATAATATCCTACATTAAAACCGTTATTTCTGTCCTAAAACGTTTAAAATATATTTAAAAATAAGTACAGTCATTTGTATAACGCAAGTGTTCGTATTTTTTATTTAAAAGTTAAAAATCACCAGTGTATAAACTTTTGCTGAGGACTGTATACATATATACTATATATATATACAGAAAGTAGTTTTGTAGTTTAATGCAAAAACAACAACAAAAAAATACCTTGAAATGTCTAATAAAAATGTATAAAATTATTTAAAATAAGAACAAAATATAACATATTAAAAAATAAATTTTAAAAAAAGAACGATTTTCTGAGTAATGTATATATAAAATATCTCAATTTTCAGTTTTACTTAGAGTTTATAAAGTGTTATTTTTGTAAAATTACTTTGTCGGAAATAAATGGTGCTGTTAAAGGAAGGTAATTGAATACTTTTCATAGCGTATTTCATTTTCTCCCCAAGGGTAAAATTTAACTGCCCAGGTTATATAGAACTAAATAGATGTGATTAAACTTAAAAACGATATTTTAATAGAGTACTTTTGAAATATATTAAAGCAGTATATTATAACAAGCACGCGTCTTTTACTTTTTACACTCTAAGTTCTTTTTAGATATATTCAAGAAAGAAAAAGAATGTGATGGCTATTTCATATTTATGTATGCTTCCTAAAACTAATTCGTATTATAAAACAAAGAAAATACATTCAAGGTCGTGGATCTCATGTAAGTGAAATAGTATTAATTTAGCGAAAACAGGCTGAAAACAGAATTTCATTCCAAATTTTTCATTTCAATAATTACTTTTTTTTCTTTCTAAAACATCGTAATGGACTTCTTAACTTAACCCTTTTCACTCCTTTGTCTCGTCTCACGCGACATCAACGTTCTTTGAATTTTATTTTTTTCACCAGTAATAAAGGAAAATAAAATTTGGCTTATTAAAAAGCAGTGAACCAACGTTTAAAATGCACAAATAATGCTAGTAGGAGAGCTGTTGAACATTTTTGAGTAGGTATTTGAGGCACCCTGAAAATTTGTCCAACTCTTCTTTTGTAATACCTGAATACAAAATCGAATGTCTGGCTGAAGGATTGTGGCCCAAAACCTGTGCGAGACAAGTGTCAAGTGCCATTTTTTGACACGACCCATAAAAGGTATTTGAGGCACGCTGAGATTGAAACAGAATAATATTTATACTTAGAAAAAAATATTTTGAAAATGACAGACACTTTAGTCGACCCAAAAACTGTGCCAGACACGTGTCAAGTGCCATTTTTTGACTACCCAAAAAAGGTATTTGAGGCACGCTGAGATTGAGGCACAATAATATTTATGCTTAGAATAAAATATTTTGAAAATGACAGACACTTTAGTCAGCACAAAAACTGTGCCAGACACGTGTCAAGTGCCATTTTTTGTCTGGCACAGGTTTTGGGCCACGATCCTTCAGCCAGACATTCGATTTTGTATTCAGGCATTACAAAAGAAGCGTTGCACAAATTTTCAGGGTGCCTCAAATACCTTCCCTAAAATGTTTAACAGCTCTTGGACTATGCGTGAAAAGCAGTAAACATCTGTTTCGAATCTACAGCGAGATCCTTCTTCAGTGCAAGATAGGGAAAAAAGAACAGCGTGCTGCTAGAAAGAGAAAGACTGAGCAAAAAAAAAAAAAAAAAATATATATTTTTTTTTTTTTTTTTTTTTTTTTTTTTTTTGCTCAGCCTTGCTTTTTTTGGCACGCTGTTCTTTTCTCCCTATCTTTCACTGAAGAAAATCTCGCTGTAGATTCGAAACAGCTGTTTGCTGCTTTTCACGCATTATTTGTGCATTTTGAAAGTTGGTTTACCGCTTTTTAATATTCCTGCACAAAGGCTTTAATTGCTATTTCAAAAATTTGGCTTATTTATTCAGAGCATAATTTGAAATCATGCCCTTGAAGGAAACTTCTTTTTAAAAAGTGGTGCCGACCGAATAAAATCTGTGTAAGAGACGTCGGAGTAGAATGGGTAAAGTAATTCTTTAATACCCTGAAATAAATTAAACAGGGGAAGTATTGAAAAATGTACAAGAAAATAATATTTCTTGTTGTTGTTGTTGTTGTTGTTTTACTGTTGTTTAGCTTATCCAATGGCAAATATCAAATGGAAATTGTGATTTTTTTTTAACCTGGATTTTTATAATAAAATTTTAATTAACAATAAAGTCTTCTAAAATGGGTGAAGTTAACATACTATTGGATATTTAAATATAATATGTTATTAAAACCTTCCAAAGCGGCTGAGAACTAACTTCCTAAACTTATAAAGCTAACCGAGTTGGCGTGTTAAATAACATCAACCAAAATCAGTTTACTTCCCCGTTTTTAACAGTATTTATTTTATTTTATTTTATTTTCAAAAATTAAAAAGATTCTTCTTGTTCTTGATTAATTACTTTTAACTGAATTTTTATATAATACTTTAAACCAATGGTTCTAACCTATTTGAATGGCGGAGCTCTGTTTGGAATGAATTTCTATGACGGAACCCTTTATGTTTACCGCGTCATATATTATAAAGTAATAATTTTTAATTTCATTGCTACCAAATATACTGGGTGGGGCTTGTGAGTGCTTAAGCCATTTGGTAGGCCTCCCCACCTAGCTGACCCTTGCTACCAAATATACATTATTCCAAGAATTAAATTATATTTTAAGACTTTTACAGTGATGGTAAATGTGTTTACAATTACCATGAAACAGTTGTTTCTGTTAAAAGTTTCCCATATAAGAATACTCAAAAAATTCAAGAAATCATGCCATTTGTTTTACTTGCAATAAATTTTACATTGTTATTAGGGCAAACAATAATGTAAAAATGATTAACGTAAAATCTGTAATTGGATTGTTTTGCCGAATTTTCTGAGTTCGTGTGTAATTGCTAACAATTTCAAGGGGAATGTCTGATTCTTCATTTCATGTGCTTCTATTTCGTTTTGGTGGCTGTATAAGACGAGAGTTGTGCTTCACTGAGATATATCGTTGAGAAAGATAGCAAAAATCCTTTTGCCTTATGGGTCATTACATACAAAATGAGCAAATCACCTGTAGCAGACATGTCACAGATTTTAACGAAAATCATTTTGTAAATAGATTATATCTGTTTATGGGTAAATGTAAAGTAATAGATTTTAGGATTGTTTATTTCGGTATTAAAATTTATATTAAAAGTTGATGCAAAATCGTGGTTTTGGCTACATGCTTGAAGTTTCAATTTTGGTTATTAGCCTTAAGAATGCAAAGACTATATTAAAAATTATTTATAATTAGGAATGAATAATAAGTAACAGATTGACGTAAGTTAGTAATTGTAATTTTATTCCTTAATGAGAAAAAAATTATTTTTGAAAATTTTTGAGGGAAAAATGCAACGTTTCTATTGAGAGGAAGGACACCTCTGACAATATCAGAATTGCTTGATGTTATAGCTAATAGTATATATATTAAACATTCAAACTTTCATTCTTGCCTTTTTATTCCTTAGTGAAAAAAAATAAATAGTAAAAAATGTTGAGTATAAAATGCAATATTTCTATCACTTGTTTCGACGTGAATGAAAGCCTTTTTAAAACTTTTAATTATTTTGATATTACAGATAATAGTGTATATTTTAAATATAAAAACTTTTATACTTGCTTTCAATTTATTTTTGCCTCCAGAAGATTTTTAATTAAACTAGGAAAAAAAGGTCAATTGAACAAAAATATATATATTAACACCTAAACTCACATACAGAAAATAGATGGCAGCACTAAATTTTTTCACCTTGAAATCCTGCAATATTTTAAGATTTGCGCGCGAATTTAAAAAAATAGCTCATGGAATGTAGTTAATATTGCCTTTTTTAAACCAATTTTTTGACGTTAAGAAATCAAAAGGCAATCTTGAAATTTTTTTAGCAGATAATGGACTTATTGATCTTTGTGTCTGTGCAATAACTGTAATGTGGGACCTTTCCTTCCTTATTTTTTTTTACCTATCAATAAGAGGAAAAATTACGATTTTGTCATTTTTTTAAAGTTTCTAAATATTTTTGAAGGTGAAGGAAATACATAGCAACTTCAAAACTTTAGTAATTCGATCTTAATATGTAACACTACATCAGGCATTAATTTCTCAGATGTTTTTGAATTCCTTTAATTTTTATAACGTTTTTAATTTTCTAAAAATTTGCAAATTTTCAATTTTTACAACCAATTAAAGATTAATCATGGTGTTACCAGATTATTATTACTCAATAAATAAGAAGATAATTTTTCAGAGGTTACATTATTATATAAAAAATTCATTTCAGTTAAATAGTTTACACGATACAGAACTTCAAACCTGCAACTTTGGACGATTGCACATGCACACATGCCATTCTTTATCACAAGTTTTTTAAATGTCCAAAACTGCTAAAATAATTTATTTTTTGTGAAGATATTTTGCAGAGCTCTATTTGAATATGAATTGAACCTGTATATAAAATTTTATTAAAATCGTTTACTATGTGGCCACGACTTTTTTTTTAAATTTTTGCTCATTTTACTGTGGAATGACTGTTATCAGACAAGGTTTGAATTTATCTTACATATGTCATCAAAACTGTGATAGGCTTTGATTTTGAAATATCATCTATAACGTGCTGTAAGATTTCAAATAAAGGAGAACATCGTGTATCGCTGAATCTATACTGGGTGGTTATTTGTAACGGCGAACACATTCATCACACATTTAAGATAGTCAAAATTCTGCTATTGAGCTGCCAAAAAATATTATTCTAATGAGTCCTTTAAAACTTTCCGATGCACCTAAATATTTCACTGTATTTTATTTTGATGCTGCTTGTTGTTTCAAATTATTTTTAGCAACAGGAAAATATAATCCCTTTCATCGCAAGCATTACACGTTTCAACTCTCGTTAAATACATACACTTTTGGAAAATTCTTTGAAAACTGTGATAATTTTTCATTGTAATGATAGATTCATTTAATCCATTGTGCTAAACATGTCATCAAAATATGCAATTTGTACACGCAGTCTTCATTACTTAAAATTTTTACCAGTTGAGCGATATATTTATCCAATATCACCTTTGCACGCAGTGTAATGAAGCCAATAAACGCTCTTTCCCGACATAACTATTTCGCTTCAGTATGGGGAAGGATAGGTGGACGCCATCTTCCAATAACTTCACACATAAGTTAGAAAAACGTACTTCTATGAGGCCTTACTTTTAGATACTAGTAGTTTATTAATTTACAACACCGAGTTTCAAAACAAATCTCAAAAAAGACTTATTTGTGACCATTGAGATTTCTACCCCCACGACGAGATCTTTCCAACTCTTGTCAAAATCGGAGAGTAACACTTCTTGCACTTCCCTAGTGTTAGAGGCTTTGGAAAATTTAAATGGGCTGATTTTCGTTGAGATTGCTATGATATTTCTCGCTTTCTTATTTTAAATCTACATTTGTTTTCGTCATTTATCGCATAAAAATGTGGAAATAGAAATTAAGGATTGCACCATGTTTCACAGAAAATAAAAATTAGTTTACTAAGTTTTTTTAATTTGTTGAGGGTATGTTTCAATACATACAAAATTTTGAACAATAAAACACGTACGCATTTCTGGAAAGAAAAAAAATACCTGCTTGAAATAAGTTGATTTCATTGGAATTTAATGTATTTTCCCAAGAATCAACCCCAAATCGTGTAAAGTTAAGGATGCTCGTCACCCAGTTTCGGAATTCCCCCCGGTAATGCTAAGTCTGTGGGCGTTTGATGCATTCGTATATTTAAAATATCTCCTCGGGAAATTAATATTTTTTAAACTTTTTTTTTCTGTGTACTCTTCTTTAAAGACGTTCCTTTTTTTCTTAGTTGTAAAAATATTTCTAAAATCTATGCTAAATTTTATAAGAAGTGTTAAAATTTTACTTCCAGTTTTCCGGTTTTAACACATAAAATATTAAATTAACCATAGATTTTAGAAGTATTTTGAAAACTAAGAATAAAAGAGACGTCCTTTAAGAAGAGCACACAGAAAACAGCCATAAAAAATATTAATATCCCTAGGAGATATTTTAAATATAAGAATGCATCAAACGCCCATAGGATTAACGTTACCGAGGGGAATTCGGTTGGTCGGTTGGTTGTGTTTATGACGACCAATTTTCAGCACGAGGGATATAGGCCTTAAGGGGGGTGCCCTCCGTGGGGGTCTTTCTAAAGGAACCTAACCCGTATTTACTCTTGGAAAACCAAGGCTCGAAGAAAAACACGAAAATTCGAACGATCAGGCCGACGGGGGCGATTGGGATCGAACCCAAGAATCTACCAGTTTCGTGAGTATAAACTCTCGGCCACTGGTGGGGCGAGGAGAATTCTGAAAATGAGTGAAGAGCAAGCAACCTTAACGGAGAAGAGTTGCACGGATCGGTTGGAACACTTTAGTATAGAACGAAGTATAGATACAGTGTCGAATTAGAGATCCAATACAATATCTTGATTAACTTAACCCCTCAATTCTCGCTCCCGTCATATTCACGGGCTGCGTCTTTTTTTAGATTTATTTAGATTTGTTTTATTCCCACCGGTTTTGTAAAATAGTGTAATTAGCTTTATCATTGTATCATTTTACCTGTCATTAAATAAGGTGAATATTTCTTTTTCAAAAAAGTGGTGCCAATAAGCAATTTGAATTTTTTAACTGTAATTTAATGCGACCGTTAAGGGGTTAACCCTTTCGGGACGGGAGCCTTTTACGAAATTTTTAAACTTTTGTCACCGTTTTTTAAAAACAGAAATTTGTGTCTCCTTGAATCGAGAAAATGCGCTGATTAAATAAGGCAAAATTTACAGTAAAATTTTACTGGTGAGGAAAAACAAGGATTCTGAGCGCTTCATGCGGCACGTATACGTGTCGCTCGTCCTTAAGGGGCTAAAGGAGGAATTGACGTTCGGTATAATAAGCTGCTTCTTGTATAGAAAGAAATAACTCTTAAATATTTCTGGTGTGAACTTTATAATTTATGTGTAAGAATTTTTAATTTCTCACGTTTAGGTACTAGGGCGGAGCGTAAAAATGTTTTTTACGAAATTCTTTTCCCGCTAGCTCGGAAAAGTTGTGCGATGGTCTCAGAAATAACCTCACAAAATTTTAAAATAATCAATAAATATCTTCCTGTTCCAGTTTAGGATCTAAGTATGCAATTTTAGCCGAAAATGTTGTAAATTTTCACATTTCAGTAATATTTTTAACATCCAACTTTTTCTTCGCGCTAGCGCGAAAAAGTTGAAAGAATATATAAAGAACATAAGTCCAAAATTTAAGAGCAATTAATAAATATCTTCCGGTTCCAGTTTGGGGTCAAAATATGGAAAATTAGCCGAAAATGATGCAAATTTTCACATTTTAGTGATTTTTTTTTAAATTTTCCATTTTCTATTCCCGCTAGCACGGAAATGTTGGCAAAATATACAAGAAAGATAAATGCAAAATTTTAGAATAATCAATAAATATCTTCCGAGTCCTTTTTGGGGGCTAAATATGAGAAATAAAGCAAAAGTGAAGAAAATTTAGGGGTCGAAATATAGGAAAAAAGGGAAAACATTTGCATAAAAATTTATTTATGGAAACTTTAAACGTTTCTTTTTACAAAATTAGAGATTCGTAAATAATAATTAGGAACATTAAACAACACATCTTATTATTCATGCAATACACAGACTTTGTATAACTAAATGTATTTGGAGTTCCAGTATAATAGTTGCAAATATGCATTAAATTCATTTCATTCACATGTTTCTATATTTTTCACTTTATACGGGCTTTTTATTTTAAACGATGGCATGGCACGCCTTGACTGCATTCTGAATATGATGTAGCCATCACGTTTTTTATGTCAGATGACTGCAAGGGAAGCTTCTGTTGTCAGTTTTACTCCCCTTTCAACACATTAAGTGTGGCACGGAAAGTTTATGTTTCCCAATGGCGATATCGGATATTCGCCAGATTTTCTCAGTTGCATTATGTGTTCGTTCGACAAGTGAGTCGCATTTGGAGGTTCCTGTAGTTGACAATTCTGCCAGTCTATGAGATGCACGTAACATTTAGCTTTAAAATTAAGTGCAGGAATTTGGAACATACGAACTCCTGCTCTCGAATTTCCCCTTGCTTTCAAAATCCGAAGTTGTCGCACATTCTGGTTTGGGTCAACAAGCATTGCAAAGAAAATTGCTTCAGGATGACCAAAATAACCATTTATCTGGATGACGTGATCCACAACTAGCTTCAGATAATCTGTAAGATAACGTGAAGTTTGAATTATTTTCCAAAAATTTCGTGCTCCATCTATGCAATTGGCGAATTGATTGTGAACTACGCAGGTGCGTGAACTTTTATAATAAACTCAGTCAATGATAAACTCACAATCAATTCGCATGCCAACTGCACAGATGAAGCACGAAGTCTTTTGAAATCAATTCAAGCTTCACGTTATCTTGCAGATGAACTGGAGCTAGTTGTGGATCGCGTCATCCAGAGAAATGTACTTTTTTCATCCTGAATCAATAATAATCCTTGTAAAGCTTGTCAACCCAAGCCAGAATATGTGAGAACTTGCGCTACGTAGGATTTTGAAAGCAAGGCAGGAGAGAGCAGGAGTTCGTGTGTCCGAAATTTCTGCCCGTAACTTTAAAGCTAACTCTTACGTAGATCTCATAGACTGCCAGAATTACCAACTAACGGAATCTCCGATTACCACTCACTTGTTGAACGAACACATGAAGAGAGGTTTAAAGCTTCCATAAATAAATTTGTTTGCAAATGTTTTCCATTTTTTTTTCTATATTTTGACCCCTAAATTTTCCTCTCTTTTGCATAATTTTCCCTATTTAGACCCCCAAAGGGGAACCGGAAGATATTTATTGACTTTTCTAAAATTTTGCACTTATCATTCTTGTATATTTTACCAACTTTTCCGTGCTAGTGGGAATAGAAAATCGAAAATTTGAAAAATCAATAAAATGTGAAAATTTACATCATTTTCTGCTAATTTCCCATATTTAGACCCCAAAGTGGAACCGGAGGATATTTATTAATTGCTACAAAATTTTAGACTTTTGTTCTTTATGTATTCTTTCAACTTTTCCGCGCTAGCGCGAAGAAAAATTCGGAAGTTAAAAATATTACTGAAATGTGAAAATATACAACATTTTAGGCTAAAATTGCATATTTAGACCCTAAACTGGAACCGGAAGCTATTTATTGATTGTTTTGAAATTTTGTGAATATATTTCTAATAGCATTCCACAACTTTTCCGCGCTAGCGGGAAAAGAATTTCGTAAAAACGATTTTTACGCTCCGCTTATTAGGTACTCTTGTAACATTTTTGCATCGTGTACATGGATAACGTAAGAGGAAACATGACGTAAATTGAGTTTAAAGCTTGGACGACAAATGAAGCATCAAGTGAGAGTGATGCATAAAGAAGATCTACGGATCCAAATTTATGAGTAATCAAACATTGAGGAAAAAAATAAAATGTCTTAAAAGAAAAGTTTTTTAAAAAGTAAGCGGCAGTGATGTATCTAAAAATAAATATAGTATTTAAAACATACTGTGAAAAATTTATCCTTTCAGTTTAAATAAATTCTGCATTGAATTAAAAAAAAATAGTAAAATGATAAAAAAAAGTATCAAATTATTAGATAATTACTAAATTGGAAACAAAAAAAAAATCTATATTGACCAAAACAAAATATGAAAAATCAATAATTCGACATCCTGACAATAGCTTATATATTCACAAATTAAAAGAAAGGCCATATAGCTATGCTTAATAATTAAATATATATAACAAAAAATACTAAACAAAATAGGTTCCAAACAATATTAAATGAAATACTGGTATAATGTATACGATGTGTTCTCAATCTTTTTCATACAAGGAGTACTTTTTAGAATGAATTTCTATGAAGTAGCCCCTTAACCCCTTAATTCTCGCTCCCGTGATTTTCACGGGCTGTGTCTTTTATTCAGTTTGTTTGCTTCCCACCAGTTTTATAAAATAGTGTAATTGAATTTATTATAGTGTCATTTTACCTGTCATGAAATAAGGTGAATATTTCTTTTTCCAAAATGTGGTGCCAATAAGCAATTTAGATTTTTAAACCATAATTTAATGTGACGGTTAAGGGGTTAAGCCTACCGTACAATATGTTACAAAGTAATGATTTTCAGGTGCACTGCTTCCGGTCACAGGAAGGGGAAACGGATAATCGAAACAACTGTGCATTGTCAGAAAAATGAAACTATATTTTAAAGATTTTACGATAATTTTCATTTTATTATCAATTACCATCAATACACATGATATAGTAAAAATTTAAGTGCAAAAGGTGCCTATCAGATCTGATCAAAGACACCGACTTAACCCTTAAATGCGCGATTTTTTTATTTTGTTTCGAAAAAATTATATAGGATTCTCTGAAAGGTTTATTACACAGAAAAAATAATGAAAAAAAAAATCAGAGATACATTTTTCATATAATACGTCAATCTTTTCTTCGCTTGCACATATGCAATACAAGTAAAAACTACTGTCGTGTGGCTGTTTTACGCTAAAATATTGCAAATTAGTAAATATTTTAATAAGTATGTCTCCAAATACTTTATTTTATATTCTTATTTATTTTATAAAACTTAACATTTAACCCTTTAATGCCAATGATTGAATACCTTCTATAAATTACTTAGTTCAGAGAATCTGACTTTACACCAGAAAGTTTGAATGATTAATTTCGCTTTATTTAAAAACGGAATGTCTGTTATTAATTAAAGCACATATTGCTATTTTAATTTTCTGGTGCGATGTAGGTATATACGAATAAAAAAAATCTAAAAAGTATAATTTGGCACATAATTAACTCCATTATTGTTGCTTTACAACTCGCATACACTTGTACATAAAAAAATATTTTGCAATTTTTCACCCTTCTAACGGGAAAATGTCTTAAAATTAATTTATGATTTTGTAATTAAGTTCAAAATAAATAAAAATGTTGTATTGTCGGAAGCACATCTGTTTAGATAATTTGTTCAATTCTAGTACATCAGGAAGTGGGTGTAAAGTCACTTACAAAATTTCAGTTTCACATACATGAACCAAGTTAACCCCTTGAAGGGTGCCGGTATATTACTTCCACTTAATTTTAATCCCAAAGTACCACAATGACACACGAATTTTGGAATTCAATTTTGTATTTATAAGTCGTGGAAAAAAAAACACCCCTTACTAACTCTGCATAAAAATATCATAGAAGAAAGTTACTGGTACCACACGATTGGTAACAATATATATCTACTTTTAAATGATGTATATAAAATTTGCTTAGGGAGCCATCTACTTATTAAAACGAACTATAACTTTGCTTTTTTTTTCAATAGCAGTATACAATTCTGACCACATAAATGAACTCTACGCCATTAAATTAGCCTAAAAACAAATTTTTATGCAATACGTACGATTACTTTCCAAAAAATTAATAATTTAAAAACAAGTCTATTTTTAGGGTCTGTATACAAATTGAAGTTTGGTACTCGATTGTTGACCGAAAGAGCCACCTTCTTGATGAAGGCATCTTAAGCGTCAATCAAGCAGTCATTGAAGATATCATGATGATAGCATAAGAAGTTTCAAAATATCTTGTCACTTCTATCATAGACGGCCCCTTAAACCATCATTTTGCCGTTTTTTAAGCATAATTTGAAAACTACTTGGAAGTAAAATATGAAATTTTGGATTTCCATAAAGCAGGACAAAATAAATCTAAATCCATCAAAAAATTTGCAGGTTACAATTCATATTTTTTTAATATTAATTTCATAATTCATAGTTCATATCATAAAATTATAAAAACTGCAAATTCAACGTATTTATGTATGGGTATTTTAGTATTATTGCTACACAAAAAATTAGCACATTAGGAGTATAATTTCAGGAGATATTATTGAAAATATAAAAATACAATTTAACATTAGATGCACTAAAATTCAATGTTTATAATTCAAAAATTTATCATTGAAATGACTTGAAATTTTGTGTCTAGGCATAGTGTGAACCGAAGATTTGAAATATCTTCTTAAGTGGGTATTGCTGTTGAAAAAAATAAAGTTTGGGTTCATTTTAATATGTAGATGGCCCCCTTAGAAAATTTTATATACATCATTTAAAAGTAGACGTTATTTCCAATCGTTCGGTACCAGTACCTTTCTTCTACGATAATTTATTGAGGAGTTAGTAGGGGGTGTTTTCTTTTTCTTCTTCACGACTGTACACCATAACAAAAAACACCATAAAATAAAACTGAACACAAAAATGACAAAGCCATTTTGCTTTATCAAACAAGTTTAGGAATTATTCATCTGACAAAGAGCAACAAAACTCTGATTGACTTTGATTTTCAAGTGTGATCTTTTACGTGCTGTGAGATTTTAAGTAAAGGAGAACATCTTCGTTAGCTGAGTTTATTTTGTTAACACTGAACATATTCAGTACATATTTAAATTCTTCCAAAGCCTTCTATTAAGCTGTTAAAAAATATTTTTCGTATGCGTCTTTCTAAAATTTTAGGATGCCCCTGAATGTTTTTTTGTATTTCCTTTGGAAGATGGTGTTGTTTTCACTAATTTGTAGCAAGAGGAAAGTAAATAACATCCCGAAAGTAATAAAAGACGAGCGTGACAATCTGTACAAAATGTCGGCACAAAACACATCGACTGTTTCAAAATTAACCTCCTTCCTCGCTAAAATAACAAACCTAGAATTGCTTCTGCCATGTATCCGGATAAAGTGGAGTTAACAGAGTGTTTTTGCAAAGTACCATTAGAATATTAGTAATATTCACTGTGGAATGAAAGTTTAAAGTGAGTGGTACATATAAGTACCGTCTGTAGAAAAAGGGTTAAAGTGCAGCTAAAACAAAACCCATGTTCAAAGTTTAAACTTGGCATTGTGCTAAGACCGCTTTGAAAGAAGGTCGCAAAGTTGCAACGTTAAATTGGTCAGTGCCGCGTAATTCCAGATAGGTTTTTATTTAACTTTTAAAGACACGGGAGGCATAGTGAGAAATCCACTCAATGCAAACTAGTCACGAATCCCATAGTATTTAAGTTGTTAATTCTAATTAAATTAGTCTGTTTTTAACAACTTGGCGTTTATTACTTTAATACTGCTATTGGGCATTGCTTTTCACAAATATATCATTAAAAGTTGTTATCTAGGCTTTAAAAGACGATGGTACATAGAGTACGCCGCCCCTTTCATTATGCATGTCTAAACCGTCCGTGTCTTTAACCCCTCGAAGGACGGTGATGTTGCTATGGCATAACCTAATTTTAATCCCTAAGTTCCACATCGGCACCCGAATTTTTGTATGAAAATTTCAGTTTTATTAAGTACGTGAAAATATACTTTTACTTGTTTACACATAAATTTTCTTGTAAATACTTGTATATATATATATATATATACTTGTATACTTGTTAATCTATTATTTCAGCATTTTACGAATGCAAGTACAGGGTGTCCAGCGAATAAGACCCTGATTTCAAAATTAAATATCTCAAAAACAAAGATCAATAGAATTATGCGGTAAAAGGTTTGTTTATTAGCTAAGCTGTAAAAATGTTGTACAGAAGTTTCAAAAATTAGTTGCAAAAACCGCTAACAGATGGCACTGTAATCGCAATGCCTATAAATTGTGTTTTGAAGTCAAGACCCCTAGCGCCTAGCGATTCCTAGATTGCTTCCTATGGAAGAACGAAAATTGGGAAAAACCGCTTTTTCGTTGGAGTGATGTGCAGAAGTGGAGACATCTGGTCACAGAATTATTGCATTAGCTTCAATTTTAGAGAATTTCATTTAATAGAATTTTCAATAAAAAGTTTAGCAATCATTATATAAGAACTTAAAAAATATTTTATTTGGGTAATGTGCAGAAGCGGAGCCATGTGTTGACAGAATTGAGATTTGTTTCAAATTTTGTTATAAGCTACTTCAGTCCGGTTACCAATATCTCTGTGGTATGTCTTTTCTCTCCTAATTGGTAGATCGTGGAATTGAATCCAGTAGAGAAGAATTTGAAAAAAAATGGAAATCTTTACTATTTAATATTTATTTAAACTGTGAAAAAAGTTTGAATAAAAAAATCTAAAGGTTTTAAAATTTAATGAAGTTAAAAGAAACCCCTTTTTTAAAAAATCATTTAGCATTTATAATAATGATTTATAAGTCATTTTTTTTAATTATAGAGATTAGTTTGAAGGAAAAAATACAAAGTTTCTATTTTTAAAAATTTAATTAAGTTTTAATTAAATAATAAGTAAGTAATTTTAGTAAATAATTTTAATTTTAAAAACTCGTTTTCATTTTTTTTTATCATTGATCACAGAAATATAGTGCAGCTGCTAGCGATAGGATCCGAAGTGTTCGAAAGGAATGCAGCATCCAAAATACTTTTGCTTTGACGTTGATGATATGACTTATCATCAATTCCTTTTAAAAAAGAAATAATTTATTGCATAATTTCTGTCTCTAAAACTTTGTTTACAAAGAAAAGAAATATATGTGTTGTGCTAAAACCAATGTATTATGCCGTGATTTGAAAAATAAATTAAAAGTGAAAAATTACTTTTTATTTATAATAATTCAGGTATAAACAATAATACCAAAATATTATGCCGTGATTTAAAAATATAAAAAATAAATAAAAAGTACAGAATTATTTTTCTAAATATATGCATTTTGATTTAAATAATTATATGGCATTAAAGATTGAATTTAATCAAATATTTAAAAAATTCTTATAATGATTTCTAAGCATTTTATTGAAAATTATATTAATTGAAATTTTCTAAAATTAAAGCTGATGCAATAATTCTGTGACCAGATGTCTCCACTTCTGCACATCACCCCAATGAAAAAATGGACTTTCCCA
Source organism: Maratus speciosus (assembly GCA_963932465.1). NCBI lineage: Eukaryota > Metazoa > Arthropoda > Arachnida > Araneae > Salticidae > Maratus > Maratus speciosus. Next base: position 211,255,831 of record OZ010799.1, read on the forward strand.
ATATTCGTTTGTACACAGGGAGCCATCTAGGAATGAGACGCTATTACTCTTGACTTCGAAGCAGTTTACAAGTATTACGATTACAGCGCCATCTGTTAACGATTTTTGCAACTAAATTTTGAAACTTCTGTATAACATTTTTACACCTTAGCTAATAAACAAACCGTTTACCGCATAATTCTATTGATCTTTGTTTTTGAGATATTTAATTTTGAAATCAGGGTCTTATTCGCTGGTCACCCTGTACCTTGTCCCTGAAAGTGTTAAGAGAAAATATATCTAAACTAATTACGAACGATTTTTTTTTTGAAAATCATTATAAACAATGCTTTTATATTTCTGCTATGATAGGTACTTCTAGCGCTCCATAACACCTTTGCTGAATGCCCGCAAATTGAAATTTGTGTGTGACGGAAAAATGCGCTTTTCTCACTAACTATGTGACATAGGATAATAGATATAGTTTTCTGCAAGGTTTAAATTAACGTCTACTACCTCTAATTTTATTTATAATTTTAGTTTGAGTAGATGCGGAATACGAGTCGGGGGGGGGGGGGGGGAATAATTTTGCACTACATTTTCGACGATATCTCTGCAAATATAATACCTAAAATAAAAGAAATGTAGTTTTGAGTTCAGCGTTACGAAAGCTTTCACACGATATACAAAGAAAATAATATTTTTTTCAAGTAACTTAATTAGCCCCTCTATATTTTTCCTAAATATATTTATGAATGTTTAATAATCTGCAAATATGTGTGCATGGGTGCAAGCACTGCGCCGCAAACGGTTGATTGTTATCACCAAATTTTAATAGTATTCCTCACTTTATTTAATGACAGAATTTTTGAGATTGAATAAGGCGAAGAATACTATTAAAATTTAGTGGTGTAAATCAGCCAATTGTGGCGCAGAGCTTTCATCCCTGTGTGTGTGAATAGTCTTTATTACTTCCTTCAATTTGAACTTTCTACGTGCCATAGTTTACAAGTAAAAGAGCTGTGTCAGACAGACAGACATATACAGGAGTGATCTTATAATAGTTACGTTTTTACTTTTAAGTACGGAACCCTAAAAAAGATGAAAAAATGCTATAAAAATAATAAATGCTTTTAATGGAATGGATTCGGCTAATGATTTGGCAAATAAAAAAGGTTTTTTGAAGAAAAATAAATACCGTAAATCTCTCTAGCCCTCCGAGCGTCTTGCAAAAGGTTAAAATTGTAATGTTGTTTTCTTTGCATTTTGTTTTAAATGCCTAGAAAATATGATTCTTTCAACATTATATATATATATATATATATATATATAAAATCCTTAGTTACAAATATGAATGTATCCTTGAGAGTATTAATCATTCTTCAATGTATTTAAAATTAATTAAATCTATAGAATTACATTATCTTAAATATTGGTTGTATTGCTGTGAAACCTGGAGCTTAGTGAACGGAATATTACGCCCCAAACACTTAGAGGGCTAGACATAATTTGCAGGGGAATAAATTAGGAATTTACGCAATTCAAATTACCAAGTTGGAAATTGTTCTTCAAACGTGGAAAAAAAGGTGCGTTCGTACTATAACTAGTTTTATAAATATTTTTTGCACCGCATATATGGTACTGAATACATATTTTAGAGCACTTCAAAAGTGCATATCAGTCTCATTATGTTCGAAAAGCTGTAACATCCTTAAAATGCACTTCAAATAATTTTTTTCCTATTGGCGGTAATGAAACGAAGAGCTTGGCTGTCCCTGTAATTAAACTATAAATCCGATTTTCATAGAATTTGAAATGACTCGACAAAATTTTACTACAATTATATATTTAATATTTCAGACCATTCGGTTGTGTAGTTTTTGCTCTGTTACAGGCGGACGGACGGACAGACAGACAGACGGGCCGAACGATGACTCTAGGTGCTTTGTATTTATATAATTAAGAGCTAAGTGGAAGAACATGTTAAGTAACAAAAATTACATTTGAAGAAATTTAAGTGAAAGTTTTTGCTGTAAATTTTAATGATTTATTTTCTGTTTGATACCATATGTTTAAAATATTAACAGGTATGGTACTAAAGTCTCTCAGAAAAACTTTTTAATATTTAATTTTCAAATATTAAAAATTATTAATATTATTTATATTATTAAATATTAAAATATTAAATAATCCCAACAAAAAGTTTTCGGTAAAAATAAAAAGCGCCAATTTCTCCTTAATGTTTCGGCCAGAAAAAGTAGTGATATCTGAAGCTCGCAGAAGTTAAAAGCCAAACATCCTAAATATTTCATTGAAAATGGCTTCCTGCGACTTGGCCGTTAATGCCTTCTACGGCATTTGACAATTAATGATTAGAAATTACGCATTTATGAATTATTTTAAATATTAAAAGTAATATTAAAATGCAAAGAGGCAAATTCACATAAAGACATTATAAGTAAAAGATTTCTGATAAATACCATTCAGTTACAACAAACATTATATTTAATTACAGATCATTTAGTCCACTTGTGGTTTAACTGCCAGTTTGTCCGATCTAAAGCTAAACTCATTAACGTAAAACCCAAGAAATAAAACAAAATTTACTTACTGTAAATATCACAGTATGTTATATTATATTTTATTGTATAATATTGAAATCTTGTGCATTGACGAAAGAGATTTTATTCGTTTGAACATTTATTATACTTTGCAGACATTAAGAGGTATTCGATTTATAAACTGTTAAAAGCTGATACTAATTATGTTTTAGCAATTAGGGATATTATCTTCTGAATACAAGTGTTTTGTTATTTTTAACTTCTAAGCATTTAAATAGACTGAAGTGGTTTAAATGCATTTTTTAAATGTGTATTTTATTTCTGTACTTTGTGCCACAAAATGCCTAAAATAATCAAAAAATGTTGTTGGCATGTAACTCATTTGTACATAACTTTAAAATTTGAAAAAAACCCTCTCGAAGGCATTAACGGCCAAGTCGCAGGAAGCCATTTTCAATGAAATATTTGGGATGTTTGGCTTTTAACTTCTTCGAGCTTCAGATATCACTACTTTTTCTGGCCGAAACATTAAGGAGAACTTGGCACTTTTTATTTTTACCGAAAACTTTTTGTTGGGATATCACTACTTTTTGTATGTTTTTTCAAGTTTGTTTTTCTAAACTATATTAATATATAAAAAAACTTAAATTTCGGTACTTTTATGTTAGCCGGGAGCAAATCTCCTCATTAGCATTTTGTTTTTTCGGCAATAGCAGTTTTCATTTTTCACATGTGAGAAATTAGAAATAATGCTTTGATTTTCCAATAAAATATTTTGGTTTATGTTATTATTTCTTATTTATTCATTTATTTATTTCTATGTTAAATATTGTATTAAATAAAATGAGGGAAATGCATCTATTTTGAATGAGATGACTGAAAAGTTTATATTTTTAAATGAAATGAATGCAACATGAACAATGGAGTTGGGAGCAATATTTGGCGATTTGCCACTTGCGCCCGGCTAACGTAAAAATACCTAAATTTATTTTATTGAGCTTTACAAATTTATACTTTATTTCCTTTTAAATTAAAGTACTAGTCGCCTCTAGCAAGCAGTATTTATTCTATTAATTGCATGTTAAACGTTGCATCATGTTACTGTTATTCATAATTTAATTTAATTGCCCATTCTTTCGCCAAGTCGGAAGCTTTTGATAGAGAAATCAAGAACTCCTTACGACCATGGAAGCACATCATATATTTTGTGCTGTTATGTATTTCATCTTTCGTGACAAATATCTCTTAACTCACTTATGCATGTTTCCTTATCAGTTACGATTCGTTCTCTAATGCGGAAATTTTTAATCCTATTAAGAAATCTTTTCTAGTTGGGATCGCTGCCAATTGTTGTATTTTAACTGATAAGATTGGGTACAAGTGAAATGGTTCTTATGAAATCCTTTGACAATATCTGCATTTGCATTAAACCATATCGATGCTAATATCTTTTTGTTTCACGTTAACCTTTTCAATAGACTCGATTACGGAAGAATAGAAGGTCTACGGGCTCATTGCCATGATCCATTTGAAAATCATCATTCTTCTCATCTAATCGTGTTGAAGAATTAGCCAATAATGTGCCATGGTTTTAATATTCTAATTTTATTCGAAACCTGAAAACTAAAATGCGATTATGGAACCGGATTATGGAAGATTCATTCTAACGTACATATCGATTAACAGGTTACATATTATAGAATTATAATAATCATAAGGTGAACTTGCAGTTTCGGTGCTTTAATAGTTGCCGTAAATTCTTTTTATATAATGCAGAAGTTTTGAAGAGTAAAGATTAACAACATAGTCACAGTAAGTGTAATAACAGTACAATATAATAACAATAGCAGAGGTTTTTGTGCAGTGACGAAACTATTGGCACTTTGGAAATATTCGTACGTTATACAATATAACTATTCAGATGATATGCGGAAAAATATAAATAGATGGCTCGCATTAATAATTAACTCATTGAAAAATAGCCACTAGCGTCAAATACTCGCAAAGCTTGGCGACATTCAGCGAAGTGTCGCCAAACTTGGTAATATATCATGTCAATTCTCAAATTTGGCGACAAAAATGATTTCTTTATTCTGACATCATAATGATGCATGGTATTATGTATTATACACATACTTATAATATGTATGATGCAAATGTATTACGTATTATATGCATATGTATAATATGTATGATGCATATGCATAAAGTTGATAACATCACTAAAGCGCATTTAACGGAATAGTGTTCCATAAATGGTACGGATATTTGCCAGATTGACCAGAGTGCTATTGAGATTGATTCCGACATTTATAACAGACCGGGAAGCGTCTGAACACACCATCAGCTCATCGAGTTTACACCTGAAATTTTAGGATTAGTTAAAACTAGATTAGCATATTAAAATGCAACTGGCCTGTTAAGTCATATCTTGGTAGAAACCACCTGAAGACCTAATTTTAGTGGTTGACAGATAGGTTTACCCTTGTATTTTCCTGCATCCAAAAGTATGGAAACATGGAGGAATGGGTGCAGGAAAAAACAATGGAAAATCCACCAATTAACTGGTAAAATCGGGTCTGTAGATGGTTTCTACAAAGATATGGCTTGGCATTCGAGTTACATTTTAATACGCTAATTGATTTTTAACTAATCCTAAAATTTCAGCCGTCAACTCGATGGGGTGATGATTTGTGCAGACGCCATCCGGTCTTTAATAAAATTTGTTTTAAGGATGTAAAAGATAGTAAGATTGACAGATAAACTGAAAGATTTGCCTTATTAAGATTTTTGTAGAAGCAAATAAAAATTCATTCAGCTTGCAATCATGTGACACCTCTATAACTCAGGCTAATTTTCTGTAATCGGGTTTTGGCGACCAACATATCTTATCTATAACTATAATCTTTCTTTTACAGGTTTAAAATTAACAGTAAGTAGGCTAATAATACAATATAATAACATTAGCAGCGGACGTCGGAAGCCGCATCTGTCGCACATCGCTAAAGACAGTTTATTAGTTACACATTTCATTTAATTAAAAGGAGATTTCTAAACTTTCATATGGAATTAGGATATTTTTCCACTATAGGGACCTTGGCATTTTAAAAAATCTTGGCGCAATTCGGACTTCGGAAATTGAGATATGTTGCCAAATGATATGAACAACTACGAAAACAAATCTGATGAACATTTATGCTATTTACATATGTATTTATATACATGTAAACAATTTATTTATACATGTATAAAATATTGTTTTTTATATACAAATTATTTATGTTGGTATATAAAAATAAATAAACGGGTTCCTTAGATTAAATAAACTGTATACATATGGAAAAAATTGCTTATGTATATGACACAGTAAATAGGTTGCCAGAAAATACGTTATTATCAAATTTATTTTCTCGTCAAGGCTATTTTCTCTATTTCGCCAAGGCTACTATATCGCAAACGTACCGAATTGCGGTTATATATTGATAAATATTTTATTGTTTTAATATGGTAAATGTATCATATCCTATACTGATTAAAATTTTTAGATATATTTATTTTTTCTATTTAACAAACATCTTTGGAAAAACATATACATAAAATTTTATTCTGCTTGAAATTACGTGACCCCTTCAAAACTCTGTAATCGAGTTTTGGCGACCAACATTGGCACAATTGAATGTGTTAAGGAACTGTTTACGGCCAAATCAACACCCCCTGTTTGAAGGGTTTAGAGGCGGAAATTCTGTGTTTTCAGAATTTTCTGGTTATTTGTGCTACAAACCCGACTTGCTTGTGAAATTTCAAGATTCTGCGACTTTTAGAAGTACATTAGTTATTTGATGATGCGAAGTGAGTCAGTGACAAAAAAGCGCTTTTTCGGAATTTAATATTTCGAAAACTATTAAATATAGAAATATGAAATCGTGGAACCTTAGTTCAGTTTGATCATACGAACATGTGTATAAAAGAAAAATTTCTATATCTCTCCCTAAAACGACGTTATAAAGGGGTTAAAAGTATGCCAAAATGGTTCAGGAAAAGGTAGCTTACGGCTTGTGCGAACTTGGCGGACGCACTGCCGTGCTCCCAGAGCGAAGTGAGTCAGTGACAAAAAAGCGCTTTTTCGGAATTTAATATTTCGAAAACTACTAAATATAGAAATATGAAATCGTGGAATCTTAGTTCAGTTTGATCATACGAACATGTGTATAAAAGGAAAATTTCTAGATCTCTCCCTAAAACGACGTTATAAAGGGGTTAAAAGTATGCCAAAATGGTTCAGGAAAAGGTAGCTTACGGCTTGTGCGAACTTGGCGGACGCACTGCCGTGCTCCCAGAGCGAAGTGAGTCAGTGGCAAAAAAGCGCTTTTTCGGAATTTAATATTTCGAAAACTACTAAATATAGAAATATGAAATCGTGGAATCTTAGTTCAGTTTGATCATACCAACATGTGTATAAAAGAAACATTTCTATATCTCTCCCTAAAACGACGTTATGTGGGGGTGAAAAGTATGCCGAAATGGTTCAGGAAAAGGTAGCTTACGGCTTGTGCGAACTTGGCGGACGCACTGTCGTGCTCCCAGATAATGAATAATGTCTTAAATCTTCATGACTAAATAGAATTTTAGTATTTTAGCTTCACCATGTGATAGGATACCTCATAACGCTTTCAACCAAAAAAAAAAAAAAAAAAAAAAAAAAAATAGAAAATGTAGCATATACTGTTCTTCCACTCAGCTCTTCAATTATGAACGCACTTAAAAAGAGATTTAGATACGGCAATAAATAGAATGTTGTTTAATATAGGAAAAATGTTGTAAACTAGTATTGTGGGATAAATTGAGAATGAAAGCTCTTTATAGAACAATTTTAATATTATTCGGAATTTTGAATTTTGTAATATATATACAGGGGGATTTTGAATTCATGGTACAAACTTTAAGGATTGATACAGGACACTGTAACAATCCTTTATTGTATAACGCGTGACTATGGGCGCAAGTGACTCGTTGAGCTACAAACACCAGGGGGCCATTTTGTCCCTTTTTTATTTTAAAATTTCTCATTTATACAAGAAAATTCCTATAATATTCATTTCTTTATTTAACACAGACATTTTATGATTACATACAGAAAAAAATTTCCTTTGTAAAATTTCCATTATGAAATCGAAATTTTTGGATAAAAAAACACCATTTCTTTTCCTTTTCATGTATTTCCTGTGTTTGACAGATTTACCAGTTTTGCATTTTTTTTAATTCAAAAATTTGGATTTCATACCTGAAATTTTTCAAAGAAGAGTTTTTTCTTTATATAAACGTGAAATGTCTGTCTCATATAAAGAAAAGAGTAGTACAGGAATTTTTGGTATGAATGAGAAATTTTAAAATACAAAAAAGGGCCAAATTGGCCCCTGGTGTTTGTCCCTCAACGCGTCACCTGCGACCATACATTTCTATACAACATATGATTGTTATAATGTTAGTGTCCTGTTCCAATCCTGAAAGTTTGTACCATGAATTTAGAATCACAATGTATATGTACACACATATATATATATATATATATATATATATATATATACAGGGTGTTCCGTTAAAGGGGTCCAATATTAATAGGGGTAATAGAGGAGATCACATGGAGCATAAATCAGTATATAAAGCCTGGTCGGATCTCAATAGTTTTCAAGTTACAGCAAATAGAATGAAAATTCGGAAAATTGTAAAAGAACCCTCATTGCTAAACTATCGATAATGCTACATAAAAACGAAGCACATATTTAGAAAGAGCAGAAAAAACCCTACAAAATAACATCAATTGTATTAAAATAGCAATATTTATTGACGAGTTACAAGCCCTGAAATAGTGAAAAAAGTACGAAATCCAATATACATCAAAATAGTTAATCGTTAATTCCAAAAAGACAACTCTAGCTACAACAAGGAAAATGTAGTAAAATTTGGTCCATTCCGAAAACTTTCGAAAAAAGCTTACAATGAACCATATCGGTTTAATTGTGTGAGAGAAATTAATCAGTTTCTTAGTTACAACTCCGCTTTCTTTGACACTAGCAAAGGTTAAACTCCGCCCATCACGATTGGAAACACCGCCTTTTTAATTACTCTCAACTATACATTTTCGATCATGCTTCTTCTGAGATGCAACATTTTTAATTATTCAAGAGTTGAATGAACCAAAATAACTTTACAATAATAGTCTACATTTTAAAGTGGTCTTTTATTGATATAAAGCTTAAGTTAAATTCTTTAAAATTAAACTGGTGGTGAAAATTCGGAAATAATTAAAAATATTGCGATTTGTAACTATGCAAGAAGTTTCAGTACATGTTTTACATGGACAATTATTGTATGTATATGTGCATCATAATTTATGATAGGAAATAATAATAACAAATAGCATAATAATTTTATTAATTATAAATTTAAAAAAGACACTAAATTTTAAATTAATTCATACAAACTTGGTAATTTACAATTTGAGTACACCACAGTCTGTGACTTACAAAATACTGTGCCAAAAAATGTTGAAAATAAAAGAAAAATGACAAATAAAGAATTACATCCCACGTACTTTATGACATATGTGAAGCATAGTCTTCTGGCCTGCGCTGCACAGTTCAATGTCGGAAGGCAGACGAACGGACATTATTATAATAGGTGTTCGAAGTTGCGCCCATTAACAGAATCGCACAGCCGACAGCGACGTCGTAAAGATTGGCGAACACGCCGAAAAACTCCGACGGAGTTGGGAATGTCTCCTGCAGCGACAACGATTCGCGCTAGTAAATCCTCCGGTGTATCCACAGGCGTTTCATACACCAGCGATTTAAGGTGTCCCCAAACAAAAAAGTCTAACGTATTGAGGTCTGGAGAGCGTGCAGGCCAAGCAACAGGTCCACTGCGTCCAATCCATTTCCCAGGATATGTTGAATTGAGGTGATTGCGAACACCTATGAAAAAATGTGCCGGTGCGCCATCGTGCATAAACCACATATTGTGGCGCAATGTTGCTGGCACATTTTGCAGTAACTGGGGTAAGATATCCCGTAGGAAAACCAAGTACGTACTGCCATTGAGTACATCTGGGAGTAAATATGGTCCTATGAGATAATCGCCGAGGACACCTGCCCATATGTTCACACTGAACTTTTGTTGTGCGTTCGACGGGAAAACAGTGTGCGGATTTGTATATGACCATGTGTGCATATTGTGCGTGTTTACCACGCCCTCTCTCGTAAATGTTGCTTCATCAGTAAATAAAATATTTTCCAGAAATTGTGGATTATTTTCTGTTACATTAAGCAACCAGCGTACGAATTCTGTCCGCTGAGCACAATCTGTTACTGATAACAGTTTTACCCGCTGCACATGAAAGGGGTGCATGTTTTCTGCACGCAGAACACGCCACACACTTTGGTGAGAAACACCGACTTCAGACGCAGTAGCTCGTGTACTCGTGGAGGGGTTATCTTTAAAAATATTCAGTACATCTTCTTCCATTGCAGGTGTTCGTACATGTCGAGGTTTCCCTGCATCAATGCTTGCTGTATTAAACGATCCAGTCTCCCGTAATCGTCTATCGATTTTTATGAAGAGTTTCGAACTTGGGCAACGTCTCCTTGGAAATTGCTCACGGTACATGCGCTGTGGTAGACATGCATTTCCATGAGCTTGCCCGTACATCAGATGCATGTCCGTATATTCTTCGTTAGAGTATTCCGGCATAATTATTATACATCAACTTACTACAATCCCACTTACAACAGCCTCCCTTTAACATAACGCCCACTGATGACTGCTGTTTTATTACACTTTTCTTCCTATACACTACACATAGAAATTTTGCATAAAAAGTACTTCTTCTTCATCATCCTAAAAGTTCATGGAGGAAACGCAGCAGTCACGGAGTTTGCTTTAAGACAAGGCGAGAGCTGCACAATATGTCATTCACTTGACCAGACTGAATAATGAAAGGGTATTGATAGAGATTGATCAGAAATGTATAATTGAAAGATATTAAAACGGGGTGTTTACAATCGTCATGGACGGAGTTTCGTCCTTTCCGAGCGTGCAACAGTACAGAGTTGTAACTAGGGAACTGCTTGATTTCTCCCATACAATTAAACTGATATGGTTTATTGTCAGCTTCTTCGAAAGCTTTCGGAATGGACCAAATTTTATAACATTTTCCTTGATGTAGGTAGAGTTGCATTTTTGGAATTAACGATTAACTATTTTGCTAAATATTTGATTTTGTATTTTTTCACTGTTTCAGAGCTTGTAACTCGCCATTAATTCTCAATATTCTAAAACAACTTATGTCATTTCGTAGGATTTTTTCTGCTCTTTCTAAATATGTGCTTCGTTTTTATGTAGCATTATCGATAGTTTAGCAATGAGGGTTTTTTTTAAAAATTTCCGATTTTTCATTCTATTTGCTGTAACTTGAAAATTATTGGGATCCAGCCAGGCATTATATACTGATTTATGCTCCGTGTGATCTCCTCTATTACCCCTATTAATATTGGACCCCTTTAACGGAACACCCTGTATATACTATATATACTAGGGGTGTTCAAATTAAAGTGATTCGAAGCGTTGCATGCGAACAGTTTTCAATGTATTTTCGTGAAATCAACGCTATAGCGAAGGTGTATGTAGTACGCGTGCGCAAGCGCAGGTAGATTTGTGATAACTTCATTCTTAAGGACGTGGCATTCATTTTAAAATGGTTAGAGTGGATGCAACTGCGTCCAAAACGGATCAGCGACCTGCAATTAGGTTTTTAACACTGGAAGGGTGTAAGCCGGTGAATGTTCATCACAGAATGCTGGCTGTGTACGGTGACACGTATATGTTAAAGCCCACAATGACGAGGTGGGCGAAAATGTTTAGCGACGGTCGACAGGAGACAACGGATTTGCCGCAGCGCAGTCAGTTGTGATCTCGTCACGGTGGGCTTTGACACACACCTGTCACCGTACACAGCTTACACCCCTCCAGTGTTAAAAGCTTCATTACAGCTCACTGATCCTTTTTGGATGGAGTTGCATCCGCACCAGCCATTTTTAAGTGAATGCCACGTCCTTAAGAATGAAGTTATCACAAATCTGCTTGCACTTGCGCAGGCGTGGTACATACACCTTCACTATCACGTTGATTTCACGAAAATTCATTGAAAACATGCGACGCTTCGAATCACTTTCATTTGAACACGCCTTTTACTAAGTGTAATGGTTTTTATTTGCATTGCCACCGAGCGCAGGAAGATGGAATGGGCAGTATTCTAAACAAATGCAAAAACTGAATTATATTTTGAAACTTTTACCGAAAATTTTCCGTTTATTTTCAATTAGCAGGAATACCCGTAATATTTTCAAAAGTTTGCGAACTTAAAAGTCCTCAGAAACTCAATAAATCTTAACATCGGTCTTACAATATGTTTTACATTATTATAGTGACGAACAATAACGCATAAACATTTAATGTAAGATCTGTGATTGGATTGTTTTGTAGAAATGGCTGAATTCCAGTGTAGTTGCCGATAATTGCTGACGAATGTCTGATTTTCATTTAAGCCTTTCCGGCGCGGAGTAATTCTGTTTATAAACTGATGAAATAATGGATTGACATCAGAATTTATAAACGAAGTTATTGGAAAATATGAACTCGCTTATTATAAAAGGATGTTCACTTACATTATAAAAGGAAAATTCTAATTAAATATTCTTGGTGCCGTTTGTCAGTTTTGGAATAGAAATTAGGTGTCCTTTTTTAAGGACACCGCACTCGAAAACATTAAAAGGCTTCTGTGTTTCGTTTTGATAGCAGTGGTAGCCGAATATACACTGCTCAAAACAATTAAAGGATATTGCAGTTTTAGGTGGATATTGTATCTGGTAAACTGTTTAGCTGATTGATACATAGTCGACAGACATAGTAGGTTAAATGAGAATAAATTACACATGTTTGGCAGAAAAAAATGCATTTTATTGCGCATTTGTGTACTAAAGGAAAAAAACACAATTTGTGCATATGAGAAAAAAAGAATAAGAAAAGGTGTTTTCTTCAAAGAAAATCATTTTCAGTAGGGGGTATGGTTTCCACGGGCGGCCAGCAACGTTGAACACCTTTGAGGCATGGACTCAATGAGGCTATTAATGACGAGTTGGGGTATTCTGCCCCACTCTTCCAGAAGAGCTCTTTCCAGTTCTTGGAGAGTTTGTGGGGGTTGTTGGCGGCCAGAAACTCGTCTTCCTAGAGCGTCCCAAACGTGCTCGATTGGATTCATGTCTGGAGAACACGCTGGCCATTCCATTCGAACGATTCCTTCCTCGAAAAGGAAATCCTCCACCAGGTTTGCACGATGTGGCCTGCAGTTATCGTCCATTAAAATGAAGTTATCTCCGATTGCTGCAGCGTAAGGGACTACAATAGGTCTGAGGATCTCATCCCTATATCCCGAGAGTAGTCGCGACGTTTTTTAGAACGTTAGTAGTCGCGTTCGGTCCATTTGCCGCCGTTACCAGCAGGCCGAAAACGAAGGGGAAACTTGCCGGTGTTATCAGATGATCGAAAACGGATAACGTAGGGTGAAAATATTGACTGAACGTTAAAAGATTACAGCAATTATTCATTTTACAACCTTTTACAGCAATTATTTATTTTGCTTAAGTATATATTCAGTTGGCATCTAGATAAATGATTTTAATATCTCTTTCTTCGTTTTGCATAAATACTTAAAAGTAAATAGTAAATGATTTCATTAAATTTCTGATGTTACTATGAATCAATAATTAGTAGGAAAACATTTACTAATATGAATCTAAATTCATGATAGGGGTATTTTTTTTTTTTTTTGGAAGGACAGAATCAGAGTCAGGTAGATTTTTTTGATACTCCGGCACTCTATATCTTTAATAAAATAAAATTAATAAATTTAGCACCAATATATTACACTGACATTAAATTGAACAATTAAACTGAAAATAAAAATGGAACCTATGACATGCAACAGAAAATCAAATGCAATACCACTAATTCACCAGCATATTGCAGACGATTAATTCATTTAAAACATATGAAAAACCATCAAATTTGATGCCTTAAACAATTAAAGACAATATATATATATATATATATAAACTTTCTGTACATTGAAAAATAAGGAAAATGACTAATAATTATGAATCACAAATACCACATAAACCAAATATTATTAAAAATGTATAATTATATATATATATATATATATATATATAATAAAGAAAAAGGTAAAAATACTTAACTTCGAAATTATAAATGTAAAATGTTGTAACTACGTTTTATTTATTTATTTATTTATTTTGTGGGGTGTCTGTGTGTGTATGAGGGGAGAGAGGGGGGGGGGGCTCTCGAGATTTTGTGATTAAATCCATTTTTCAAATGAAAATGCACGATTTGTAGTTTTTCTGCGTATTTCAGGGTGGGAGCAGCGCCCTTGAATAAAAACTCTGGATACGAACTTCGCTTATATAAAGTAAATAATAAATAAGTTATTGAAATTATATATTTAATTTAAATACATTTGCAATTGTAAATTTAAATCCTAAGATGGATAAATTATTTTAATTTGAAAGGTTCATCTTAATAGAGATGTATTTTACAGAAACTATTTAATTAAAATAAATATTCAATTGTACATTTCATAATAAGGTATTAATGTTATAATTTATTGTTTTATAATAACGCTCATTAAAATAATAAAAACAATAAGAAAATTTTCTCCAAAATCATAAATATGCAGCAATAATTTAATTTAAATGAATTTTCTGTCATATTCTGGAAAACATTATTCTGAAAAATAGTTTGATCAATTGATGAAGGACAACAAATTTAAATTTGTTAGATACTGTCCCCAAGCCTCTATTGGATTTCAATAATAATAATAATAAAACATTTTCTGCGGCATTGTTAAAAAAAATGTGTTTTTACTTACAGTATGAAAATTCAAAAATAGATAAATTTTAGAAAAATACTTAAAATATTTTTTAATATCATAGTATAAAAATTCACTGAATTATCCAAAAGAGATTTTTATTTGCGTAATTTCTAACCCACATTATAAAATTCTCATTATTTTTCTTATTGTACAAATAAATTATATGTATGTTCTTCGCAAATATACACACTACATTTCTGAGAAAATTGTTTTATCTTTCGAATTTGTTTTATTGTACAAAAACGATACTTTTCAGGTTTTGGAGATACGGCAATTTTTTTTACTGATTCCCACAAAATTCTCTTCTCTTTTTTTTAATGGTTTGGCAGTGTTATTGTCTGTTTTCTTTCATTAATATGTTCCGGTAATAAATGGAAAGCAAGTTCTTTCAAATAATGATGATGAATTTCCCTTTTTTCCATATTTAAATGATTATCAATTTGAGAATTTATTCCCGCAATATTTGACAAGGAAAAAAAAATGTAAGTGACCATCCATCAGTTTTTTGTGCGAACTGACTTCACAACTAATATAATAAAACAATTTTAAGTCACATTCTAAAAGTAAAAAAAGTATTCTATGAACAGGTAAAATAGCAGAAGAGAAAGAAAGACGAAATAACAACAGACAGTGAGTCCGTACTTCGAAGAAACTTTCCCCCACAGATTTCGCGGAAATGGGAAAGGATGAACACGAGGGGGAAAAATTCTACTAACGTAAGTGGTCGCAACGCGGTCATTTAGACCGATTGAAACTTAAGAATGCGATAAAATGCTAAGAAATAGCAGGAATGACTTCCAATTTTACTACACAAGAGTGTGAACACTCAAGGTCAGCTACACGGAATTTGGCTATCGTAACTTTCACGGGAAATGAGTTACAGGAAGATAACGAATTTCGGGCGGGGAAAAGACCAACGCGCGACTATTAACGGGATATCGGCGACCAGTCAGAGCTCCATCTCGAATGATGTAGAGGTCAGTGCGCCCGTCAATGGAGATGCCACCATACACCAACACTCCACCATCGCCAAATCTGACACTTTCGTGCACGAACGCAGGATTATTCCTACTGCCACGGTCCCTCCAGATGAAAATACGCCTATTATCCGGATGCACAGAAAAATGGGACTCGTCAGAAAACAGAATATTGCTCCATTCATTTCTCCTCCAGTTGACATGCTCGGTTGCCCACTCCATGCGGTCGCGACGATGCCTTGATGTTAATCTAACACATACCATCGGTCGGCGAGCATACAGACCTACAGCATGGAGCCGGTTTCGGACAGTCTGAGTTGAAATCGTGGTACCTGTAGCCGAGCGAAGGTGTTGTTGAAGAAGAGTAGCGTTCATGGTTCGGTGTCTCCGAGCTGTTAACGCTAAATACCGATCTTCATTGGGCGTTGTTGCCCGTCTACGACCTTGCCCTGGACTTCGGCCTGCACATCCACTCTCCGAAAAACGGTTCCAGATCCTGGAAATGACACTTTGTGACACTCCAATGGCTTGCGCTACTTCGGCTTGAGTTTGGCCCCCTTCTAACCTACCAACAATTCTCAAAGCTTCTGAATCTGTCAAATGACTTCGCTGAGACATCGTACTCATCGAAACAAAGCAATCACTGAATGCCGATCATCCGTGTCTTCATTCTCTTTTATCCAGTTGAAAGCCAAATTTCATTCGCTGCCGCTGAAGCGACGTTTTTGACGTCGAACTCAAAATTTGCATACTCCACAGTTTGAAAACCAGAAAAATTTGCATTTGTGATTCTCTTCTTCTATTTTCGGCAAAACAAATTTCGTTTATATCTTTATTTTATATAAAACTTCAATTATCCTTTAATTGTTTTGAGCAGTGTAGATCGTGTAATCATGCTTCTAGAAACATGTCTTTAATAAAGGTAGCAAAAGGAAATTTGTCTCCTCAGCGAAGTTTTTAAATTCATCTGACAAATTACATAAAAAATCTGATACAGTTTTATTTTGAAATAAGATCCTTAACACTAAACACATCTGAATTTTTACTCTCAAGTTTTATAAAAATAGTTCAAACCAGAATTTTTATTTCAAACATACTTATCGTTTTATCATACTTATTTTTGTAATTTCCTCTTCATATATATTTTGAAGAAATTTCTGGTTCGAATTGAAATATTTCCTTTAACCCCTTAATTCTCGCTCCTATCAATATCACGGGCTGTGGTGTCGTTCGCTATTTCTCGTGCCCGCAATATTTCCAGGCTGAAGATTTCACTGGTGGAAAAAACTTCTGAAACCAGAAAAGTTTAACTGGTATTTCCATTTGAAGTCTTTGAATATCGTCATTTGCGTTTGATTTTTGGCGCTGATTGTGATGTTTGACTTTGTATTGCTTGTTTCGAAACATATCACACTCACAAAAAGTATTAATAATCACAATTTAATGTAAAAATCAGGGTTGCCACGCTTCAGGGAATTTTCCAGTCAAAATATCAATATTTTTTAAAATAGAAAAATACACCTCGATTAACCGCATGAAATTTCGCCTGATTTAAAGAGAGGTTCTCTGTAAGAAAGTACTGGTGCCGAAGAATTTCCTGGTCTGAAAATTCGCTGTAGCGTGGCAAACCTGTAAATACTATTTCAAATATTATTAGTAAAGATTTTATTGATTATGATAAATAAAGATTTCAGATATGAAAAAGAAAGGTCTTATTTGTATTAATTTGTATGGTGCAAAACAAACATTAAGACACAGAATTCTCGCATTATGGCTTTTCAACAAATTTGAATTTGTTCTATAACATATTTTTATTTTCGCCTTTAAAAAAAAAAACTAATTGCATATTTTATTTAGAAAGCTTATAATTATTAATTTTCTGTAATAAAAATTAGGTATTTTTTTATGTTTTTTCAAAATATTAAGCGGTCCTTAAAGGGTTAACATGTTATATACAGGGTTACCACAGGCGACAATTTTTTAATTGTAATTGGAAGCACTTTCTCAAAACATAAATCCTTAACAAACAATTGGCAATATTTGCAAGATAAATATACTTGAAAATTTATATCAGAAAAACAAATGGTGCGAACAAAATATAAAAATAGTCGCCAGTGGCAGCCCTGTATGCAGTACAATTGCACCATTAAATATAATATGAATAAAATGTATACTTTAAAACACATAAAATTGCTCAATGGTGCACATAAACAAGAACTTTTATATGAATTTGTACCAATAAAATTAATGAGAAAGCATTATATCGATGTTTCAACTGCATCTCCAGTCCTCTTCAGGATAAATATGATGTTGAAATGTTTAAAAGTCTAAAGAAAAAAAGTCTAGTGAATAGAAAACTGAAGTGCCCACACCAGAATTTTTAAAATATGTGAAATAAGTTGCGATGAACCGAATGATCATTTGAAGACCATGGAGTGTCACGAGCTATGAATGGGGACGGATTGCATTCAACTAAGTCATGATAAGAGACAGAAAATTGAAATATTGCCAACAGGTAAATAAGACAACAAGTTAAGACTTTTTCATGATATTAAGCCAAATTGTTGGCATATTATACAGGGATGAGAGCGCTCCGAACCAAACGACTGATTCCTACCACTAAATTTTAATAGTGTTCCTTGCCGTATTTAATGACAGAAAGCAATAGATTTAACAAACCGAAGAATACTATTAAAATTTGATGGTGAAAATTAACCATTTTGGTCGGAGCGCTCTCATCCCTGATTATAAGAGAAATGAACGTTACAGGCATTATGATCATGGGCAATGATTTCTACATATTGTTTGATCACGCTTTAACCCCTTGAGGACGAGCGACTGGTATACGTGCCACGTAAGGGGATCAGAATCCGTGATTATTCTCACCAGTAAATTTTTATTGTAAATTTTGCCTTATTTAATCCAAGCCATTTCCTGATTCAATTAAGCATAAATTCCTGTTTTGAAAAACCGGTGATAAAAGATTAAAAAATCTGTAAAAGACGCTTGTCTCGAAGGGGTTAGAACTTCATTGCCGTGCGTGCGATATCTGGCACATACCTAACAGCAGTATATTTCTCATTATGTGCCACGAATTTGGAGAATATGATCTCTGTCCCTGATCAAGAACAGTCCAAAGGATGGAATAACACTTATTTTATCCATGTCAGATAGCTTCATTTGACAAAAAAATTAGAATTTGTTCTTCGGAAACAAACAAAAAATGCTAATCCAACCATTAAGGTAAGATTTACTTTCATTACAGTCAATCAGGGTAACTTTGATCCGCATTTTCTCTATTTTCATATGCCACACTCTTATTTGAATAATATTGTCGCAACTAGGGCATAAAAGAGAAGGAATGATCCTAAATTATTGTTTGACTATCAAAAATTAAGGAATAATAAGGATAAAAGCAATAAAAAATGGATTTTTAGCCTGGTTCATAGTTACTCAGCCATTTAGGGTAAGTTTTCACCATATGATAAATTTTTATGTAAAATAATTCATTATAAAAAAAAAGTACTGTAGTCAGGACCACTTTAAACCCCCAAAAATGTTTTCAGATATGTAAAAACTCTGAATTTACATTTCCCAACATCACAAGATTTGTATAATTTATGATATTACAACAAATATCAGGCATAAGAAAAGTGCAAGAAGAGAACTATGAACACTTAGAAATTAAAAAAAAACCCTGTTTATTGTTCATATAAAACATAAAAATGCAGTGATAAACAATTTTCAATGTTTTAACTCTATAATATATCCATAGTTACAGTAATACATACAAGTACTAGTATTATTCAAACAAGAATAAAAAACGTAGAACATATGAAATGTCCAATTTGAGTAGCTCCGCCCCTAATCACGCCTCTAAATGAATTTTTTGTATTTTACACAAATTTGTGAAAATATTTATATGTTATATCTAATGCACACTTTCGGCATTTATATAAAACATACGTGCAAATATGGGAAATTTTCGACAGTAGCACCTATAATCAGTAAATTATAAGCATCAGTGTAACTTTGAGCCGGCTCAAAGTTACCCTGAAAATGCGGTAAAATGCTAGTGTCTTCTTATTTTACATTTTATTAACTATTAATAAATAAATAATCACAAAATATTAACATATTTACAACATTTAGATAATAATGTCTGATAAATGAGTATATTGTTACTTACTATGAAAATTTATTTGGATTACAACAACTTCAAAACAGCATTCAAAATTACCTTGAAAACAGTACTTCACAAAAATTGTTAGATGATGCATTTAATTGTGTATAATGTTGCTAATTTATTTTCTAAAATAAAGAGTAGAAATCCCAGTTTAGAACCTTGCCAACAGAGCACAGTTCTGGAGTTTATTTAGTCTTTTAGAGTCAAAAATATTGAAAAACAGGAGGTGATGCAAAGTTACACCCCGTGGTTCAATGTTACCCTGATTGACTGTATTTTTACTGAATACTTAAAAATATTAATATGAAAAAAGTTGCAGAGTGTTAAGAATATGAAATTAATTATTTTAAGCTCATTTAGTTACAAAATATACAATAAAATATTTTAAAACCCTAATTGTATACATATGGGACACATCATAAAATATTAAATTTTAGCTGAAAATTTGAAATTCAATTTTTTTAGTATTTTTCCCATTATTAGATCGATATATAGATTTCCAATAATTTTTTTTTCATAATAATAGAAAAAAACGTGCAGTGAAGGGTTAAAATGGGTTATTATCTGGAACCAGGTTTGCCAGTTTGGCCTTAATTTTTATTCAGAAATTCCGACTTCGTGTAAGAAATTAAAAATAGTATTTTATTTAAAAAATAGTATTTTTGCTTTATATAATGATGGAAATTTTGTAAATACTCAAACCAAAGACACTTCTTTCAAAATTTTCGTATGAATTTGAAATTTCGATATAAAAATGGAGGCTGTGACTTTCACATCCTCAAAATGAATATCAAGCCTTCGTTATCCAAAGAGAAACGAGAAAGAGCTGTATTCTGTTAAAATTGTTTAACCCATTAACCGCCAAAACTATAAGGTTGAAATTTTCAACTTTTTAGCTGAACATCGTTTGCCGCCACAAACTCTGAAAGATAATTTATGCTTTATATGATCTTAAAATTGTATGTCTTTAAGTAAGGCCAATTTTGAAATTGAAAAATAATGGTGGGTATGTAAATAACTTAAATATGTGCATTTATTTTGACCGCTGCGTGAACGTAACACTAGCAGGTAATGGCTTAATGCCGCTACTACGATACTCCTTGATTATTTCAGATAGCTTGCGATTTGTCATGCCAACATGGACATTTTTATCATTATTTAATAAAATAGGTATTTCACATATTGCAGATTTTAGGTCAAACAAGATTTTACCAATCTTATCACCAAGGATATCTATAAAGTAAAGGAGTAGAATTGCCAGCAACTTTATATTATGCAGGGTGAGTCCAAAATCATGGGACAAACTTTGAGGGGTGGTAGAGCTCACTATAACAAACAATTATTATACAGGAATACATCACCGGAAGTGACGCGTTGAGGTACAAACACCAGGGGGGCCAATTTGGAGCTTTTTTTTATTTCAAAATATCTCATTCATACCAGAAAATTACCATACTATTCTTTTCTTTATTTGAGACAGACATTTCATTATTGCACACAGAAAATATACTTCTTTGAAAATTTCCGGTATGAAATCGAAATTTTTGAATAATAAAAAAAAACCCCACAAAACTGGCAAATCTGTCAAACACAGGAAATACATGAAAAAAAATAGAAATGGATGTTTTTTTTATTCAAAAATTTCGATTTCATGCCGGAAATTTTCAAAGAAGAATATTTTCTTTGTGTAATCATGAAATGTCTGTCTTAAATAAAGAAAAGAATAACATAGGAATTTTCTGGTATGAATGCTCGAAATAAAATAAGCGCCAAATTGCCCCCTTGGTGCTTATACCTCAGCGCGTCACTTCCGGTCATATCTATACTAATATATACTAATATTATAAAGAGGTAAAAATTGTTTATTTGTAGGAGGTAAGCTCTGGAACTACCGAACCGATTCCAAAAGTAATGGTATCAAAATGATGGTGTTAGTCCAACTTAGAACATAGGCTATATCTTATGTCCGTGCCACGGACCAAAAGGGAGTGCAGGAGCAAAAACCGTTCTAAAAATGCGATTTTTGTGTTACTGAAGGGCCTAGAAACGTGAAATTTGGAATGGTTGTTACATATAAGATACTAATAATCTCTAAGGACATTTCTTAAAAATTTCGAAATTTAAAAGGGGTGGAAATGCGCAAAAAGCGTTCTAAAAAACGTTCTAAATGGTGAATTTTACGCAATCTCAAGGTTTACCAAACCGATTTCAAAAATAATGTTTTCAAAATGATGGTGACAACGCTTTCTCCAACATAGGTTACATTTTATGTCGGTGCCATTACCCCCAAAGAGGGTGCAGGAGCAAAAAAAAAGTTCGAAAATGCGATTTTTCTGTTACTGAAGGGCCTAGAAACATGAAATATGGAATGGTAGTTACTTATAAGATATAAATGATCCCTAAGAACATTTCTTAACCTTCAGACTACCAAAAAAAAGTATATGCAAGAACTACCATTCGGGTCCATTGGACCCATATGTAAAATATATAGGATTTCAAAATATACAAAACACCCATTTATCTACAATGAATATATTTGTTATTAATGCACCTTATACAATATATAAAAGTGATATATATAGTAATAGAGTAAGAAAGTAACACATACAGTAAGAAAGTAATATATATAGTATATTATAATGACTACAAAACGTTTTTCATCATAATAAAATTATTCTGTACATGAAGTACAAATAACGACGGAATGTTCTCCGCAAACATTTTTCGTACACTTCTTGCATAATGTTCGTGTTTTTCGATCTTTTTTAGAGGGACAAATATGACATCTTGATTTTTTTCGTGGCGGTTCAAAACTATTTGCGTAAAGTTGTTCTGAAGTAGATGTTGAGACGGCGATACCTCCTTCACCTACTAATTCTTCTGCAAGTTGAATAATGAAATTCCGCCTTTTTTTCATTTTCGGATCACATTCAGCATTCAGTGACAACCATATTATGTATGCATTCATCGCACTTATATCGATCATATTATAAAATACAATCAAAGGCCACCGACGTGTAATGCGTTTCACACTATATGCTCTTACCATTTTGTCCATCGTATCTACTCCGCCTTTGGTTTTATTATAATCTAGGATTATTTGTGGCTTTTTTTCTAAGCTGTTGTCAATATCATAAGTGTTATGCATTGTGCTTAGCAAAGTAACAATTCTACCTTTTCTGGGACAGTAAGAGATGATGGTCGCCTTCTCTTGAAACCTAAATAAAGTAGAATATACAGAACGATGTTTTGGATTTGTGAACACAGCGGGTAATTCAGGTTTATTTTTTCGAATTGTTACAATAAGAGATAATTTTTTTGAAGTAAGATGTGTTGCTAATGCATATGACGTAAAAAAGTTATCACATGTAATATTACGACCAGAATTTTCAATTTCCTTCGTCAATCTTTTAACTACATTTTCTCCCTGATGAGATTCTCTTACTTCATTTTTGCCTGTATATAGTTCCAGTTTCCAAGCATACGATGTTACGCTGTCACAAATAACCCAGAACTTCAATCCATACTTTCGAGGTTTAGATGGCATATACTGACGGAAAGGACATTTTCCACGAAAAGAAACTAATTGCTCATCGACAGTCATAGACCAATTAGGAATATAAGGGTCTTGTAAATAGCTATTCCACACTTCAAAGCATTCTCTTATTGGCTCTAATTTATCAGTTGATCTTCTTTTACGCCTCTCAGCAGCATCATCAAATCTTATGACACGTAATATACTTGTGAATCTATTGCGACTCATAATGTCCCGAAATATTTGTCTTCCATTTTTTATGCTCCAAAGTTCGCTTACTGTTTCATTTTTCGATTTATATACTCCAATAAGTAATAAAAGTCCGATGAATTTTTTAAGTTCTATAATATCTATAGGTTTCCACTCTTTATCGAATACTCTATTGCCTTCCGCGTTTGTCCATTTTACTATAATTTCCAAAAGTCTTTTTCGGAAATAGATAAGAAATGAGGATGATATGGAATCCACTTCACGATTTGCAAATCTTGAAGGTCCAGATTTTTCACGTAAAATATTGATTTCAGTACGTCTTCCTTGTGGTCTGGCAACTTCATTCTTATACCAGATCTGTGAATTATTTTTGGAAACAAAAGTAGAATTTGAAGTACTTGTGGTTGCTACATTTACTTCATTGGAATCATTATCAGATTCTGAGTAGGAATCAGAAATTTCATTATGTATTTCAACATAATCTACTTCACCTTCATCAGACGACAGATTTTCATCATCGGTGTCGAATTCTATATCGTCCGGATTTTCCATAATTTTTTGAATTTCCTCTTGAGTCAATACTTTTTTTCTGTTCATCTTCAATTCAGTTTTTAACAAAAAATAAGTTAGGAAATAAGAAAATGATGAATATTTGTAAAATAACAAAGCACGTACAAACTACACTTATTACTTGTCTTCAAATATCAAGTCCTATTTTCAATGAAAAGACTCAAAAACATCAATAGACACCATTCGCTCACTAACTGTGTCTGTTGATAAATGACTCTCTGAACCAGAAGTAACCTTTTATATATAGAGCACGAAGTTTACTAGATCAGTCTAGAATGTTCTCAAAACTTCATTATAAAGTCGCCAAATTTGGCGAGATTGGCGCTAAAAATCCATCGCCAAATGGGCGATAAACAGCCAATTATGGTAACCCTGTTCCTCCTCATGATTTATGGCAACCCTAGAAAAAGAAAGCAACAGTATATTACGTTTGTTTTAATGTTGGGTCCAATGGACCCGCGTGGTAAACAATGAAACAAATTAAAAATAGGTAAAAAATTTCGAACAAAATTTTAATCGCAATTGCATATACATAGACAATACAATTACATCCGACAAGACAATTGCAGGAAAAGTCATGTAATCGCGAAACTTTGAATGCTATTTTTCATGAGAAAAATTTCCATTAAATATTGCTGTCGGGTCCAATGGACCCGTCTGGTAGACGGAAGGTTAAAAAATTCGAAATTTAAAAGGAGTGAAAATGCGCAAAAGGGCGTTCTAAAATCGTTCTAAATGGCGATTTTTACGCATCCTCAAGAAGTACCAAACCGATTTAAAAAATAATGGTGTCAATATGATGGTGATAACAATTGCTCCAACATAGGCTACATTTTATTTCGGTGCCACTACCCCTAAAGGGAGTGCAGGAGCAAAAAAAAAAAAAAAAACGTTCAAAATTGCGATTTTTGGATACTGAAGGGCCCAGATACATGGAATTTGGCATGGTAGTTACTTATTAGATACTAATGATCTCTAACGACATTTCTTAAAAATGTAGAAATTTAAAAGGGGTGGAAATGCGCAAAAAGCGTTCTAAAAAACGTTCTAAATGGTGATTTTTACGCAATCTCAAGGTTTACCAAACCGATTTCAAAAATAATGGTTTTGAAAATGATGGTGACAGCCATTGCTCCAACATAGGCTACATTTTATTTCGGTGCCACTACCCCTAAAGAGGGTGCAGGAGCAAAAAAAAAAAAAAAAAAAAAAACGTTCGAAATTGCGATTTTTGTGATACTGAGGGGCCTAGAAACATGAAATTTGGAATGGTAGTTACTTATAAGATATAAATGATCTCTAAGAATATTTCTTAAAAAATTCGAAATTTAAAAGGTGTGAAAATGCGCGAAATGACGTTCTAAATGGCGAATTCTACGCAATCTCAGAAAGTACACAACCGATTTAAAAAGTAATGGTTGGAAATTGATGACGACAGCCCTTGCTCCAATATAGGATTTACTTCATGTCGGCGTCACTACCACCTTGAGGATGCATTTTAAAAAACGTTCTAAATTGTGATTTTTGTGATACTGGAGGGGCTACCAATTTGAAATTTGGCATGGTAATTACATATGAGATAAGATTACATATGAGGTATGACATCTCTGATAACAGTTCCTTAAATATTTGAAATTTAAATGGGGGGGAAAATAAAACTTTTAAAAAAGAACGTTCTAAAAACGTACTAAATAGCGATTTCTACACAATCTCAAGAAATATAAATCGACTTCAGAAGAAATTGTTTCAAATTGATGGTGACAGTCACCGATCCAACATTTTACGCCGATCCTATATTTTACGCTATTGATACTAACACCGGGAGGTTACAGGAGCAAAAAATGTTCTAAATTGCGTTTTTATGTTAAATAGGGGGTCCAACATTTTAAATTTGGAATGGTAATTACTTCGAAGATGCAAATGTTTTCTAAGAATTGTCGAAAGAAAATTCCAAATTGAAAAGGATGAAGCGAGCGAAATGCGTTCTATAAGCGTTCTAAATTACGATTTTTATACAATCGTATGAAATACGAAACCGATTTCAAAAATAATGGTTGCAAATTGATGGTGATAGCCCCTGATGAAACATAAGATATATTTTATGTCGGTGCCATAATCCCTAGAGAGTTGGAGAAGCAAAAAACTTTCTAAATTGCGATTCCTGGGGTACTGAAGAGGTTAGAAACTTTAAATATAGCACGGTAGTTACTTATATAATAAATTTGGACTCTAAGAACAATCGAAAATATATTCGAAATTAAAAAAGTGTGAAGCGAAGGGAAGGAGCGAGAAGCATTCTAAAAGAGTCCTAAATTACGATTTCTATGGAATCTCGTGAAATAATAAACCGATTACAGACGTTATTGGTTGCGAATCAAGAGTGATAGTCCCTGATCCTATATGGGCTATATTTTATGCCGGTATCACTACCACCTGGTTGGCGGGAACAACAAGAAAGCCTTTAAAAACATCTAAATTCCGTTTTCTATAGAATATTAGGAAATACCAACCGATTTCAAGGTTAATGTTGGCAAATTAATGGTGACAGTCTCTGTTTCAACATTTTTCCAGATATTCTATTTCAACTTATTTCAGCATTTTATGTTGTTGCTACTAACAGCAGAGATGTGGTAGACTGTTAGACAAGAAGCTTGGAATTTGACATGATGGTTAATTTTAAGATGTAAATGTGTTAAGTTGGTTTCTAAAAAATTCAGAACTTCAAATGAATACTGAAATGAGCATATGAAATGAGCCTAAAAGTCTCAAAATACTTTCTAAATTATCAATTATTTGTAATTAGTTTACTTCTTCTTTTTAATTAAAATCTCATTTCTGTCTATTGCACTTTTATAATGAAGTTTAGCCAAACTGTGGCTTAATTTGTAATTTTTGAATTATTCCAAAAACTGTTCTTCTAATAGATTATAGTCATGGAAATATCACTTGGCATATTTCAACTATTACGCGAGCAAAGCCGCGGAGTTTGCTAGTATTCCTATAAAATAATTGTTTTTTATAGTGAGCTCTAACACCCCTCAAAGATTGTCCCATGATTTTAGACTCACCCTATATAGGATCAATTTTAACTTCTCAAATATGGTGGGGATATAACGAAATATTCTGTAGATCCCAAGTTAATTCCTGTCCTGAAGTTGGGTCGAAGGAGCGTGAGAGTTGTACTGTTGAATTATCTTATCAATACATTTTGCTGAAAAACCGTGATCAAACACTATTTTCTTGATTATTTTGATTTATTTATACAAATGCTTATCGGAACAAATCATACTAAAATAGAAGTGTGGCATTCTCTTCAATCAAAAGTGTTAATTTGATACACTGATTTTATTTTATTTATTGACATATTGATTAAAACTTGTGAAATCTGATAGACTGTAGTTCCATAAGACAAAAATATCGTCAACATAATGTACCCAACACAGAGGTTTCATATTAAATGTATCAAAAACCTTATTATGCAGACGCCTTCCTTTAAGCAAACTCTGCAAATAAACCGGAAGCTTGTGATCCCATCGGTACACTATGTAAATGTCTGTATTACAGTATTGTTTGTAAAATGTGATAGTACAGTCGTGGAGAAAAAAGTAAACATTCCCTACTAACTCCTTAACAAATTATCGTAGAAGAAAGTTAGTTGTACCAAACAATTGGAAATAAAGTCTACTTTTAAACTATGTATATAAAATTTGCTTAGGGGCCCATTTCCATATTAAAACGAACCCAAACTTCATTTTTTTTCAATGGCAATACCCAATTTTAACACTTCAAATCTTCGGTTCAAACTATGCCTAGACACCAAATTTCAAGTCATTTCAATGATAAGTTTTTTAATAATAAACATTCAAAATTTAGTGCTTCCAATGTTAAATTACGTTTTCATATTTTCATTAATATCTCCTGAAATTATACTCCTAATATGCTATTTTTTTGTGTAGCAATAATACTACAATAGCCAAACATAAATACGTTGAATTTGCAATTTTTATAATTTTGCGATATGAATTATGAAATTAATATACGAAAAAATTATGAATTACAACCTAAAATTTTTTTGATGGATTTAGATTTATTAAGTACTAGTTTCTGGAAATATAAAATTTCACATTTTCTTCCAAGTACTCTTCAAAATATGCTTAAGAAATGGCAAAATGATGGTTTAAGGGGCCGTCTATGATAGCCGTGACTAGATATTTTGAAATTTCTTATGCTATGCTGAAATCTAGCAGTCTTCAATGATTGCTTGAGTGGCGCTTAAGATGCCTTGATCAAGAAGGGGGCTCTCTCGGTCAACAATCGAGTACAGAACTTCAATTTGGATACAGCCTCTAAAATACGCTCGTTTTAACATAATTAATTTCTTGGAAACTTATCGTACGAATTGCATAAAAATTTGCTTTTAGGCTAATTGAATGGCGTACAGTTCATTTATGCTGTCAGAATGGTGTACTGCTATGGAAAAAAACAAAGTTTTTGTTCGTTTTAATATGTAGATGGCCCCCTAAGTAAATTTTATATACATAATTTAAAAGTAGACTTTATTACCAATCACGTGGTACAAATAACTTTCTTCTACGGTAATTTCTGGCAGAGTTCGTAAGGGGTGTTTACTTATTTTTTTAACGACTGTATATGGAAGTTAATTAACGATAGTCGGGGAGGGAAAAAGATAAATGTGTTTTGATGTCGAAAAATGGTTACTTAAAATTGATAAAGGTCAGAATCTTGAAATGCATCTTGTTTATACGGTTATCCTTAGAAAGAAAATTTGGTGTCCAAAGGTTTTCCAACAACTCTTCTTAAGTTACTAAAATGAATTATAAAATGCATCAATATTATCAATTTTGATGATAAATGTGAGAGGCTTAAAAATGCAGACAATATAACACTTTTGTTAAACATTGCAGTAAGTTGAGAAGAGACAACAAAACTATTTTGCCATAAAAGTGAAAATTTATTAGCATCATTGCATTTAAAAAATTATGTTAAAAAATTGTGGCAGAAAATTAAACTCTATCATAAGTTAGAAAATGCGAAATGAATGTTATTCTTAAAACGCTGTTAGATTTCTGTCAGTTGAATAGAGTCCATGCTTCAAATAATAAGAGATATATGTTATAAAATATGTATGTGGGAGGTGGGGGGGGGGGGGTCGAAGTTTTTCAGATACTTCGGCTAGGCGTGGTCAATAAAAGGTTAGGAACCACTGGTCATGTAATAGAAAAACTAAAACTAATAAAATAAAAGAGAGAGAAATATATATGTGTTAATTTAACTATTGGTCATTCTGAACGACGTATCTTAAAACACTAATTTCAATGAATGAAACATGCAGTTAGGGATTTAAATTCATTTTAAGAGAAAGACATTCAGTAGATTTTATTTATTAAAAAATATTGATAATATTATCGGTAATTTCTTTTCTTCGTTAACTATTATCGCCAAGAGAAAAACAATATTTTTTTACAAATGTGAAGTAAAAGTAAAATAAATGAATATATGGATAAACTTATCGCTAGTTTATTTGCAAAAATTTTCAAAAACATCTATCATTCATTTTCGGTATTTTTTAAACTATTTTCTTTAAATCTAATCTCATAAAATAATTATAAGATTTATTTTTTAAGTGTTTACTTTACCAATTTGTCCTCTTAATGATAAAGTAAGAACAAAATCTAGACTATTAATCAAATGCTGCAAGTGAAATCTTATTAATTTAACAAAACTGTCCTAACATAGAATTAATTTCCTTTTCCTTATTTAATGTGATGAAAGAAGTATTTTGTAGAATAACAAAAACTCTTATTCTGTTTTCTGTCTTTCTTTTTTTTCTATTTTTTTAATTCGCCTAAATAAATTGGAAATGGAAAGTAATGGAAATGTTCGAGGAAAGAATTCACTTTGAAAATTATCCATTTGCAAAGAGAAAATGTGAAGTAATTTTATTGGGTTTCAGAATAATATTTTAAGGAAGTAGAAGATGTATAAATAATAGGGTTCATATAAAAAAATGGATAAGAGGGTGTTTTACTACCATAAATTAAGAGTATAAAAATTTAATTAGCATTTGATTTTTGAAATCAAATCATATTTTGAAATGGGATTGTTTTTTATTCATAGTTATCGAAATTTAAACAAAAGACTGATAACAATGTAATGACCAATAACAAATATTCTGTGCTAATAATTTTTGTATTAAGTGTGAACACTTTTGGAACAATATTTTAATTTAAAATAAACAATCTAATATCTAATTAATCTTCATAATAGTGCTTAAACTGACCACGACCACAGTGTTGCCAGTGGGCTACTTTTTAAAAATTCAGATTTCACAATTGGCACCACATTTTTGAAATAGTAAAATTCGCCTTATTTAATGACATATTAATTAAGGCGAAAACAAAGGAAAATTTACCATTTCAGAAAAGTGGTGCCAATCAAGAAAACTGAATTTTAAAAAAAGTAGCCCACTGGCAACACTGCACTACCATATCCTATCAGCAAACATTGGACGTATAAAGGAGACGGCAAATACACTAAAAGAAAAACCAATTTTATAATCATATCCAAATTTTAAATTCATCGACTCTTTAAATTCCATTCTCCCATATTTCAGTCTGTGTCAGCGTTAGTTTGCCCCACATCTACGAGAAAAATGGAGGTCCTTTTTTCGGTTTTTGAAGTGGGGCTCCTTTTGTCGCACTGCAAGATAATACTATTAATAGCAGAGCCCTGACATACTTATAACCTTGCTTAGAGATAATTTCTTTTGTTGATTTCGTGTGCTTTGCCTCTAAAGGTCCGACGTATCATTCACTCTCTTCAACTGTCGGCCTCTTTTTGTGGTTACGCGGTGCTTTTCGTTTTCTATTGCTTTTGAAGAATTTCAAGTGTCATTCTCTAGGTCTTTCCTTCAAATCCATATCCGCCTCTATCCATTGTTGAATCTCTCCGTCCTTTTTTTTTTAATACCCAAAAAATGTTGAAGAAGAAAGAACGATGATTGCTGATGAAGGGGAATATTTGAAGTTAGGAGTAAAACAAGAGACTAAATCTTTGCCAGGGCTCGCAGCGTTCCTAAAATTTTCGCACTTTGCTACCACTAAATTAAAACGATAACCGTTGTTGTATAATTCTATTATAAATTTTAAAGGAATATACGACGAAGAATTCTTATTTAAAATACTGGTAGAAAAGTGCGAAAATTTTAGGAACGGTGCGAGCCCTGCTTTGCAAAGCCATAAAAATGTTCACTGTCAGGGATCGTACTTGTCCTGAAATTTCAAGATCAGGAAATTCTTCGGTGCCAGTATTTTCTTATAGAAAATCTCTTAGATAAGGCACAATTTTGCTCATTTAACCTATATTTATTTTTCTATAGAAAAATACTGATATTTGTCCTGAAAAATTCCCTGAAGCGTACGACCCCTGCACAACGGATCAGAAATCCTTTGGAAAAATATGCCCAGAGACACCGAGTGTCCTAAAAAGTACCGACTGATTTTAAAATTCAATAACTTGCAAACGGTGACAGATATTTAAAAAGTTCTTGCAGGAGAGTTATATATAATGTCAGGAATTTTTTTTAACTTTGATTCTCGGATTTAGTTCGAATTACAAGCAGCAGATGGCGCTGTGAGCACTACGATAAATTTAGGCCCGATTTTTGGTACTTCGAGACCCACTCAACACATTTTAGTCTCCTTTTTTGGAATGAGAGAAGAGAAATTCCAAAAAAATACATTTTGAATTTAGCACATATTGCTTGCAGCGCTATCTATTGTTTGTACGAACTAAATTCGAGAATCATGGTAATAAAACTCCTGACATCATACATAACCTTCCTGCAATAATTTTTTAAATATCTATCACCGTTTGCGAGTTACTGAATTTTAAAATCAGTCAGGTTTTTTTAGGACATCCTGTATAATTTAAAATTCTCGTAAAAGAATTAATCTGTATGGAGTATAGACCGTTATTTGTGTTTATTGCATACTCGGAACAGATGTCATAAATTCCTGGGGCCACCATCTTGTAATTTTTCTTGGCGTGAAAACCCCTTTTCCGCCAAGTAGTAAATGCCACCAAACACCGGTTTATACGCATGTTAGGCTTAACGAAAATAAAACGCAAATAATAAACAAAACTCGCTAAAGTGACAATCAGTAATCGTTGTATGAGCGCTACGCAGTCATTAACTGAAAAAGAAATCACTGGATTCAACAGTTCTCGCTGTGTACCATTCTCAAAATTCAGCATTTCTCGCTGTGTAGCCATCTCAAAATGTAAAAAACTCGAAAGGCAAACAAATATATATAAATTTATCAACATACCTTAACAGACACTCGCTAAAGTGGCAATCAGTAATCGTTGTATGAGCGCTACGCGCTCATTAAACGAAAAAAGACATCACTGGATTCAGCATTTCTCGCTGTGTAGCATTCTCAAAATTCAACAGTTCTCGCTGTGTAGCCATCTCAAAATGTAAAAAACTCGAAAGGCAAACAAATATACATAAAATAATCAACATACGAGTACCTTAACAGTTATCTGTTTTCTTCAAAGCTCAAGCACGGAATACTGTCATAGCATCACCGTCATTTTCAAAAATAGGCTTATGAATACGCATTGACACTCTGTAAACAAACCTCCTTTTTTCGTCAAAATTTCCTCAAATTTCTTAATTACTTCAGCAAGAGCGTTTAAACGGACTACAGAAACCATAGTCATCAAATAAATCCAATAAATTTAACATAAAAACAAAAAGACAGAACAATACAACACGAAATCAAACCACATCCACAATATCCTAGCCGAAAATGACCTTCTCAGGGCTTGCTAGAATACGACACGCCAAACACACATGTCACACCGGGTTCCACATATCGATAAACATCGCCAACATAAAATCGCCAAGAAATCTCAAAACATCTAAGATGGCGGCCATTCGGGAATATAAGAGATCTAAGCCTCATAGTCCCCTGTAGGCGACGTGGGTCGCTCCTAGTTCCCTCCGCGGGTTTTTTCCGCAAACCTGGGCCTTTTATTAACAGATTTATTTCTTACTTGGGGAGTTGAGGTTGGTTCCTTTTCCATACTGACACCAACGAATTAAAAATCTCGTTATCCTGCTTGGGTTAACAACTGTTTGATATTTTTCACCCGCTGATAAGAGCTGCTAATTAATTGATGTCAAAACTATAGCCATGTGTTATAATCACCATATAGAGAAAAAAAAAGATTTGCATATATCTTCAACACCAAATGTACCATAAATTTTACTCAAGTTTTATAAAAAAAAAAAAAAAAAAAAGAAGCCAGAATTTTTATCATTTCACTATTTAATCTTATTTTCCCTTTTCTCAGACTTTTATAAGCCGTATTTATATTATTTATTATTTAATAAAACTTTTTGTTAGTATCCAAATATTTTCGTTTGGCCCCAGTTAAAGGACCAATTGTTAGTATATTTAATGTTAATCGAACCCTTGTTTTCATTTTCTTTCTTTCTGATGACATTTTGTTATTAAAATCTATGGAGTTTTCTGTATGTCACTACCTACCCGGTTTTTATATGGGAAGGTGAAGTTTTATACAGAAAGTGAATTTTCATTTTTAATTTTACATAAATTTATTTTTCACATCACTTATAAAAACGTATTTATTTTATAAGTGTTTGTACTTTTATTTATTTATTGAGACTATCAACTAAAAGATATGTATAAACAATTATTTTTTATCCATAAAACAGCAATCATTAAATGATAGATATGTACCTTGATAAGTGTACTTTTATCATAAACAGTACGAATTTTTTTTTCGGCATTTGAAAGCACATATATAAATTAATGACCACGAGAAACTTTTGTATCCTTTTTTTCAACCATTTCTTTTTCTCAACGTTTTATATAAAACGTTGAACGTATAAACTATTTATATAAAATCCAAGTCTCTGTGTGTCCCTCACGATTCCGGTAGGACCACCTCATTGAAATGAGTAATTGTTGAAAAATACTAATGCAGGGTTACCACAGTAGCGCCAAATGTTGGCCAATTTGGCAATAGCTGGCTGATTTGGTGAAATTCCCATTTATAACTATTAATCTTTCATAAAGGAGGTCACCAAAATTTAATTTAAACTCCGCTCTTTTAAGATATTTTTTCAAAATCTATGGGTGAGAATTTAAAGTACATCTTTACATCTTCCACCCGATGCTACTAATAAAATAACCGCCAATAGACGACGCTGTACTGCATGAGCTCCTAACTGCGCGATTTAATGTGCTTTAGGTACTTTTCCAGTATAAGTTCCTTGGCGAAAAAAGAAATTCGGCAACATTTTCCCGGAACCTATCCACTGTTTCATTTTATATACACATGCATTTTTTTTCGATATTTATACGATTTATTTATACGATTAAAAAAGCCGTTTCTCTAATTTTATACAGAAACAGATGTAATTTGGGTACAGATGTCATATTCGCCCCATATTGGCGCGATTTTTTTCGGTTGCCAATTTGGCGAAAACATCAACAGCATAAACAACATAATCCGGGTTACCACATCAAGCAAAATAACGACACTTTGGAGCAAGTTAAGTACCTGTTGCCTATATGATATTGGCGACAGAAAAAAATCGCGCCAATGTAGGGCGAATATGACATCTGTTCCGTAATTTGTACATAAAAACATGAATAATATATATATAAAATAAACATATAAAAAAAAACACTCATCAAGTTTGTTTTCATAGCTGTTTATATGATTTGACAACAATTCTCAATATTTTTCCGTTATACGGACACCATGCCAAAATGTATGCGGTACTTTTCCATTATACGGACAGCATTGTCGCCAAGCGCAATAGTTGGCGCAAAATGAAAATAAGGTGAATTGAAACATTTGAAAAATAAAAGAAAAAACATTCTCGATAGTAAAGTGGGCATTTTAAAAATATAACATTTGAAAATTACAAACTTTTACGAACTATTTTATTAAATCACAAATATATACTTAAAATAAATGAACAAATAACTGTTATGCTATAAAGTAATAAAATAAAAAATCATATTAAACTGCTGCCATAAAATTATAAATATCTTTCAGCATTGCAGTAAACATTTCATTTTTTGAATGAAGGCGTAGCCACATAAAATCTATGAGATACGACTCTAAATGATGACGAACAGCTTTTCGATGTCTTTTGTTGCGCCATTTTGCGATGCCCCATAATCTTTCAACATTTGGAGTATGACATCCAGTATTAGGGTCGACAAAATTGTATTTGTGATTTACTGTGAAATGATCATAACCAGCACTTAGCAGTTCATCTGTTTTATATCCTTTCCAACAATCTGTATAAATAATACATGACTTTCATCTACTTCTATAATTTTATTAGGTCCACCGATTTTTCTATTTGGTCGAGAACATAAAGCATTTGCACAAACTTCTCTCGAATAACTATTCCATTCCACTGTTGTGTTGTGGTTCATATCAAGTTGCAGCTCACAAAACTCAATCGATGTCAACTCTTTGCACGATAAATATATAAACTTCAAAGCATTAAGAAAAGTCCCCGCGATCCTTTAAACCAAGTTTTTTGTCGTATTTCTACGCTTTCTTCGCATGATCGTAAGCTACAACTCAATTTCCAGAACTCATCCATAATTCCGTTTCATGATTTTTTGAACACAATCTTTTATTATGCAGAATTCCAAATTCCTGAAACAGTGTTATCACAACTTTCTCATCATCTGGTAATTGCCAAATGATAAAATCCATCTCAGCATCAGCAGTAAAAGTAAAATACAACTTTATATAAAAAAAGCATTTTTAATTAGATTAATAGCAGATTAAAAAGCTTTCCAAGGTTAAGGTTAAACAATAATCATTCACGTGATTCACGTTTCATAAATAACAAATCACAATGTTTCGCATGGTTTACAATAAAAATCTACGATCAAGGTTGAAATAATTGGCGCATTAGCATACATTTTAGCATGCTGTCCGTATTTAAATGCTCACTTTAGTACGACAATATTTTTTCTTTTATTTTTCAAATGCCGTAATTCACGTGACTTTCATTTTGCGCCAACTATTACGCTTGGCGACAATGGTATCTGCATAACGGAAAAGTACCCAAATCTCAGTTTCTGATGCCCAAATTACACCAAACTTTTTTTAAAAAATGCCAAAGCCCCTACAGTGGAAAAGTATCAAACTGTCTATTATTTTGCGTTATCTGTGTTATATAGTTTATACTATATGCAAGGTGAGTGGAGCGAAGAGTTTAAACATTAAATATTAAAGTTTCGACACAGATGTCATATACACAACGGGTACTTAACTGTCATCAAAGTGTCGTTATTTTGCTTGATATGGTAACCCGGATGTTGTTGTTTATGCTGTTGATGTTTTCGCCAAATTGGCGTCGGAAAAAATCGCTCCAATATGGGGTATATATGACAACTGTGCCAAAGTTTCTATAAAGCAGTATAAGACTAAAAATTAAGAATAAAATAAATGCAAAATAAGACTAAAGAAGAAAGAAAAATCATGCGTTAAGCATAGAATATGAAACACTTTCCAACACATCCTGAATGCTTTAACAAAACTTCGTTATTTAGGGAAATAAGGTAAATAAGATAACTAAGTAAACATTTTAGAAAACGCATAATTTTTTTAAAAAATTGATTTCAGCAGTTACCGTCCATAGCAATAGTACCGTTATTACATGCCACTATTTAGCTAAAATTTAATTTAAGCTACTCTTAAAGCTACTGAAATCATATTTCCAGATATTATCATCCATAGACGGTTATGTATCCAATTCTTTGCGTGACCCTGTATATCATTTTATCTATATTCTACAAACATTTCTTAGCAATCTAAATGCAGTTCAGCGTAAAACTGCATAACTCCTTTAAAAACCACCTTTAAGCAATTTATTCTCATACACAGGAACCCTTACGAATTCTTTTGTGTAGCCCTGCATATGAACTGTAGCATTTATACACACGGTATAGTATGCATAAATGTAGTGAAACATAAAAGCGCATATCATAATTAAAAATGCATTTCTAGCAATCATTACTTATGTACGTACAATACTTCGGAGAAAAGTTTCTTGGCGAGAAAGAAGTTTGCCAACGTATTTTCTGACAACCTATTTACTGCTTCATACTCACAAGCAATTTTTTGCATATGTATACAATTTATTTAATGTAAAAAAAACTATTTATCCATTTTTATAAAGAAACAGAAGTATTTTTTGCACAGATGTCATATACGCATCGGGGTTGGCGTGATTTTTCTCTGACGCCAATTCGGCAGAAATCTCGCTTTCGAATACCAGTTACTTATATATTTTTAAATTATTTGCTATCATTTTGAAAAGGAAATAACTATAAATAAATAAAATTTTGAATAATAACTATAGAACAAAACAGTTTATATAATTTAAAAACAGAAAATAAAAGTAAATAAACAATGGCACAGATGTCATATTCGCCCCATATTGGCGCGATTTTTTTCTGACGCCAATGTCATATACGCAATGTATACTTAACCGGCGCCAAAGTGTCGTTATTTTGCTTGATATGGTAACCCGGATGTTGTTGCTTATGCTGTTGATGTTTTCGCCAAATCGGCGTCGAAAAAAATCGCGCCAATATGGGGCGAATATGACATCTGTGCCTAAACAATTTATTAATAAATAAAAAACAATAGCCGGCAAAATAACACCATTTTAGCGCCATAGGTATCCCGGTTCATATCTGAAATCTGTGCCGTAATTTGTATATAAAAAAAAATATTATATATATTTAGAAACGATTTTTTTATGTATATAAGTGCATATATAAACAAAAATAAAAGTTCATTAGATTTGTTTTCATAGCTGTATATTTTGGCAACATATCTCACTTTCTGATGCCCGAATTACGCCAAGATTTTTTTTTCTTAATGCGCTATAATGGAAAAGTACCTAAATAAATAATTAACAGAAATAACCAATTATACAAACTAAAATATTTTATTTCGAGATTAAAGCATTGTTTTTAATTTCAATTAAAAATACATATATCTTTGGATAACTTTAATTGAAATTGTGTTCACGGCTTAATATCTCATTCCATAAACCTAAACAAACACAAGTGATTCATTCATCGTGAACCGTAAAAAAAATTAAATCATTGAGGTAATCATTCACAAAGTATCTCCAACAATCAATGGACAATATTCTAATGACGTCATAGTATGTAAAATGGTGGCGGTATCATTTGTTTATGGTTTGAAATCACAAAGATTTAATTTTGCAATGTCTCTTAGTTACATTATTTTATTGTCGTATTTATGAGATCAGAACAAAAGCATATTTTTTCATTATTTATTTATTAAAGACGGAAAAAAAATTATAAATGTGCATGATTTGAAAAATTTAAATAATTTTCTTTCTTAATACTAAAAAATAACATCGGGAAGTAACAGCGAGTTTAAGTTAAATAAGTTTAGCTGTTTAATTCTGTTGTAATATTCAAAATAACTGTATTTATTAGATTTCAGTAAACAACATCAGGGCCCGATTAAACTTTGAAGTTAGAGGAATTACAATGTCATTTCAGGACCTTTCTTTTGGAGAAGCTTTTCTAAATTCCACATATACATGGAAACTCTTCAGTGTTAGAAATATTATTCCCAGGACTGGCATAACATGAGAACGGCCTGCAATTTTACACAAGTTTTAGAAAACTGCTTTATATCAGAAATTTTACTAAAAACTGGTTACTTTTTTGTTATAGAGGACCACACTATTAGAATTATGACGAGTTGCAGCCAATTTCGCCAAAGTCGTAACCAAGATCGTGAAGCAGACACATATAATACCATATAATACCATTTTATGAAATCGTATACGATAATTTAATAGTTTTTACCTTACTTCAAGTGTGTAATTTATATATTTTTAAGGCTTAATAATCTAAATTGTCCAATATATGAATTAAAAAAAATGTAAACAAAGACTGAATAGACATGACCGCAAAAATCTGCAGAAAACTTGGAATTGTGCAGATTAGTGGTCTTCTACTGTACACAGTTTTTCATAAATGTGTTTCGTTCTTAAAATGTGTTATTTTCATCTATCACTGCGGAACAAATGAGAAAACTCATATTCTTGCACATGAGTTGTACATATCTTTATATCTAAATTTCCGTCATTTTTGACGGGCTACCTTTCTAGTATATATATATATAAAAGAAAAAAAAAATGCCAGAATTTTTATTATTTCACCATTTAATATTATTTTCTCTTTTCTCAGATTTTTATAGCCATATTTACATTATTTATTATTTGATAAAACTTTTAGTTAGCGTCCAAAT
Source organism: Maratus speciosus (assembly GCA_963932465.1). NCBI lineage: Eukaryota > Metazoa > Arthropoda > Arachnida > Araneae > Salticidae > Maratus > Maratus speciosus. The sequence goes on from OZ010799.1 coordinate 211,295,249, forward strand.
ATTTTCATTTGGCCCCGGTTTAAGGACCAATTGTTGATATATTTAGTGTTTACCCTCTCGTTGCGTAATTGTTTTACCAAAATAGCTTCAAAATTGCGTATTTATAGAACTTTTATTCTTTAGTCACCGGTTTTCAAAACAAAAATTTTCATCTGATTTAATCGGGAAAATGCTCCTATTAAAAAAGGCAAAATTTACAATAAAAAAAAAATAACTGGTGGGAATAATCAAGGAGGATTAATTAGGAGGAAAAAATGCATCCCCGATAAAATCTCGGGTTCAGCGAGAGGGTTCATCTAATCCCTATTTTCATTTATTTTTTTTTTCTGCTGACATTTTGTCATTAAAATTTACGGAGTTTTCTGTATGTCTCTACCATAGCTGCCAACCTTCCTCTAATCTTCCGTAATGTCTGGATTCATTTAACCAAGGTTGACGAGCCAGAAAATTTATTTCAAGAATGCTTATATATTTAATTCCAGGTTTCTACGCGAAACATATTTAATTTCATTTCTTAAAAAAAATTCTGGTTTGAAACGTATTAAATCAGGGTCAAATTAACGCAAGTATTACGGAACATTAGTTTGAGGTTGACAGCTATGGTCTCTACCTATCTGGTTTTTATATGAGAAGGTGACGTTTTATGCGGAAAGTGAATTTTTATTTTTAATTTGGCATAATTTTATTTTTGAGATCACTTATAGAAACGTATTTATTTTATGTGTTTTTACATTTATTTATTTATTGAGATTAAAGCTAAAAAAAAAGTATCGAGTAATTTCAACCATGTTCTTTTTCTCAATGTTCTTCGAACATAAAAAAAAAAGATTTACAAATCCAGACATAGAATTAGTTCCAGCTCTGACACTGTTAATTTAACAAAACCGATTAAAAATAAAATATTTTCTTGTATTTGTATTTGAAGTAATAAAATAAATTTAATTTTAAGGAACACGATAATCTATATGCTAGTTTCTCCATTGCTTTTCTGGGCGAAGTACATTAAATTATGGAGATATTTAAAATTTTCTATGAAAAACTCTATTTTCAAAAACTTTAGTACCAAATAGTATACTAGTATAGTACGAGAAAATAAATTGCATATTTTTTAAAATGAGTATAGTTAGATGATTTAACATAATTTAAAAGAAAAATTACTGCTCTTATTTTAAGAAAAAAATTATAAAATTTTAGTAAAATATATGTTAAAAAATTGGAGCACGTGATTACAGAATAAATTCCTATAATAGGGAAAAATTACAGCAAAAAAGTAGTTACAGCAAATAACTGCTAGCAGCAAATTTTGCCGTAATTAACTATATTTTTTACTTGTAGTTCAGTAGATTTGGACAGTTGAAATGATATTAATTCTTATCGTACGGTAGTTCTACAGGGTGGCTACTAAATACTGTTACACTCCAAAGAATACGAATTAATTTTAATCGTTTGGGAAAACAATTTATTTGTCTATTTTAGGGTTTGCAAGCTTCTATTAGTGCAGACGAATTTGGTTCTAAAGCGAATATTTAAAATTATTTTAAAGGCGGAAGCCAAAAGAATGTTGATTAAACAGCTTTCTGATCGCAGGTTTTCCTCCGGTAAAACCTTTAAGCAATTAAAATGCCCTGGTTTTTATGGAACATTTATATATAAAACTATAAATCAATTATTGGATACTAACAGCTATGTAAATATCGATCTAGGTCTGGTCGTCCATGCTCAGTTCTCACAATAAAGCGCATCAAAAGAATTCGCGAAAGGGTGTGAATAAATCCACAACGTTCTGCAAATAAAATGGCTGCAGAAGAGAACGCGAATTTCAGAACTATGCAAGTTATTATAAATAAAGAAATGGGTTATTGCCCTTATCGCAAAAGAAAAATTCAAGGATTGACTGCTGTACAAAGTATAAAAAAATTACAGTTAATCCCCAGTTTTTTAAAACAGAAATTTTTGCCTAATTGAATCGGGAAAATCCCAAGGCATTCAAACAATGGACTGGGCGTTAAGCTGAACACAACTACGTAACCCCTCAATTCTGTTCTGCTGTTCAGAGCTGTTCCGGATTAAATAAGACAAAAATTACAATAAAAAATAAATAGTGGGAATAATCAAGGTTTAAGTGCCCTTAATGTGACACGTATACGTGCCGCTCGTCCCCAAGGAGTTAGCCCTTCGCGACGAGAGCTCTTTTCTTAATTTCAATGTTTTACTCCGGTTTTTCAAAACAGAAAATTTTCTGTAATTGAATCATGTAAATGCTCTTATTAAGTAAGGTAAACTTTACAATAAAAAATAACTTCTGGGAATAATAAAGAATTCTGAGCACCTTAAGTGACACGTATACCGATCGCTTGTCCCCAAGGGGTTAAAAACATGATTCTGTTTTTATATTCGATTCGCACCACCATATATTAAACGCAATATTTTTTGTAAATTTATCTTGCACATGTTGTGAAAGTACCAGCAACAGTGACTCCAAAAAAAAAAAAAAAAAAAAAAAAAAAAAAAGTGGTGCATGGCGAATAAATTTGGGTTAAAGTTGACAATGCCATTGCTCTGTTAAGGGTTAAATATTGATTTAACCATATTCATTGATTTCGTAATAAAATAATTCACTGTTAAAAAAATAAAAAAAAGAAACGGTCCTTGGAAATACTGGGCAGTTGTGTTGCTGATTACTTCCAAGAAACATTTCTTCTAAATAACAGAAAATTTAGGGAAGGTGTTACACTGAAATATCTATAGGTCTTCCGTGAAACGCCAAGAATTTTCCATTCCTTTTGCAAGAAGCTTGTTATCATTACAAAGCATTTTTCTTTTATGAACAAAAACATTCCTTATAGTGTAGAGAAAACTTGCTGATATTTCTTCGGAACATTTCTGAATTATTCAGTAACATTTCGGAATAACTCTCAATATACGCTACCAAAAATATACGCTATTCTTCTTTTTATAGAGAGGGGACATGTACACTTAACATTTGCACATTGCGTGCGTAAATAAGCACAGGTAAAAAGAAAGTGGCAGATGCAAAAGTAACATATGAGTCAATTCGGTCGAGGATGACATTGCGTAAGCAAGAAATCTATCTAGAGGGGAAACATTTGCATGTCCCGGCGAATAAGAAAATAACATTAATTCACGCTGCATTAGCCTGAATCTGCTTAACGCGAAAGCGGAAAGATTTTTAAGGTCCTGCGGAAAGCTAATTATTTGAGATCGGGGGGGGGGGGGATTATTTCAACAGTTCTTTAAATGAAAATTGGTGGGATTAGAAATTTTTTAGTAGTAAGTAAAGATAGAGCAAATTTATCATATCGTAAAGGTATTTGAAAGTTGAGTAATACTTTTTCCATATGAGAGAAAATGTTTCCAAGTTGGGACTCGAACACAGAATCTTCGGCTTCAATTATCAATGCTCTTCCAATTGAGCTACCTGAAAGACAACAGCTATTTGGCACAGTTTTTTGAAACAGTTCGACAAAAAAACCTGAGGTAAAGGGACTTCAATAAATTATGGATTAGTAATTGCACTTTGATTATTGTTTTAACCTGTAGTAAATTTTTTATATCAACAAAAATGTGTCCAGGATGACGCGAACCTAGAACCTTTGCCTTCAATTGCTAATGTTCTTTCAATTTAGCTATCTGTATGACATCTCAGCCAACGCAAATATTCGCTCACAACAAGTATTTAGTAATCACACCTGATCTGTTATTCAGAACAGCTCAATAAAATAAACCGTAGTTCAGGAACTCAATAATGTATTGTCCTAATTGGTCTTAATGGGCACTTTAATTTTTTATTTATATATTAGGTTGTAACGAAAGTTTTCCGCCAAATAACCATTACATAATACTAATTATAATAAATTTAATTAACTCTAATTTTATATATAATCACCATTCCGCCAAACCTTCACAGTGTCATCTGATACAACACTAGTACCTAAAGCTGTACACTTTATTCGGTGACATTCTGTTGCTGACTTTTTGCAACAGAACTGGAAGTAAATGATGGTTCTAATCTGGTAGCATGATAGTTACATTTCAGGCACCTTGTACTTAACGATAACGATATTTTTTTTACGAATTTCACAACACAGTGTTATAAAGCAAGTCTCTTTCTTTCAAATGCCAAAATTCGTTTGACAAAATAGGAGCAAACGCGTCAATGCGAACTGTTTGCACAGGCCGTATTAGCTGTGGCGGGAATCTTTCGTTACAACCTGATATTTTGTTAAATTCCTCAAACCATATGAAATTTATATGATCTCTGTATTGACACGTAACAACATTAGTCGGATATCATGAAGATAGAGCATTTACCCTCCTCCCTCCCCCCCACACACGCATACCCTAAAAAACCGTCTTATAACATGCAAAACTACTATATTTATGCAGTGGTGGCCAGTATTATGGGAACCTTTTGAAGAAACTCTATCTCTAAAGTTTGATAGCTTGTAACCACAATAGTTACAAATTATGAATTCCATAAACTTATAAATCGAGAGAAAGATACTGTCATACGAAATATGATGCGATACTTGGTTCTTGGTATTCCTATTGTAATAGCAGTTCTTAACAATTAAATTGAAACATATGAGAAAATTAGCTGTACAAAAATTCTTCAGAAGTCATGTAATTACTAGCAGGGTAACCTTTAGAATTTATAACAGCCCTAACACCAGAACGTCCGGCTGGTGTCAATTCGACATCGATCAAATGACAAAATGTCGATTTGAACCAGAATTTTTTCCGTAAAATTAATTAAATTGTAACTAGAGAAAACTCGGTTGAATAAATAAGTGAAATTGTTTTAAATAAAAATCCAGGTGCTAAAATGTTTTTATTAAGATTGGGCAAAATTTACGGACGTTCTAGTGTTAACCCAAGAACGGTCGCTTTAAATCACGGTTTAGAAATTCAAATTGCTTATTGACATCACTTTTTTGAAAAAGAAATATTCACCTTATTTAAATACAGGTAAAATGATACCATAATAAAGCCAGTTACACTATTTTATAAAACTGGTGGGAATCAAACAATCTGAATAAAAGAAACGTGAATATCACGGGAGCGAGAATTACGGGGTTAAAATGCCTTCACATGGAGTGAATCAAATATTGTAGTTCTGAGAGTGTTTAACTATGAAATCAAGATTAACTTTTGCTTTTGTTAGATAGACTTAAATTCACAGTCACATCCGATAACCAAGTTTCTTTAGTTGTCTCTTCAGAATTTCAATCGAGTTAAGATACGGACTATTCTTAGGTCATTCCAGTTATGGGATGTGATTATCTTGAAACTACATTTTGCATAGAAAAGGAACATTCCTTTACAAAAATTTCTTATAGAATTCTATAAAAAATATAGAAAAATTATTATAGAATCCTATAGAATTATGGCCCGTTTTTTTATAAGCTGGTTTCGTCAAAAGCAATAGAAATACCTGTAGAAATTTAATAGAAATATCTATAGAATTTCTATAAAATATTCGAATATATTCTACAAAAAAAGAACAAATAAACAGCGTCAGCAGGTGTTGCCATATGGCCACCCTCCCAAGTACTAACTATGCTCGATGCTGTTTGACTTCGTCTGATCGGACGCAAATCAGTACATTCAGCCCACTTTACGGTTGCTCGTAGTATGTCAGCTCTCCTCACAAGATTTCAAGTTTATTTCTTTTTTTTTTTTTTAAATTCCCAATCATTAAATTTGTGTAGAAATTATTGTATTGAATACAAATTATATATATTTTATACGCTGATTAATTCTCAACTGTGTAAATTATGAAAACCGAAATCATTTATAAATTAGAAAATCAGATTTAAGGAGAAAAAAAAATGTCAGTTAAAATAAAGAATTTATTTATTTATTTATTTTGTCGGTGGTAGTGGTGCTATATTATTTACAGTTGTTTTTTAAGTGAGCACAGCTTAAATCGTGTTCAGATATTCATTTCAGATTTCTCATTTCTGTTAAAACTTATTAATATGACGGCATTGGACGCGGATTGATAAAAATAACAAGTATTTTGATACAGACTTGAAAAAATATTTAAAAGTCTAACAAATTATAATTTGTTAAACTTGAAACGTAACTGATTAAATACTTTTATAGTTCAGATTAAAATTTTTGAATAAAAATTACAATTATTGAATAAAATTTGTTAAATTAGGTGAATGTTTTTATGAAATTAATAGCAAATTAATAAATGATTATAAAATAAAACGACAAATTTATGAATCAATAACATACATATTAATTAAATAATTTAAATTAGTATAGTTCGATTGATATATTATTACATTAACCATTGAATCACAATGTAATGGAATTATGAATTAAATTATAATGATATTAAGTGATTTATTCCAAAATTAATTAATATTATTATTTAATATATATGTATAGATAAATTTGTACACATAAGTTTTAAAAGACCAAAAAATATCTTTTCTATTAAAAAATCTATAGGATCATTAGTCTATAGAACTTCTATAAGTTTCACAGCGCTCTATAGAAAAACTGTTCTATACATAAAAATTTCTAACGAATTCTATAGAAACATTTTCTTCAGAAAAAGTATTCTATAGAACTCTTCAAAACTCTATAGAAACAGTGTTCTATAGAAAGGATATTCTATAGAACTTATTTTCGTATTTATACATGAACTTATATAAATTATTTTCGTAAGGGTTACCTAGAACTGCATTTGAGAAATTAGAAATACTTAATTATCTTTCCAAATTTTACGCACTGAATGCAGCTGTTTGCGGTCAAGGATCTCGCTTATGTAATTTTTTTTTATTTTTATTACCACATATTAATCCCTCAACTTCCCATTTTATCCTGCAGTAGCTGGATGTGCCGATCCAAAAACTTTCTTCTCACTCACACATCTTATTATATCAAAATGTAGTTACAAATGTTAATACTTCAATATTATTAGTTCAATTCTATACCAACTTTGAATGGCATATGGAATTTCTGCTTCAGCTTATTAATCGGAGTAAAAGCAAATTAATATTGCTCGTGATATATAATACTGAGACTATTTTACTATGAAATCAAGATTAACGTTTGCTTTTGTTAGTTAGTTTTTAATGCACAATTGCATCCGACTATCAAGTTTCTTTAGTTGTTTCTATAGAATTTCAATCGAGTTAAGATACGGACTATTCTTAGGTCATTCCAGTTTTGGGATGTGATTATCTTGAAACAAAATTTTGCATAGAACAGGAACATTACTTAGAACTGCCTTTTGTGAAAATAGAAATACTTTATTCTTGTTGAAAATAATCACAGCATTACATTAAATTCTTATTAATTTCTTTTTGTACAACTATGTTTCTTGTGATTGGTTGTTTAATGTAGCTTTCTTTCACGGCCGCCAATTCTCTGCCATGGGCCTTGCAAAATCTATAAATACCTGTAAATTTTCTGTTTTCTTTCAGTATGTTTGTGTAATTGTTCTTGTTAATATCAAATATACTCACTTCGATCCACGTCTTTATGTCTGCCTTTTTATTTATTTTAACAGCAGAGCGTTGGTTCTAACAAGTGTTGAAATGAGCTGCGAGACATACTGACGCCGTTATCTTTCTGTTTTTCATTTCTGCTGGGATTTTGAGTAAAAAAGATTTTATTTTACTTTTTATATATTTTATCGAGCAGAATGGATTCTTCAAAAGATGTTTACGGTATCCCTCTTTTTGAAGGTGATGGAAAAGTTTTTTCGGTATGGAAACGAAGAGTAATGGCAATTTTTGCTGCTAAAGAATTGGAAAAATTCCTGGAAAATGAAGCAGCTCTAGACAATGCCGCCGATGTCGTGAAAGCAAAAAAGGCTTAAGCTTTATTATTATCATTATTAAGTGATAATGTTCTTGCGTCACTTCAAGATGAAAATACAGCTCATAAAATATGGAATAAATTAGAACGCACTTATGATACAAAGCGTGCAGTGAATAAAATTTTAATTCGGAAGAGATTGGCAACGATTAAGAAAGATCGTACAGTTTCTATGAGAAATCACATTGATGAAATAAATAAATTAATTTCGGATCTTAAGCTGTCTGGGGCAGAAGTTAATGAAACGGATACTATTGTTTATATTTTGATGTCATTGCCTCAGGAATTTGAAAATGTTAAGATTGCTTTAGAAAACCAACCGAATTCTGTTTTGACATTAGATTTTGTGACACAAAGATTATTAGATGCTGAAGCACTTCTTTTGGATTCAAAGAAAGAAAAAGCATATACTAAGGCTGCTCATGATAATACTGCATTTGTGTCGACTCGCAAAGAATTCTTTTGCAAAATTTGCAACTCTAAAGGTTCATACAGCGAAATATTGTAGAAAGAAAATTACTTGCCATTCTTGTGGAAAATTCGGACACATAAAACGTAACTGTAAAGCTGTTAAAAATTCAAATGAAGAAAAATTTGCCTCTTCAGCTGTTTCTTTCGTTGCTGGAAATGCTTCCAGGAAAAGGAATGAATTTATAGTAGATTCCGGAGCAACTTCCCATATGTGTTCTAATGAGAATTATTTCGGATCCTTAGTACCTTCTTCAGGAACTATTAAATGCGCATCAAAAACAACGAATCTAGAAATCAAAGGTATTGGAAATATTAATGGAAAACTGTCAAATGGAATGGAAATTACTTTAAAGGATGTCCTTTATGTTCCAGACTTAAACGGGCAACTCATTTCCGTTAGAAAAATTGAAAGTGCAAATTATACAGTTATTTTCAAGAACCAAAAAGTATTTATCGAAAAAGGGAGAAACCGTTTTTACTTCGGTGAACGGGATTTGAATGGACAATACGTAAGTGACTTTGTCCCTGTTTACGAAACCGTTCTTACTTCAAAGAAAAATCATTGTGATATCTGGCATCGCAGACTTGGTCATCCGAGTGACAAAGTATTGAAAGATATGAAGCTTCCGGTACCTGACTCTTTTTGTGATATTTGTGCTCGGGCAAAACAGAGTGCAACACCAATGGGAAGAGGACCAAGAAAAAGAGAAACCAAGCCAATGACTTTGATTCATAGTGACATTTGTGGACCTATTTTTCCGACAACCTTTTCTGGCGAGTGCTATTTTATGACTCTTATCGATGATTTTTCTCGTTTTACTGAAGTACGTTTACTGAAACATAAAAGTGAAGTCTCAGAAGAATTAAAAATGTTCTTAAAATCCAACCCTACAGTGAAGAAAATTAGATGTGATAACGGGAAGGAATATTTTTCTAATGATTTAGTGAATTTTACTAGAGATCTTGGTATAGTGATAGATCCCGCTCCTCCATACACGCAATCTTTGAATGGAGTAGCTGAACACTGCAATAGGTCGCTTCTGAATATAGGACGTGCTTTGATTGCTGAATCAAATTTACCAAAGACTTTTTGGGGTCAAGCTATCCTTTCAGCAGCTTACTTGAAAAACCGAATGCCAAGCAGCACTATTGAGAACAAAACTCCGTACTTCCTGAAATATGGAGAAGAAGCCGATTTCAAGCACATACGTGTTTTTGGATGCAGTGCTTACATGTTAATTCCTTCCGTTCATCGAAAGAAGCTTGACGATAGGTCTAAACAAATGATCTTCATTGGTTATTCTTCAATGGGATATAGATTACTAGATCCTGAAACGAAACGCATAACTGTATCAAGAAATGTGAAATTCGACGAAGAGAAAAAGGAAAATGTTCAGTCGAAACAATACATTCTAGAAAATTCAGAACCAGTCGATAATGAAATTGATCCAGATGTTCTAGAAAATACGAGTGATGAATTAGATGATCCTGAAGAGAAAGAAGACAAAACAAGAAAATCTGAAAGATTTAAAAAGCAACCTGTACGGTATCCAGATCCTGAAGTTTACGAAGCATTACTTTGCCAACAAGAAACATTAACGTTTGATGATATCAAATCCCTCCCTAGTGATGAACAACGCTTGTGGAAAGAAGCTATGGACGCGGAGATTGAAAGTATGAAAATCAACGATGTCTGGGATCTTGAAAAATTACCACCTGACAAACGACCTATTTCCTGCAAATGAGTATTTACCATCAAAAGAGATGGTCGACATAAGGCGAGACTCGTAGCTCGTGGATTTATGCAAAAAGAAGGGCTAGACTATAGTGAAACCTTTTCCCCTGTAATAAGTATGCCAGCTTTACGTTTGGTTCTTATTTTGATTTTAAATGAAGACTTATATGCATTTGTGTTAGATGTTAAAACAGCGTTCCTGAATGGTAAGTTAAATGAACTTGTTTTTATGGATCAGCCGCAAGGCTATGATGATAAAAGTGGGCGAAAGTGTAAACTTAAAAGAAGTTTATATGGTCTAAAACAAGCCCCACGACAATGGTTTGAAAGGTTTCATGAATTTATTTCAAAGTTAAATTTTAAATCTTGTGATAATGAACCTTGTATTTTTATTCGGTATAATAATGATCATAAAATAATTATTGCTTTGTATGTAGATTATATGTTAATTGCAGGTTCAGATGTAAATGAAACTAATGTAGTTATTTCCCTATTACATAACGAGTTTCACATGTCAAAATCGCAAAGTGCTTCAGAATTTCTAGGTATTCAAATGAAATTCAATTCTGATAGTTTAATAATGGATCAAGAGTCTTACATAATTAAATTGTTAAGTAAGTTTAATATGCTAGATTGTAAACCCAGTGACATTCCTATTTCTCCTAAGTCCACCCCATCTGATTTCAAAAATGGTAAACCTTTTAGTGGCCCATATCGTGAACTTGTAGGTTGTTTATTATATTTAGCTTATATTTCTCGGCCTGATATTTTGTATGCTATTAACTGTTTAAGTCAATTGCAAGAAAATCCTACTGAAATTGCATGGAAAGCACTTAAGAAAATCTTAAGATATTTAAAAGAAACATTGTCTTTAAAACTTGTGTATAAAAAGCAAAATTCTGATCCTAAATTATCCATGTATGTTGATGCTGATTGGGGGGCTAACACAAATGACCGCAAATCAGTAACAGGTTATATTTTAATGTTTTGTAACATGCCTGTTGTGTGGTGTTGTAATAAACAAAAATCAGTTGCCTTATCGTCAACTGAAGCTGAAGTCATTGCTTTAACTAAAAGTTTGCAAGACTTGTTATGGTTTAAAAATATTGCTAGTGAAATTGTAAATATTAAGGATTTAGTAATTTTTGAGGATAATCAATCATGTATAAAATGTATCAGTAATGAGAATAATTATGGTAGAATGAAACACATTGATATTAAATTGAAATTTGTTCGCAATATTATAAAAGAAAATAACATCAAAATTGAATATGTTCCTACGAATATGCAAATTGCTGATTTATTTACAAAGGCATTACCTAAAGTTAAATTTTATGAACTATTATTTCTTTGTTGTTTGTACAAGTAATGTTTAAATTGTGTCATATTATTTTTAATGATTGATTTCAAGAAATTTCTTTGTTTTTCTGATGTAATGCTAGATTATGGGCGGGTGTTGAAAATAATCACAGCATTACATTAAATTCTTATTAATTTCTTTTTGTACAACTATGTTTCTTGTGATTGGTTGTTTAATGTAGCTTTCTTTCACGGCCGCCAATTCTCTGCCATGGGCCTTGCAAAATCTATAAATACCTGTAAATTTTCTGTTTTCTTTCAGTATGTTTGTGTAATTGTTCTTGTTAATATCAAATATACTCACTTCGATCCACGTCTTTATGTCTGCCTTTTTATTTATTTTAACAATTCTCTTGCAAAATATTACGCACTGAAGGCATCTGTTTGCGGTCAAGTATCTCATTTATGTAATTTTTGAATTTTTATTCCCACAAATTCATCCCTCAACTTTCCATTTCATCCTGCAATAGTTGGATGTGCCAATCCAACAACTTTCTTCTCTCTCATGCATCTTATTACTTCACAAAGTAGTTACAATTATTAGTATTTCAATATTTTTAGTTCAATACAATACTAACTTTGATTGTCATCTAAAATTTCTGCTTCAGCTTATTAATCGAAGTAAAAGCAAATTAATCTCGATCATGATGTATAATACTGAGACTATTTTACTATAAAATCAAGATTAACTCTTGCTTATGTTAGTTAGATTTAAATGCACAGTTTCATCCGACAATCAAGTTTCTTTAGTTGTTTCTACAGAATTTCAATCGAGTAATGATACGGATGTTAGGTCGTTCCAGTTATGGAATGTGATTTACTTGAAACAACATTTTGCATAGAACAGGAATATTACATAGAGCTGCATTTTATGAAAATAGAAATACTTCATCCTCTAGCAAAATATTACGTACTGAAGGTATCATTTTGCGGTCAAGAATATCATTTATGTAATTTTTGAATTTTTATTCCCACAAATTCATCCCTCAACTTTAAATTGCATCCTGCAATAGGTGGGTGCGCCAATCCAACAACTTTCTTCTCTCTAATGCATCTTATTACTTCACAAAGTAGTTACAAATGTTAGATCTTCAATATTATTAGTTCAATACAATACCAACTTTGATTGTCATGTAAAATTTATGCTTCAGCTTATTAATCGAAGTAAAATCAAATTAATCCTGATCATGATGTATAGTACTGAGACTATTTTACAATAAAATCAAGATTAACTCTTGCTTATGTTAGTTAGATTTAAATGCACAGTTGCATCCGAGGATCAAGTTTCTTTAGTTGTTTCTACAGAATTTTAATCGAGTAAAGATACGGATGTTAGGTCATTCCAGTTATGGAATATGATTATCTTGAAACAACATTTTGCATAGAACAAGAATATTACATAGAGCTGAATTTTATGAAAATAGAAATACTTCATTCTCTAGCAAAATATTATGCACTGAAGGTATCATTTTGCGGTCAAGAATATCATTTATGTAATTTTGGAATTTTTATTCCCACAAATTCATCCCTCAACTTTCCATTTCATCCTGCAATAGTTGGATGTGCCAATCCAATAACTTTCTTCTCTCTCATGCTTCTTATTACTTCATAAAGTTGTTACAAATGTTAGTACTTCAGTATTATTAGTTCAATACAATACCAGCTTTGATTGTCGTCTAAAATTTCTGCTTCAGCTTATTAATCGAAGTAAAAGCAAATTAATCTCGATCATGGTGTATAATACTGAGACTATTTTACTGTAAAATCAAAATTAACTCTTGCTTTTGTTAGTTAGATTTAAATGCACAGTTGCATCCGACATTCAATTTTCTTTAGTTGTTTCTAAAGAACTTCAATCGAGTACAGATACGGATGTTAGGTCATTCCAGTTATGGAATGTGATTATCTTGAAACAACATTTTGCATAAAACAGGAATATTACATAGAGCTGCATTTTATGAAAATAGAAATACTTCATTCTCTAGCAAAATATTACGCACTGAAGGTATCATTTTGCGGTCAAGAATATCATTTATGTAATTTTTGAATTTTTATTCCCACAAATTCATCCCTCAACTTTCCATTTCATCCTGTAGTAGTTGGATGCACCAATAGGAAAACTCTCTTCTCTCTCATACTTCTTATTATTTTAAAGTTACAAATATTAATACTTCGTCAATATTATTAGATCAATACTATACAAACCTTGATTGTATTCTAAAATTTATGCTTCAGCTTATTAATCGAAGAAAAAACAAACTAATATCGATCATGATATTTAATAAAACCTATATTTTTCGTTATTCTTTTGTAAGTCATCTGTTCACAAATAACCGGGTATGCAGGATGCGAAGTTCCTGTTGCTGCACGAGCCGCTGATGTGCAACCGAACTACCAAAAATCGAAACAATTACACACAAATTTGTATTACAGCACCCCATTCCGGCGGAGAATTACCGAATTGAAGGAGTGCAAGCTTGCCATTGCCAAAAACATATATATAAAATTAGTATCAATTCTTTGCATAATTTCATATGATTTTGGATGATACAATGATGAAAATGGCACAAAAATTGCTATTAAGTCCCCCTTTCCGGTGTAATATTTATAAATTCAAGAGCGACCTGCTTGCCATAGTAAAAAATGTATAATTGAAATGTGGTCCAAGTCTATGCATAACATCATACATTCTCCGATGATGTAAGGGCGTCATATGACAGACAGACATTTATATTAACATGTTTTCTGTGGGGTTCTGTCCTCTAAAACGCGTAAATCCGTCGAAAACCGGAAGTCGAAAAAAAATTCGATTACAATATTTTCTTCTATTATAGACAGAACGATAAAAGAAAGTTAAAATAACATAACTAAATAGGTGTTTCACTTTAAATGAAATGCGATCGGAATGAAAATCGTTTCCAATTTTTCTAATTGAGTATTTTATGTCATCACTTTCAAACAGGAAAATTTGTGTCTTATTACTCGAATAACATGGCACCATTTTTTCTTTGTCCGCTTACGTGCATTCTAGACCAGTTTCATATTTTCATTCGTCTGAATGACAAAATATTAATTTTCTGAAATTATAGCTTTAAAAAAAGTATACTTTGAATTAGAAAATAATTATTTAAATTTTATACTGCTTTTCCATTGTAGGCTTTTGAAATGTACTTGATTTTAACCCCTTAACTGTTTTGCCCGAGTGCAGCTCGCGAAAGAGAGTTTGTTATCTTTGATACTGAAAGCTTTTGGATACCACTTAATTTTAAATGTAATCTTTGGTTTGTTAAAAGGCATAGCTTTTTCAATTGTACAATGACAAATATCTTAGTAAAAAAAATTGGTGCCGGGTTCTAATTTTTCGTTTTTTGTGTGAAAAGGAAAGTAACAGTCAATGGGTTAATCATAAAAAAAAATTGTGTTCAAATGAGATTTATCAGATTGTCGCTTTATTAAATTCATTATTTCTGAATGTCTAGAAGAAATTTCGAATAGCAATATTTGTTTTGTTGAATGACAGCTATTTCGTAATTAAAAAAAAAAAGTAAAGCTCATTCTTTCGGAATTTCTTATATGGATTCTGAAATTCTAAAATAAAGGCTAAGCTGGTAATGATAGGTCAAATATTTTTATGAAAACCGGAGTCTCTGCAAAATACTGCGGAGTTTCAGTGGTAACATGAATGAATCACTCCGGAATTAACGAGCAAATTTAATTTTTTTTAATAAGAAAAAAAATTCATTTCACATACTTAATAAAAGGAAAATTTTATACACAAAATTCTGGTGTTATTTGGGAATTAAAATTGAATGGTTTTAACATACATTACCCTCTAAAGGGTTAACAGTGGGAAGCTCTTGAGGAGCTTTTGATTTGTCAGCAATGTCACACCCAAGGTTGCTAGATCGGGCTTTTATTTTAATTTTGAAATTTTACATTCACACCAGAAATTCTGTATAGTATTATTTTCTTTATTTAATGACAGATGTTTCGCGATTACCTAAAATAAAAATTCTTCCTTAAGAATTTCTGAAGTGAATTTGAAGTTTTAAAACTGATAGTTGAGGCCAAACTGCCATCCAGTTCGCTCCCGCTATTTATTCACTCTATGAAGAACTGACCAGGGAGGAAACCTACTTGTTCTCAACTTAATGTTTTCACAAATAAATCGTCATATAATATTCTTCAAAACTTTTCCGGTTGTGATGGTAATTAAGGGTTTCTTAATATTCTGATTAACTGATAAATAAATTAATGACATAATTACTTTTCTACTAAAATTTCCATATACTAACTTTGACCTTATTTAATTATGGAACGTTCTAGAAGTAAACAATGCGAAATTTAGTTCATGAAAATATTGATAGTAAAGTGATTGCGAACAAACTTCTGTCGAGCAGCTAGTGAATCACGATGTCATTTGTTTTTTGAATATTAACGAAAGAAGTTAATTAGAGTGATATAATAAGGTCACCTTAAATGTTAACTTAGCTTCATTAACAGTGGCACAGCGAATTTTATGAATTTCGATTTACTAGCACGTCAATTAAATGTTTGGGAACTTCTGTAATGATTAGAAAATCTCTTTTATTCTTGAAAATATATTTTTCAAGATAAAACTATTTTAGTATATCGATTAAAAAAAAAAAAAAAAAAAAAAAATCTGAAATTTATAAAACTTATAGGAAACTGCAGATGATTTCTATTAAATATCCCTTTTAACGATAGTTTTTAATGAATTTTCTTAAAAAATAATGAACTTCGATTTCCAAGAACATTCTTCCAGTTCGAAAATCATCTAAACTGTCATCAAGAAAACGGCGTTTTATCACATACTTTTATGGATTTTGCGTTTCAAAAAATACCATTATTTTCTTAAAAATCATCCCTCGTTTAGTTTCGTATTCAATTTCTTTCTCATCATTCAGAGTAAACCAGTGTCAAAAACTTTATTTTTAATGTGAAGTTACATTTTGAGTTACATATTCAGAGGCTAAAATTTATTCTGCATGGTGGAAATTTACTCTAAATGTCAGGGAGCGATTAGTGAATTTAATTTATATCGATAAATAATGGAAAATCGTAATCTCATTTGTATCTCAGCTTAAGTGAATATACATTTAAATACACATAAAAGTTATTTCACAAAAATGACCAAAAAAGGATTAGGTGGTAGGCCACACAACGACGTAGTAACACAGGGCCCCAAAGTCAAAAATCCTCAGTCAAAAATTTATTGCGTCTCCTCAATGCTAGTCCAGGGTATCTTCTTGCAATTTTAACACATTTAGGAGCGGTGGACTATATTTATCCCACCTAATTTTAATCAAGATTTGCACCAGAAACTTTTAATTAAAATTTACAGTTCTAACTTTGGTGGATATAAGTTTAAAAATTGCTTTTCCATATTTTGAAACAGCATTTTTCGAATATTCCGTTGTGAGTTCAACTTTACAGAAACGCAATTGCTTGCCCCTGAAAGGGTTAAAATGATTAACATTAATGAAGAGATTTTATCGAATTTTAGGCAGAAATGTGTTGTGTGACAAGAATTGTTAGATAGGCCACCGTTATTTTCGAAAAGTTTTCTTCCCCTTATTCAACTGATACGATATCTACGATAAAATAAGTCGTATTGTTTCCGTTCTAAAATACCGGTAGTCAAACATTGTAGCAGTTTGCACCTATGTGACTTGCACTACAAGCACTCATGGAACGAGACTAAATAAAAAAATTCGGTTTATTTAATCGCTGAAAATTTTGATTAAATAAAACGAAATTTTCTTTTAAGAAATAGCGGTAGGAAAGAGGGGAAAATCTGGCTTTATAATTTTTCTTCATTCTGAAAATGTATTTTGAATGCCACGGGGTGATTAATAATTACAATTTATATCAATGATTAATGATTAATCGTAATCTCATTGTAAGAGATGCGATGGGAAGGTAATGCAATTCACTGAGTGACACTGTATGCATTGTAAAAAAAAAAAAAAAAAAAATACAATTTTTTTTTTTTATTCTGAGGCAATATAATGTATCCACAAACGAAAATATACAATAACCAATTCCGAAGTCCCACGAGGGTGTATTTTATGTTCTTCAGAATATATGAATCAATATATTTTGAGATTTAAAAAAGCATTTATAAAAACTGTCATGATGGACTTCAAACAGTTGGATTCGTTTTAAGAGAAATACATTACATCACATCTTCCAGACGTAACATTAGAAGTCAAGAGTCTAAGTGCTACATTTTAAAAAGTTTCTCTGTAAAACCATGTACCATGTGTTTTATTCATCTGCCTCTAGATCGGGTCGGACACTCAGAAGAATTTGAAGTTGTAGGAAGTGATTTATGTGGTCCTCTTTCAGTAAACATCGATAATTTTTATATGTGCAGTATATAGAGCAGTACACTTAGAACTTGTATCCAGTCTTTCAACAGAAGGATTCATTCAAACACTACGAAGATTTATATATCGAACAGGAAGGCCGTCCAATATAGGGGAGACTAGGGAGGGTTGACCATACGGGAGGCTTGACCCACCCATCAGTTTTCCTATTTAAAAGAATTTCGGAGTTTTATCAATAGGTGTCAAGCAAAGCTACTAGAATGCTCAAATAGTAGTCTTAGTTTCATAGAGATAATCGAAATATGTGTGAAAAAAGTCAATTGTTAAGGTTTTTACCCTAAAAGTTCTGTTTTTTAGAAATATTTTGTTAGATTTTTTCAGATAAAATATATCATAGAAATTTAAGTAAGCAGCTTTTAAGTAATGTAGAAATATCAAGCTTTCATTCTAGGCTTAAAGATTATGGAGTAAGTTAGGCTTAACATAACAATGTGCTATTCTTTAGAAAAGCGATATGTGGGGAGGTTTGACCCAGTGAATGTGAGGGAGGGTTGACCAGATGCTCAAGTCTCCCTTAATTAAGTGGTGTTGGAAATCTTTTTATTATACACTGTGCAAATAAAAAAAAATGCACATTTATTCTGTAAAGCTACAGTAAAATTGGGTGATGGAATAGAAAATGTTTAAAACTATCTAAAGAACGATGTGAAAAATTTCTATAGTAACCACGTCAAGAAAAATTTTATGAAATATTAATTGGAAAGTTAATGGGAACTTTTTTTTCCATTTAAATATTACTTACCATAGGTAAATAGAAGCAGTGGAAATTAGAAAGTATGAAAGCAGCAGTTTTAACTCTTTCAGCGGCAGTGGTACGTTTATGAAACCACTTAATTTTAATTCCAAACGCCACAATGACACCAGAAGTTTTCTAAAATCTTTCCCATTTAATATGTATCTGAATATAGCCTTTTTTCTTATTTCCAAGTCAATTCCGGGGCCAGTCATTTATTTCAACATATTAGTACTGAAAGTACTTTGCCACTGAAAGCGTTAAAATATGTTAATGATAAGTTAAGTGCTCATGCGGCTGCAAAAGAACATAGCATCGATCGAAAAACTTTAGGAATGTCTGTAGACAAATCTCACCAAGGTGAATACAGTGAGATGAAGCCAAACTATGTGAAAACTAGAATTCTCAGATCGAGTGTCACAAAAAGTAGGACAAGGAGACAAAAAAAAAAGATGCCAGTGTTTCCTAAATCCGGTCATAATAATACAGGAAACAGTATGAAATCGGAACCTGTTTCTAACAGAATACTGTCTTAAATGTCAAAATTTCATTTTCCCTGCTGTACAATTATACCTGCTCAGACAAATTCATGTTTTAAACAATTTTTTTCTCCTCTGACCTTCAATAGTGTCTAAACAGATTCATTTAAGCATCATATTTTCAAATATATATATTTTATAATAATTAAAGCATGTAGCATAAAGTTATTTTGCTTTTTTCAAACTAATTTTAATCCTCTTCACAAATATTTCAATATAAAACAAAGTGGGTCAAGCCTCCCATATAGTGGGTCAAGCCTCCCATATAGTGGGTCAACCCTCCCATATGTGGGGAGCCTTGACCCATTATTTTCTCATGATCAAAATCAATGATTTTTCAAATTTCTTATATATTACACTTATGTAGCAATGTTATTTTGATAACTGATTGTATAGCGAATAAAATGATATATTAAACTTTATTCTAGGTTCAATATTTAAAAAATAAAAAATCATTTTGTAAAAAGTGGGTCAACCGTCCCTAGTCTCCCCTATATAGAAATAATGGCAGCAGCTTCAATTGTGTAAATAACCTCTGAAAACCGTTGGATTCGGAGGTAATAGTTTCTTCTGAAAAGCTGTCTCCTATTACATGAAAGTTCATCCGTTTAACAGCAGCTTGTTGTGATGGAAAATGTGAGCTTTTGATTAGCTTAGTTGAAATTCCCTCCTTTAGGGCACTCAGTAGCTCAACTTTAACTTTTGAAGTGGTTATGATTGTGCTCTATTATGGGAGGCCTAATTGCTTTCCACTAAGTCATGCGTAGTTTACGACTTTAGGTTAAAGAATCTCTACAGACCGCCTGAATGCTGCAGGCGTGGCTAAAGAACCAGCGGTCGAAATAAAGTGATATGATTGAAAAGAGAAAGACTGACGTGTTTTGGCGCAGAGAACTGTAGATTAACCCCTTGGGGACGAGCGACATGTATACGTGCCGCATGAAGCTCTCAGAATCCTTGTTTTTCCTCACCAGTAAAATATTACTGTAAAATTTGCCTTATTTAAACAGCGCATTTTCTCGATTCAACAAGACACAAATTTCTGTTTTTAGAAAACGGTGACAAAAGATTAAAAATTTCGTAAAAGGCTCCCGTCCCGAAGGGGTTAGAGCTGTGCTAGTCCAGGCAATAGAGACCGTATAGGGGCTCTACCTAGCAAAATTCTTGGTAGTTCTGGAAAAAGGCTTGCTTTATGTTTTTTGGGTCGCTGAATCCGAATTTTTAACTTCCCACCAAAATTTCTCCCGGCAACCCCCCCAAATTTTGGTAAAAAGCCCCCGAAAAAAGGTTTTTATTAAAAAAATCAATTTTTTTATTGTTTAGAGAAAAAGTATCTAGAAATTCAGAAAGTAGACAAAATTTGCAACAAAATAGATATATGACATTATGACTTAGGATGAAGAGGAAGGGGGGTCTGCCTCGGAACATGCGCGCGGTGCTGCGTGAACTAAGTTGCGCAATTCCACTTAAGCACTCACACGTTTACATTCGCCCTCCCATCTCCCCTCCGAACTTTCTTCATAAGGTTTACTTTAAGTTTTTTGGGTCGCTGAATCGGAATTTTTAACTCCCCACCCCCACTCCCACCCCCAAATAGTTGTTTTTAAATTAATTTTCTTATTGTTTTAGGGGAAAAGCATTACGAAATTCAGAAATTAGATAAAATTTGCAACAAATAGGATATATGACACTATGACGTAGGATGAACGGGAAGGGAGAGGGCTGCTTCGTAACGTACACTGCGGCGCTACGTGCACTAAGTTATGAAGTCCAAGTAATAGGGTATTTTACCTGGCAAAATTAATACTAGTTCTGGATTTCGACTCACTTTATATTTTTGGGGTCGCTGAATCCGAATTTCTAACTTGACATCAAAATTTCACCCGGAAACCCCCCAAAAAATTGATTTTTTGAAAAAATTTGGTTTTTGAGAAAAGCGCGCGGGGAATTTTCCGAGGCAGCTCCCTCTCTCCCCGTTTATCCTACGTCATAATGTCATATAGCCTATTTGTTGCAAATTTTGTCTAGTCTCTGAATTTCGTAATGCTTTTCCCCTAAAACAATAAATAATTTAAGTTAATAAGAACTATTTTGGGGGGATTTCGGGGGTGGGGGATTTTGGGGGGAAGTTAAAAATTCGGATTCAGTGACCCAAAAAACTTAAAGTAAACCTTATAAGGAAAGTTCGGAGGGGAAATGGGAGGGCGAATGTAAATGTGTGAGTGGTTAAGTGGAACTGCGCAACTTAGTCCACGCAGCACCGCGCGCATGTTCCGAGGCAGATCCCCCTTCCCCTTCATCGTAAGTCATAATGTCATGTATCTAATTTGTTGCAATTTTTTCTACTTTCTGAATTTCTAGATACTTTTCCCCTAAAACAATAAAAAAAAATTGATTTTTTTAATAAAAACCTTTTTAGGGGGGCTTTTTACCAAAATTTGGGGGTGTTGCGGAGGGGAAATTTTGGTGGAAAGTTACAAATTCGGATTCAGCGACCCAAAAAACATAAAGGAAGCCGATTTCCAGAACTACCATTAATTTTGCTAGGTAAAATTCCCATTGCCTGGATTATGGTGAAAGATGTATTTTTAAGATGCGGACGAACGACGTAGAGCATTTAAATAATGGTTTAAGCCGTTTATTTAACAGAATGTACATACATTGTAAATGTTGTGTTTAACGTATAATACGTATAATTTATTTATCCAAGTGTTAATTCATTTAATTCCAAATTACATGCCCTGATCCTATAATATGATGCCGAAGCAGTAGTAACTAAAATGCATCAAACCTATATTTTTGAAGAAAATTTAGACAAATTTATATTTTTGAGAACATCATCCCTTTTACAAGGTATTGAGGAAGTTGGAGTTCCTGATTTAGATGCAGTAGATTCTAATAAACTCCGATCCAGATAACGGAATTGTCAAAATATTTGACAACAATTCAGAAATAGGTTTAGAAATAAATATGTGGCAGAATTAGTCCAAAAATCAAAAGAGAAATGAAAAGGTCTCATGCAAGCTTAAGTCGTCTTAATCGAATAAAACCAGAAGAGACTTCATTGGTCTATTAGAACAATAATAAATATTTTTTCAAGTCTAGATGGAGTAGCTAGACTGGCTGGAGTAAAAACCAGTTCAGGAACATTAGTACGTCCACTTCTCAAACGCTACCCGTTAGTGATATCAAGTCAAGACGCCCATATAATCCAGATTTTGAAGCATAAAAGAACTAGAATTGGTAGAGTCTTTAAGAGACCAGTGAAGTGAGCTTACAAAAATATTGAGAATAGATATTTTTAATAGAGTCAAAACACTGTTTTAAACACTAATGTCGTGAAGGAAATTTTCCCCTTGCTATTAATAAACTTTATAATATACTTATAACTACTTAAACGGTGACAAAAACATATAAAAACATATAAAAATATTATTTCCAGATATTGAATTCCATGAAATATATTTACCTTTTAAGTAGTTATAAGTATATTATAAAGTTTACTGATATTTTTATTTAAATGTTTTATTGTATATATACATATATATTTGTTAGTATTTTGTTTGATATTAAGTGATTTCATGTTTAATTTGGCATCAACCTAAATTAAAGGTGGAAGTGTGTTAAAAGCTGGTAAATTAATATTTAATTCATACGCAGGTATTTTGGTTAGTTCAAATGAAATTATTTCTTTTCTTTGTGCATGTCCTTAACCCCTTAATTCTCGCTTCCGTCAATATCTCGGGCTGAGGTGTCGTTCGTTATTTCTCGTGCCCGTCATATTCTCGGACTGGAGATTTAATTGCTGGAAAAACTTCTGAAACCAGAAAAATTTAACTGGAATTTCCATTTGAAGTCTTTGAAGATTTGCAATCTGGTTTGATTTGTACGATTTATAATTTGCCATAGATTTGTCATAGATTTGTAATATTTTTGTCATTTTGGTATGGATTCTAATGAATCAAGACTTTCAGATGATAACTGGAATATTAGCCCCTTCACGGTCGCTTAATATTTGAAAAAAAACCATCAAAAGTGTACCTATTTTTTATTACAGAAATTGAATAATTATAAGGTTTCTAAATAAAATATGCAATTAGTTTATTTTTAAGGCGAAAAAACAATATTTTATAGCCATATTCATATTTGTATAAAAGCCATCATGCGAGAATTATGTGTCTTAACCTCTTAAGCTCCGCCCCCGATAAATGTAGGCTACTATATTTTAATTCAGATTTTTTGACTCCCACCAGTTTTTTTTTTTTTTTAATAGTGTAAATGGCTTTATTTTCGCATCATTTTATCTGCCGTGAACTACGGTGGTGGGAATCAAACAATCTGAATAATAAAAAAAAAGTAACCTACATTTATCGGAGGCGGAGCTTAAGAGGTTAAGACACATAATTCTCGCATGATGGCTTTTATACAAATATGAATATGGCTATAAAATATTGTTTTTTCGTCTTAAAAATAAACTAATTGCATATTTTATTTAGAAACATTATAATTATTCAATTTCTGTAATAATAAAAAAAAAAAAATAGGTACACTTTTGATGGTTTTTTCAAATATTAAGCGACCGTGAAGGGTTAGGCTCATGCCGCTGTGATCATTTATTTTATGTGTTACACGTGCTTTGTTGCTATGATTTTTCTTTTCCTTTCCTTTTATATTTCATTATATCACGGTAGTGGGTTAAAATTTAAGAAAAGAAATTTGCATCTTCCTGTTTTTTCCTTCTGGAGAAATTTTTAGAAATTTTTAGAGGTTTTCTTCTTCTTTTTTTTTTTTTTGTGAATAATCTGCAGAGAAAAGAGTTTTTTTGATTCCGTCAAATTTCTGTAATAGTATGGGCGATAATCAAATAGCGAAAAATTAAAAATATTTAGATCATCTTTTACTGAAAGAGAACTATGATTTTGTTTTTAAAATATGTATATGTCGTAGGCTAATTGAGAAATCCGGTTCTTTGCAAACAGCCTAGGCTCTTTGCAAAGAGCCGGGCTAATTGGAGAATTCATCTCCCTTTTCCAATTAGCCTGATATTTTTCAGGCTTATTGCAAAGATTCTCAATTAGCCTACAACATATATACATATTAATGTCAACATCTATTCATTTGTCTTGTTTTTATATCATTTCAAAGAACGTAAATAAATTCTGTGATCAGAAAAACAAGTTTGATAAATTTTAGAAATTTCGAACCTGAGATGAGATTTAACGACACTTGTGTATTAATCAGTTTTCTCAGGCCGGAATAGCGGTTTTTACTGGGTGAGTACACCTGCTATCGCTGGTTTAAGAAATGACGGGACGGAGACAAAAGATGTTAAGATCATACCCGTTCTGGACGCCTATCAGTGGTTTATGACGAGGATCTGGTCCAGCCATAAAAAAATTCCCCACATCCAAGAATAAAAAAATTATTGGAAACGTTCTCGGTACACAGAACAACAGTCGAAAGACGGATGCATGCTCTAGGTTTAACCACGAAGTACTATGAGTTGGTACCACACCAGATTACAGTATGGCAACAAGAAGAGAGGACCAGCACCCGTATTTTTTTTGTTGCTTTCCTGAAACAGTAGGGAACCATTTTTGAACCGAATTGTAACAAGTGATTAAAAGTGGGTACCGTACCATAATCTGTAGCATCGAAGAACCGTGTGCTGATGTTGCAGAAGGTACTTCATCGAGTTAGGCAGGACTCCCTCCCGAAAATGTTTGCTAAGTGTGTGGTGGGATGTCAAGGGAATAACCAACTAGGAAATCCTTGCACCGAACCAAACGATCTATGCAGACCTCTACTGCCAACAATCGGACAGACTGCTAGAAAAACACACGTTTAAGCGGTCAGAACTCATCAATCGCAGAGGGGTTCTCTTTTATCAAGATAAAGCCAGGTCTCATGTTGCTTTAAGGGCTCGGCAAAAATTACTAGACCTTGCTTGGGAAGTTTAACCTCGTATATATCTTAGTATATAAGTATACGTATATTACGTATATATCTTTAAGTATATATCTTAGATTTACCTCGTAGCGTATAGCTCCATTTTTGCACCTTCTATTTAACATCTTTTTTATTGTTACATAGCGCCTTCGCTCACAGAACCTTCAATCATGTGCTGACTGCAAAAACGGCGTTATAACAGCATTTTGATTCTAAAACAGAGGAGTTTTATGCCGTGGGGTGCCAGACAGATGGCAAGAGGTCATACAGAATGATGGTGCTTACGTGAATTATAAGTGCTTAAATTTTTGTGTCTCCGTCTTTCTGTATTCGCTAAAAGACGGATACAACATTTGCACTCACCCAATAGAATGCTATCTATTACCAATTAAATATTTTTATCTGCCTAATTGTTTTTTACATGTAACAGTAACAAAAAAAAAATTAATTTTATTGGTAATTTTGATAATTTATCATGTTTGTGTGTAATACATGTTTTATGGTGGTGTTTTATAGGTCTTTCTAAAGGAACCTAGTCGATATTTCCATAACCTTTGAGGAAAACCACGAAAAACACCTAATGCGACTGACGCAATATCGGTTTGAATCCAGCACCTCCCGTCTGCTAATATTGAGATTAGAACTTCTCGGCCGCAGCTGGGTCATGTAATTTTAAAGCATTTAGCATGAAGGTGGATTGTAGAAAACAAAATGCATTTATTAATCAGTGTTTGTACGCCCGGAAGTTACCACAAATTTTTTTTTAATAATATCTGCCTTATTTAATGAAAAAAAAATCTGATTTTAAATATTTCAGCCATTAATTTACAAAATTTCTGGTATTAAAATCCATTAAATTCTCTAAGGTGTACGAATATTGTTAATTTTAACTAAGCTGGAATTAAAAATAATCTGATAAAAATTAGTATTTCAGTATTCAATTTTATCATTCAATCATTCAACATTAGTGATCATCAGTATTCCTTACTTTTTTTAATTACAATTTTCTTTTCTTTTCAATTTTTTTACGTTTTCTAATATTTTTTTTTTCATTTTGCCATTAATATTTTTTACATCAGGAAGTAAAAGCAAACTTCATAAAATATTCAATAAAATGGAGTGATCTGATATGTGAAAATATTTCGGGATCATTTTTCGAAAAAAATGAATTCTGTCTCACATTACACCAAGAAAAAATAAATTATTATAATGAAAAACTCTAAAGTAAATAAAGGTTTGGATTACATTCTTCCTAGATAGGAAATTGATTCTACCATAATTAGATTTTCGACGTTGTTTCTTGTGTTTTTCTTAGGTAGTAGGAAAGTTTTAATCATAAACAGAGGGGAAAATGCTTTTAATACTTGAAATTTTCTTGTGATATTTGGTCTCATAATAATTTATTTTTAACAAACTTCAACTTTCATGGAAATAATGAAATTAGAGAATAATAAAGGCTAATTTAAAAGAATAATAAAAATATCGAACAATGAAAAAATGAAACTTTATAAATTTATTGTATTAGGTATAAAATCTATACATATGAAAGAAAGTCTGGATTGGGTATTAATCAACGCACAGCCCAAACTACTGAACCTAAAATCTTGTAAAATGGGGTAAAAATACTTCTTATGGCATAGAGTGGCGCTAAGAAACGATTTTTTAAATTTAATAAAAGGGGGTAAAAAAGTGAACGAACTTAAAAAGAAATCCTTAAAAATCTTATTTTATAGTTATTTTTCAACTGTTAACATATTTTAGTGTATATTTGTATGCTGAGTGTAACGGTACTAACTAAATTCTTTTAAGTCTAACAGTTCATGAGATACTTCATATTTTTCTAATTTGGCGATGTCCTTCGCTCCCGAACCTCAAAATTTCAAGTGAAAATTTCTAAAATCTCATTCTCTTCATTCTGTTACTATAGCAAGGGAAGAAATTGAAATTGGATAATTTTTTAATCAATTTAGTGTATACCTGGGTGACTTTCAAAATACTTGTACATTTGGGAAATTTTCCCCAAATAAAACAAAATCTTTAAAATATAACTTGTAAAAATGTTAGATGATACCAAAACGTTTCTTGTATATAAATCTGAAAACAGCAATTCACTTTTTGATTTGAAACGTCAAATAAAAATAGAATATGAACTTGCAATGGTAAACCCTCTCTTACCGACAAATAAAAAATTTTTATTGAAAAAAAAGACACCTGAAAGGCCAGATAAGACACCTATTATCACATTTTCTGTAATTAGATGATTGCTACTTTCAGAAAATGCTAACTGTTGTTTTGTTATGATTTTTTTTTAATCATTGTAAAATACAAAGGATTTCCCTTTTGTTACCTTTAATGGAAAAATCATAAGTTTCAATTAAACGTGCATTCACATTTTATCAGCTAATTTCTAAAAAATATTACATAAATAAAATATTAGCTAAAGTTACACAGCTGATAATTCAAAATGATGTATGATAATTTTTTTAGTGAAATAACCCAACTTAAATTGACCGTAACAGTGTGAAAAAAAGTAACAGAGAGGAACGCAGATAGTGGAGCTATTTGCAAAAGTAAATTTCAGCGTTCAATGAAAAGAAAAACAAGTGTCTTTTAAATATACTCGTATTATCACTTATTCTTACAGTTTACTTTTTAGCAGAAGTATTTGAGTTACAAAACAAAAACTGATATTCAAAACTGAACAATTTTCGTTTACAATTTCTCATTGACATCTACACTGTAATCATATTCGTAGTATACACGTCCACCATTAAGTTTTACGGTTGTAATTTTTAGAATACGCAATACTTGATCATAACAAATATAAGAATTGCCATTTTCTTGTATTTGAAACTTCTTTCTGCTACTGTCTAAACTTCTAAGATAAGTAATTTTTATATCATTATCTTCAACACCAGATTCTGCAATTGTTAAGTATCTGTATTTTAACATCTTCTTCTTCCCGGCAAGTAATTCCTCTAGAATGTATGTTCCATTCTGAATTTTTCTTTTTTCTAGTTCATCAAAAAGTAATTCTTATGAATCATCTGCATCTGACCATTTCTCACATTCATCATCGGATGTTTCAGAAGGTGCATACTCACTTGATGTGTAAACGTCTCTGTAGAGCAGTTTGTAACTTTAAGAGGGTCCATGTTTAATACTTTTTGCTTTTTATTCAGTAAAATATGTGCTTCTTCGAAAGCACTCGCATTTCCCCTTTGCAGTCGTTGAGCAATAACAGTTGACATCTATGGAATCTATTATGCCTGGTTCAATCAAAATGAGTTGGTGCATTTTCATTCTCCCAGGCATGACAGGGATTTCTTTTGGTACAATAGATTTTACAATGTCTATCTCATCTTGTGATACCAAAAACAATATTATGTTTGTCTGTGTTTTTACAAGGCGATAGAAGTCAGCGTCATCTTTAATATCATTACCATTGGCAACTATGTGGCCAGCAATCCGTTTCAGGACACCGCCTATGCCATCTGCGGCGTCCTTTCCGTGCCTTGACTCAAAATATTGCCAGGTGGGAAAATTGAAACTATGCTCGAATATCTTTCTATCAAATAGGTAGAATTTTTTTTTTTCTGACGGTATTCTGAGCATGGACCATCTGAAAAGATGTGCAATTTATCTATCATAACTTTATTTTAAATGCTCCAAAATTGGCTTCAAATTAGCCCAAATTGCCGACGGGCCATGCTCATTAGAGGGGGGAATGGTGCATGAGCTTTTGTGATTCAAGTCTTCATCAGTTTTTGTGTATAATACACAAGCGTGCAACGTTATGCGATTTCGTGATGCACTGATATGGTGACCCCGTACTTCTTCGGCAAGTTTGCAATTGTAATTTTCAATGAAATCAGTGTGGATTCCAGTTTCGTTTGGCAGCAAAGTATCAATGCAATTCTGTAGGCACGATACTGCTGTTTTATGTTAAAAATATGCTTCTTAAAACAATCTATATGTGTAGTGAATGTTTCAACCAACAATTTCACATTACCTTTTATTTTTTCCTTCACTATTTTTTTAGTCTTGACTTTTTCTTCACCGTCACCTGATTTCCTTATGTATTCAACATCTTTTCGGATCCACTCATTCCACTCAATTTCTCGATCAGGATTAGGATTTTTAAAGCTCACTTGTTGTTTTTTTTACAAATTGTAAATTCATTATACTACATTTTTTGGAATTTAAATGACACACTATATCCTTAATTATAACATCTAAGTCTTTTGTTTCACATAGTCCAATAGTTTTCAAAGCTGAAACTCTAGATTTCATATTACTGTGAATTAAGCAGAGATACGTTTCTCGGTTATCAACTGAAGGAGGTACAACATAAAATGGTCTGTGTCGAGTGAAAGTTGTAAAAGATACAGTCATAGCTTTTTTGTTTTATTTATGATGAAGTGTCAACATTGTATCTAAAAGATGTCTTTCTGAATTTTCTGTTTGTTGATTTTCACAGTTTCTTTTTTACCAGCGCTTGCTCTGCTGACATTGTCTCTCTTAAAGAATTTTTGTATTGCTCGTATTTTGTTGGAATTGTTTGGAACAAATGTTTTGGACATCCTTTCCCAGAGAGCCCTAAGCACTAAAATCCCATTTCTTGTATCATTTTTCTTTTTCGTGCATTGAAAAATAAGTTTTATCTTCAAATGAAAATCCTTACCTAGTAGAAAATATTTTAAAAAGTTATAACTAGAAATATATTCTTATTATGTTTTGAAAAAAAATATTTATACTATATTATTTTATTAAATATACATGCAAAATGACTACAATTAAAAAAGCGTTTTCTTTGAAAACATTAAAGCCTAATGTTTATGGCAACTAGCTCACCAAAGAACAACTATTTTATATTAAAAAAAGAAAAATGCACACTTTTAATTCTGTTCTAAGAATATGAAACCAGAACATGCAGCCTATTCAAGAACAATGCTTCTAAGAGGCTGCGATTTTATACAGTTTATTATTTTGATCGTATCATTCAACATTGTCAAAATTTCAGAAGGCATTTTCAAGAAGATAGCGCGTATTTATAAAGAGCGCAATGGACACTGATTGATTGCTTTGATAATTGCTAATTTTTGCAAAGGCTCGTTCATTGTTGACCAGCATTGCATTCAAATCATTAGTGCATACATCCTCATAGTTTTCCAAGGTATTTATTTCATTTATGATCAGTATTTATCCAAAAAAAATTTCTTTCAATAGTGTATTGGTTTAAGGGGACAAGGGGCCTTAAAAACCTAAAAAACAATTTTTTATTTTTTGTAAATTTCACTTTAAATATTATTCTAGGGTACATTATATGCATTATGGCATGCATTTATCACAAAAAAAAAAAATTGAGGAAAAAAAATGGAATTTTACGTGTTGTCTTAGAAATCTTCGAAATGCCCCCTGCGCGTTCCATATCAATGAAAATCCCCAATATTTTTTTTTTTATAAAAGTTTGGTTTATATATTTAAATAAAACTGTGCATGGAATTTTATATATGTGAACATAAAAAAAAAAAAAAAAAAAAAATGAAATTTTTTGAAGTTTTTTCGAAAAAATTTTTAATTTTTTTATATACCTTTATATTCAAATATGTAAAATTCCTCGCACAGTTTTATTTATATATATAAACCAAACTTTTATAAAAAATATTTGGGATTTTCATTGATATGGAACGCGCAGGGGGCATTTCGAAGATTTCTAAGACGACGAGTAAAATTCCATTTTTTCTCAAAAATTATATATATATTTATTTTTGTGATAACTGCATGTCATAATGCATATAATGTACCCTTGAGTAATATTTAAAGTGAAATTTACAAAAAAAAAAAAAAAATAACTGAAAAATCTTGAAACTTTGAAATTTTGATATTTTTTCGTAAAAATGTCAAAATTTTTTCGAAAAAATTTCAAAAATTTTCATTTTTTATTAACTTTTATATTCAAATATATAAAATTCGATTCACGGTGATATTTATATATATAAACCAAACTTTTATAAAAAAAATATTGGGGATTTTCATTGATATGGAACGCGCAGGGGGCATTTCGAAGATTTCTAAGTTGACGCGCAAAATTCTATTTTTTTTTTCTCAAAAATAACATTTTTTTTTTGTGATAAATGCATGCCATAATGCATATAATGTACCCTTGAGTAATATTTAAAGTGAAATTTATAAAAAATGAAAAATTGATTTTTCAGGTCCCTCGTCCCTTTAAAGTGGTCTACAAACATGCTGATAGCTTTGTAAAAATATGTAACGGAAAAAAAAACTAATAAAACTCCTATCCCTGTAACGTCAGTAGATTCATTCCCGAGGCTAACGAAAAAGACAGGCTACCGCGATGCATCGCACGTGTGTTTTTTAACAGACAGCTAGAGTGTTGGGATGCTCTTTTTTGCACACCTTCATTGGTGCATTAGAGCATCACATGACTCCAGAGGTCTGTAAAAAAAATACGTGGAATTCACCGCTGTAGCCAGTTTTTCTCGTTAGCCTCGATTCATTCCTTTATAGCACGATTTTAGTCATTACCGTCTCAATACTCAAGGCCTCCGGACTGATTTCGCGACGTACCAAATGAAGATTAACCCCTTGAAGGGCAAGCAATTGCGTTTGTGTAATGATTAATTCCCACCTGAAATTTTGAAAAATTTTGTTTCAAAATAAGGAAAAGCAATTTTACGACTTTTCTCCGCTAAAGTCAGAAAACTAAAATTTCCTAAAATTTTTCTGGTGCAAATTCTGATTAATCGTAGGTGGGATAAAATATATCCCACCGCCCCTCAAGGGGTTAAGGGGCGGCGCTACATATTATATACCACCTACGGTTAATCAGGATTTGCACCAGAAAAATTTTAGGAAATTTTAGTTTTCTGACTTTAGTGGAGAAAAGTCGTAAAATTGCTTTTCCTTATTTTGAAATAAAATTTTTCTAAATTTCCTGTGGGAATTAATCATTACACAAACGCAATTGCTTGCCCTTCAAGGGGTTAATCTTCATTTGGTACGTCGCGAAATCAGTCCGGAGGCCTTGAATATTGAGACGGTAATGATTTAATACGACTGAAGTGGCTGTTAATTATTTATTTTACGTTATCAGTCATATCATTGAATTTCCTAACAGGAGGGGAGGTATATTTGAGAAAGGAATTCTGGACACTAAATTAACAACTGTTAACAAAGCAAAATCTTGAGAATGTCGATTGTGCAAGTTTTATTAAGAATCCCTGCAACTATATCACATTGACAATCTCAAGCTACTAGTTAAATTATCAAGTGCAAGGCTCCCACTCGATCCGTTTTTTGAACACCGCTTTTTTTTCAAAGAAAAATCTAATTTATAATTTTCGCCAAAACCGACCTCTAACAGCGTTTTTTTTTACTACTGTTGCTAAAACCTACCACGGATTTTCTCTAAAATAATACTGGTTTTCAAAAAACGGTCCAGTGGGAGCCTTGCAAGTGTGAAGCTTCCGAGATATTTATAAGGTATATTTCATTTGCCTTCATACGGAGAAAAATAGGGTGGTGTGTCTCTCAAGTCAGAATGATTTCTTTGGAAATAATGATTAAGTTTAGCATGAAACATGATGTTAATGATCAACATTTAACCGTACTAAGAAAAGTCGGGAAATTCATATGGGCTAATTTTCGATCAGAATACTATTTCTCTATTCTTCATTTTAAATCTACATTTGTTTTCTCCATTTACCTTATTTTGTGAGTGGTAAGCGTAAAAGAGTATGTTAATAGAAATTAATGTTGCACCGGAAATGCTTTGCAAAAAATAAAAATTTGTTAATTTGTTAAGAGTTTATCCTTTACATATTCACGGTACATTTTAAGGGGTTCCGGGACACAAAAATCTGCAAATTTTCTACAAAAACGTTTCTTGCACTAAAAAATTGTCTGTGATTTTCTGCTTAAAATGATGTGTAAATCATGTTTTTATCTTAATTAGAACAGAAATTATAAAAATTTTCCTTCTGGTTTGTTTTCAAAACCTAGCTTTCAAGCAATGGTTGTGATGAAAACGATTTCTTGTGAAAATACGTTTTTCTTCATGATGGCTTTTTTCACTATTTCTCATATTTAAATCGTTATAAGTCAAAAACCGTTAAAGATAAATGGTTAAAACTTGGAACATGTCTAAGTTACACCATTTTTTTTCACTTTAAATATTTTTAATTTATTAAAAAAATAATATTTTTTAAAATGTTGAATCTAAAAAACCTATATGTTTCTGTTTATTTAAATGAAAAAAAAAATTGAAATTCTACAAATAATATTTCGAGTTATAACGATTTTTAATCACCCCACATTTTTAATGATTTTTAAATTTAATTTTTTTTAAATATATGAGAAGTTTTATCATGTGATTTTGTTTACAAATAATATGGTTAATCATCACAAAAAAAATTCAATATTTTAATTCTGTATATAAAAATTATTTTAAATTGTGTCCCGGACCCCCTTAATGCTTAAAAATTTTTAACAATAAAATCCGCATACATTTTCAAATAAAAGCTGTACTCCGCCTGAAATGAGTTGATTTCGTTCGAATTTTACATATTTTCCTGAAACGCGGCCGGAGACCATCCAAAGTGCACTCAGAGCCCTAAAGTAGGGAAACAGTTTGGAAACCATTGGTAATTTAGAGCATATATTAGATCAGGGTTGCGATTTTGACTTCCATTTTCAATTCCTATTATTAGTTCACACTCTCCCTATATATATATATCTTGTTCAAATATTCAATCGTTAATAAAATACTTATTATTCATCCTATCAAGTTGAAATAATGTTTTTTAAACTGGATGGCAATTGATGTTAATACAGTTTTTTCAAATATTAATTCATTAATTAATTTTAATTAATTAATTTAATTTTATATGGGAGACAAATTGGTGGCCATTTGTTATTGAACAGCATTTAATGCATCTTCATATCTATAAGGGGGGTTACCATAGGGGAACCCTGTTCTGTCGCCAAATACCGCCAAATTGGCGATATATCACCAAATTTGGCAACCAAAATGAATCGCCAAAAGTAACGCTAATTTGGCGATATCTCTAATATTTCGCCAAATTCCCATAGACTTCCATTGTTAACCAACAGGGTTTACTGGCTTACAGAAAATCAACAAATTGAGATATGTTAATGCAACAAAATCTAATAAGGGATTATATTAAATTTTTCTTCGATGACCTAAGTAGGAATTAACTTTAAAAACAAAATTTTTATATTACTTGTTAATTAGAAATTAAATGTTCACACCAGAATTTAAGAAGGAATTTTTTTGGCTTTATTTAATTACAGACATTTTTGGATTGCACAAGCTAAAAGTATTTCTTTTTGAAATTCTGGTTAGAATTTAAATTTTCGGGAAAAAATTGGTTTGGCCTCTAATTTTAATCCTCTCGCTGCGCAACCCGAGATTTCCTCGGCAAAGTAAAAGTAGTAAAATTTGCACAACACGATATTTCCTCGGGGAGACATTTTTTCCACTGGCGACTATTTTTGAATTCAACTCGGACCACTTTTTAAATACAGTAAATTCCATATAAACTTTAACAACATCTAGAAAAGGAATGTACTGCAAAATAGATTCTCTTAAAATAGTGGTGCGAGAATATAAAAATAGTCTCCAGTGACAGCCCTGATTTAAATGTTTAATTATTGATTCAGGTTTGGGTTAAAAAAAAACTCTTTTACAATAATGTTTACATATTTAAATTCGAAAATATATAGAGATTTGAAAAATGCAATAAAAAAGTGCTAAATTTTTTAACCTATCTTGGTAAAAAATAATAATAGTAATAGTAATAATACTCGGCGAAAGGGTAAATCGAAATTTCAAATACATACCGGATATTTTCGAAGAAGAATTTTTAATTTATGCGTTCGCTGTATACCTCTTATTATATATCATTATTTCTGCAAATTTCTGAACGAAAACAGAGGTCAAAGGGTTAATCAGGAATAAATAGAGACAGTGTTGGACTAGAAATCCAACACAACTTCTTGAATAAGTACAATGTTGATGAAGGGCAGCTGTAAAACACATGAAGTTCCTTTTATAGATAAAAATATCTTTTAAATATTTCTGATACGAGTTTTGTATTTCATGCGTCGGAATTTAATATTAGGTGTTCATGTAGCGATTTTCGTATTGTACATGAATAATGTAAGAGGAAAACACGAATTAAACGGAGTTTAAAGCCTTGATGACAACTGCCTTATCTAGTGACTGTGATCTGTCGAGAAGTTGTGCTTAAATTTTTACTATTTGAATATCCTTTCCAAATTTATGTGTAAACATACATTGCGCTAGATAAATAAAAGTTCATAAAACAAGAATAATTTAAAAAGTAAACGCCAGTGATGCATTTAAATGTAAATTTCGTATTTGAAATATTTTGTGAAAATTTTATCCTTTCAATTAAAATAAACTGTCCATAAAAGTTTCAAAAATATTAAAAGGACTATCATACCCCGCGGCTTTGCGCGCGTAATAGTTGAGATATGCCAAGTGATATTTGCATGGCTATTTTTTATCAGAATAACACTTTTTAAAATAATTAAAAAATTACAAATTAAGCCGCAGTTTGACTAAACTTCATTATAAAAGTGCAATAGACAGAAATGAGATTTTAATTAATAAGAAGAACTAAAACTAAATCCAATTAACCCTCCGACTGTCTTAGAAAAGGGCAAAATTGTAATGTTGTTTTCTCTGAATTTTGTTTTAAATGTTAAAAATAATGATTCTTTGAACATTTTATAAAAAAACATAATAACGAATATGAATGCAATCCTTGGAAATATTAATCATTGTTCAATGTATTAAAAATACATTAAATCAATAGAATTATATTACTTTAAATATTGCTTGTATTGCAGTGAAACCTGGAGCTTAGTGAACGTATTAACACGGGCTTGTCAGTGAGAGGGTTAAATGATAATTTAGAAAGTATTTTGATACTTTTATGCTCATTTCATACGATCATTTCAGTATTCATTTGAAGTTTTGAATTTTTTAGAAACCATCGTAACACATTTACATCTTAAAATTAACCATCATGTCAAATTCCAACCTTCTTATCTAACAGTCTGCCATCTGTCTGGTGTTAGTGGCACCAACATAAAATGCCGAAACAGAGTTGAAATAGAATGTCTCGAAAAATGTTGATAAAGAGACTGCCACCATTAATTTGCCAACATTAACCGTGAAATCGGTTGGTATTACCTAATATTCAAAACGGAATTTAGATGTTTTTAAAGACTTTCTTGTTGTTCCTGCCAACCAGGTGGTAGTGACACCTGTATAAAATATAGCCCGTATAGTATCAGGGGCTATCACTCTTTATTCTCAACCAATAACTTCTGTAATCGTTTTATTATCTCCTGAGATTCCATAAAAATCGTAATTTAAGACTCTTTTAGAAAGCTTTTCGCTCCTTCCCTTCGCTTCACCCTTTTTTAATTTCGAATTTATTTTCGACTGTTCTTATAGGACATTTATATTTTATAACTATGTACCGTGCTATATTTAAAGTTTCTAGCCTCTTCAGTCCCGCAGAATTCGCAATTTAGAAAGTTTTTTGCTCCTACAACCCTCGGCTTAAAATATAGCTTATGTGTGAGTAGGTTCTATCACCATCAATATGCAACCATTATGTTTGAAATCGGTTTCGTATGTCATACGATTACATAAAAATCGTAATTTAGAAAGCTTATAGAACGCTTTTCGCTCACTTCATCCTTCTAAATTTGGAATTTTCTTTCGACAATTTTTAGAAAGCATTGGCATCTTTGAAGTAATTACCATTCAAAATTTAAAATGTTAGACCCCCTCAGTAGCACAAAAGACGCAATTTAGAACTTTTTGGCTCCTGTAACCCCCAGGTGGTAGTGACAATAAAATAAAATTGCAAAAATATGTCCCCCCCCCATCTAATTCCTAATCTACTGAAACTAAAATTCTGAAAAAATTAGAGGTAGTAACTTTAGTTTAAACCTTGCAAGAAAAGTATAGCGATTGCCATAGTTAATTGGTTTTTGAGAAAATCACATTTTTTCGTTACACACAAATTTCGATTTACGGGCATTCAGCAATAGTGTTGAGCAGCGCTGGAAGTACCTATCGTAGCAGAAGTATAAAAGCATTGTTGATCATGAATTTCATAAAAAATCGTCGATAATTAGCCGCGATATTAACCGTTAAAGACAAGGATGCTTTGAACATACATAATGACAGGGATGACGTACCCTATGCTCCATCACTTTTAAAGCCTAGATGCAATGCCCAGTAGCAGTATAAAAGCAATAAACGTCAACTTTTTAAAAACAGATTAATTTAATGAGAATTAATCACATAAATACTATGGGATTCGCGACTAGTTTGCATTGAGTGGCTCTCTCAAAACACCTACTGTGTCTTTAAATGTTAACTAAAAACCTGTGTGGAAAAGCGCGGCACAGACCAAAGCGGCGTTGTTACTTTGCTACCTCCTTTCGAAGCTTAGCAAAATGCCAAGTTTAAACTCTGAACAAGGGTTTTGTTTTAGATACACTGTAAAAAGAAAAGATTATTACGACGCTGAATTTAATTTTATGAAATGCCAAATGAAGTTTAAATATGCACTACGTTTCTTGTCAGTGCCGAATTAAATTCATCATGAACATATTAGGATAAGATTTAAATAAGATTTATACAGAATAGCAATATTTTATGTTATTCAGGCTTCATATCTCTTTGAACTTTTATGGTATACCCATTTATACTTTTTCTAGTATATCCCCTTGAGGGGCGGTGGGATAAATATATCCCACCTAATTTAAACAAGATTCTCACCAGAA
Organism: Maratus speciosus; assembly: GCA_963932465.1. Classification (NCBI taxonomy): domain Eukaryota; kingdom Metazoa; phylum Arthropoda; class Arachnida; order Araneae; family Salticidae; genus Maratus; species Maratus speciosus. Next base: position 211,333,193 of record OZ010799.1, read on the forward strand.
AAATTTAACTAAATTTTATATTTTTATCTTTGGGGGGAAATCGTTGAAAAATTGCTTTTCCTTATTTAAAAATAAAACTTTTCGATTATTCCGGTGAGAATTCAATATTTAAAGACATTTTTGCTTGCCCCTCAGGGGGTTAAATACAGCTATACCAAACTCTACGTTGTATAGTTTTCACGAAGTCTTATTTTTATTTAAAATCGATTGTTTTAATAGTACAATTCAAAATTCATATAGTTATCTTACGGAACCCTATGAGCGCGAGTAATTATCGCACTTGACCGTTTATTTGTTCCTGCACCCCCTTTAGAGATAGTGGCACCGACATAAAGTGTAGCCTATGTTAGAGCAAGGGGTATCACCATCATTTTGGCACAATTACTTTTGAAATCGGTTTGATACTTCCTGAAATTGCGTAAAAATCGCCATTTAGAACGTTTTTAGAACGCTTTTTGAGCATTTGCACCTCTTTTTAATTTCGATTTCCTTAAGAAATGTCCTTAGAGATCATTAGTATCTTATAAGTAACTACCATTCCAAATTTCATGTTTCTAGGCCCTTCAGTAATACAAAAATCGCATTTTCAGAACATTTTTTGCTCCTGCATCTCCTTTTGGCCAGCAGCACGGAAATAAGATATAGCCCATGTTCTAAGTTGGACTAACACCATCATTTTGATGCCATTACTTTTGCAATCGGTTGGGTAGTTCCAGAGCTTACCTCCTACAAATAAACAACTTTTACCTCTTTATAATTGTCTGAGCGAAGCGAAGGCTAATACTCAGCGCAATATTACTGTCCCGACACATGGATATTACGGATATAACTACAATGGATATTAACGCCATGTCCTACTAAAAAAAAAGCCTAATAAAAACCTTTCGTCAAGCATAACTCAAAAAATATTTGTCGGATTTCGTTTCTGATTGCACCAGAAGGTACCTATGAGGGCCACCTACTGAATGCACCTACTATGAAAAATAGGTTCCAAACCGTTTAAAAATTATGTTAAAAAAATCGATAAAAAAGCACAATTTATCTGCATACGTCACAGAAATTTGGTGTGCGTCACTTTCACCGGTGGATGTTTTCGTAGACAACTGGTTTGAACACATGAAGCAAATAAAAAAAAATACGCACGCAGTAATTGAATAGATCAGTTTCAACCACGTGATTACAAACCTTGCAACAACCCGTGGCAACCAGATTTGGTGGGCAAACAAATAATAATACAGTACTCCGTACCACGGTGACCGTTTTTAGAATGATGTATAAAATCTGGCCTGCTGTATGACATACAATTGTGGATGATTAAAACAAAAGACATGAGTGTTTATTGCTCCGGGAGGTTATCTTTCTCTGGATGTCTGTCCCTCTATCATACAGCAAGAAATTTGTGAAGGATGATATTATTATGCAGTAAAACCTCCATAACGGACACACCCGATTAGCGGACACCTCTATTTAGCGGGCATTTTTTCGATTACCAACCCCTAAATAACTGTACATTTTTTACTCTCAGTAGCGGACACCTCCAAATAGAGAACAAATTCTGCCCTCCAGAGGTGTTCGCTATTCAGGGGTCTTACTGATAAAACCTCCATAGCGGACACACCCATTAGCGGATACCTCTATTTTGCGGACATTTTTTCGATTACCAACACTTAAATAACTGTACATGTTTTACTCTCAGTAGCGGACACCTCTAAATAGAGGACAAACTCTGCATTCTCGAGGTGTCCGCTATTCAGAGGTTTTACTGAATATAATATTGATAGTTATTTTACAGGGCCGCACAAAAGAATAAGAATATATGAAACGAATATAAACTAAATTCGGGATTGGTAGATCGCTGATGGTAATGTAATTTTAGGATGCTGTTACAGTCATCCGCAGCATGTTTTTAGAGTTTCGTTCATCTAACGAAACCCTACCTGTATCACACCTTTGTCTGTCTGTCTGTCTGTCCGTCTGTCACAGAGCACGTTCTCAGAAACTATATATGTCGGAGACTTGAAAATTTGCATACTTATAGCTAAACACCTCACATCAAACGACAAATAATAAAATTTTGAAAAAGGTCTAATATTTAACCCTCTGGGCTCTAACTTGTGTATTTTAAGCAATTTTTCTAACTCATCCCCTAATTAAGTTGGAGACATGAAAGCTTACATACTTATAGCTGAACATTTGCGATAAGACAATAAATCATAAAATTTTGAAAAAGTCATATTTAACCCTCCGGTCTCTAACTTCTATATTTTAAGCAATTTTTCTAACTCAGCCCCTAATTAAGTTGGAGACATGATATTTTGCATACTTGTAGCTGAACACCTCACATCAAACGACAAATAATAAAATTTTGAAAAAGTCTGATATTTAACCCTCTGGGCTCTAACTTGTGTATTTTAAGAAATTTTTCTAACTCAGCCCCTAATTAAGTTGGAGACGTGAAAATTTGCATAATTATAGATGAACACCTCACATCAAACGACAAATAATAAAATTTTGAAAAAGTCTAATATTTAACCCTCTGGGCTCTAACTTCTATATTTTAAGCAATTTTTCTAAGTCAGCCCCTAATTAAGGGGCTGAAATACTTACATACTTATAGATGAACACCTTGGTGAATCTATATCTTGAAATACTTACATACTTATAGATGAACACCACATGATTTGCATACTTATAGATGAACACCTCACATCAAACGACAAATAATAAATTTTTCAAAAAGTCTAATATTTAACCCTCTGTGCTCTAACTTCTATATTTTAAGCAATTTTTCTAACTCAGCCCCTAATTAAGGGGCTGAAACACAAAGGGCAATTCACAAAAGGGCAGAATGGTGCCTTCACAGTAGTCTCTCTGTCACCTGAAAGTCATCATGTGACTTTAATGTCACATTATTTGATAACTTATCACAATGCAACGTTCACGATGACATTGAAATTGAGTCTATAGAAGACAATCAGATGCGAGTCACAATGTAACTACATTGTAAAGTCCCATGGTGACTCGTCACAAGCAGCAGTCACAGTGACAACTCAGTAGAGTCACATATAGTGATCATTTGAGACTTTTAATGAGATGTATGGAATTTCTTAATTTTTTGCTTCACCGTAGTGACTGTGACACTTGTGACCATGTGTGACATGAATGAGATATTATATGGACTAGCTGTGCTGTAGATATAGTAATTATTCGATTATATTCTTTCCTTTTGAGTATTCGCGTGCTTGAAAATGATCATTTTTGCGATCGGTCCTTAATTTTAGACACCAGTGTAGAACTTTGGCATGGTAGTAATTAATAAGATGTAAATGCTCGTTGTAGAACGAATTCTAAAAAAATAGAAAGACTAAACAAAGCGGAAAAAGATCTAAAGATAATCTAAATTACGAAGTACATGGACTTGTTAGGAATATAAACATGAAAATTGACATGACTGTATTTATCATGACGTAAATTCTCGCAATAGAACAATTTCTAAAAATGTCGCTATAATAAAACAGTGCAGAAACAAAAAACTTTCGAAAATTTTCTATTTCTGTGTGACTGCTGAGCCCAAAATCTTGAAATTTTGCTTCGGGTTAGTTTTAAAATATACAATTGTCTCTATGAATGGTTTCTAAAAAAATTAAAATTTAAAAAGATGAAATTAACGGAAAGCGATCTCAATTACCATTAATTTGGAATTATTAGGTACAGCAACTTTAAATATTTCATACTGCTGCATTTCCTCCGCAAAACATGTGTAAATATTGAATAAAGACCTTTATGAAACAGTGAGTAGGTTGCCCGAAACTACTTGTTAAAGTGTTCCTTCTCTAGGCTTTTCTCTCTCTTGCCAAGGCCACTAACAGAGGGAAGGGCCGTTTTAAATGTGATATGAATTTTCTATCCGATTCATTTTTCTAGACATTTTATCATAAGGTCATATTCTCAATTATCATTAGTAGATTTTTTATATGTTAACTTATTCTGGTGAAATTTTATAATCGGGTTCATATTGGCGTACGTTAGCTTGCACGATTTGCTGAATAAATATGTATGGATTTGTAAATTACTTCAAACGACACTTTGACAGCTTAAGAGTTATGCAGACGATATATTCAGATCGTGTGTCATACTTTATGTTGTAATCATTGCCGATTTCTTTTATTTAATACATGCTAAATACAGCTCAACTTGTGCAGAATATGTTTGAAAAAAAACAATACAGCGTATGTAGTGGCCAGAATACACTCATCATTTAAAGCCGATCGAGCATATCTAAAACACACTCTAACGAAGCATAGCATGCCACTGTTGATGTATTCGGTACTTTGATACTATATCAGATTTTGAGAAGAGAATTCCTTAAATTTTATCGACAACCTCATTGCATCCGTGAAAAACAGATATTGTACAATATTAACTATTCCCGGGGAGCACACACCATATAAGGTATAGTCCATTCTTTTTAAACATCATATATTTGTCATTTAAAGTTACTCAAATTGGTGCGGAGCGTCTGATTATGCTCTTGGCATCATTTTAAGCAGTTAAATTTCCGATATAAGTAATTTAGTGTTTCATTTTCTATTTTACTTTGAATATATTGCGTACTTTCAATTTTATATCCATGCATGGCTGTCTTGAATGGTTTGAATTCCCACTTTTTTTTAAACAGTGTATACGAATTTATATATAAGATTTTGTAATTCTACGATTCGTTTATTTTCATCATTTCAATTTATCGCAGTATATGGACAATTAAAGATAACATCTCATTTTCTTTGCTTCCACATGTTATTATTAAATCTATGTTCTCAGCAATATCGCTCAGACTAACGCCTCTGAGGGAAGTTATTAGTATAGAATAGATTAAAAAGTTTCATATTATAAGATAATAACTTAATTATTAATAAAAAGAATAAAATATTTGTTTTGGACAAAAGAAAACAATGTATGAAAATAAATAATTCAACTTCCCGATAAAAGCTTACGTTCACAAATTAAAACTAAGATAGTATGGATATGCTTGGATAAGTAACCCATTTACGTTTTACAGGAATTTTATTCAAGTCACACCACTTTTTGTTAAAGACTTTCTTTTACTTTCAGAATCATTGAAATGTGTTTATTAAAATAAGGCAAATTTTACTATTATCTTTTACTAGCATTAAAAAAATTAAAATAGTCACAAATATAATATTGCGAAAAGTCTTTAATGAGTCGTTAATGAGTCTTAACAGTCTTTAATGAGTCACACAAAATACTAAACAAATTATGTTCCAAACAATATTAAATGAAATACTTGTACAATTTATACAAGGGGTTCCTGATATTTTTGACTCTCGGAGCCCTTTTTAGAATGGATTTCTATGACGGATCTGCCTAATCCTGCCGTACCCTATATTACAAATTAATAGTTTTGAGATGTATAGTTACCGATCCCAGGAAAAAAGAATGAATAATAATCTAAACAACTGAGCATTGTCACAAAAATAGAGTTACATTTTAAAAGTTTTATCATAATTTTCAGTTCATTTTTAATTGTCACCAATACAGATGATATTGTCAAACTTTACAATAACGCATAAACAAAGTCTTGCCAGTGGGCTACTTTAAAAAAAAAAAAAAAAATCAGATGATCGGCACCACTTTTCTGAAATGGTAAAATTCCCCTTCTTTTCGCCTTATTTAATATGTCATTAAATAAGAGGAATTTTACTGTCTCAAAAAGTGGTTCTAATCAGGAAATCTGAATTTAAAAATAAAAGAGCCCTCTGGCAATACTGCATAAGCGTTTAACACGTTGAGAACGGCTCATTTTTTGAAAACGAGCAGGAAATTTATGCTTACAAATGTCATTAGAATTTAAAGCCTGAGCAAAACCAATCAAAAGTTGCCTGGATTACACCTTCTTTACTCATCCTTAAAAAATTTCCGCTACCAGTAATATTTTCTTTCCCCAATCCCCGAAAACGTCAATTCAGGTGACCCGCCCTCAATGTGTTACGATAAGAGCTTTGTTTGGATTGTGGTTTAGGAATGCCTGAATTCCGGCTCAGTTGCCGGTAATTGCAGGCGAATGTCTGACTCAGCATTTAACCCATATTGGACCGCTGTCCTATAAATAGGACAGTTAATAAAACATTTTTTAAAGTAAAATTGGTAAGGATTTTTTGGATGCATTTTGTTATGACGTCTTTAAAATACATACAAGTATTAAAAAAAAAAAAAAAAAAAAAAAAAAAGTAACCAATTAAAATTTAATTGAAAAAAAATCTATTTAAAAAATTCTTTATGAATTGTGGTCTTATAATCTAGAATTTTACAAATATTATTATCTTTTTATTGGAGAAATTATAGATTATTTTTGTTCAACATAAACAATATTTTTAAAGTAAAATAAAATATTTGCTCATAAAATTAGTTTATGTATGCATTTTATATGTCCTTACTATGTGTCCTACTAATATGCCCTGTTTATAGGACAACTAGTTACTTAAAAAATTAAAAATTTTATTTTAAAATTTTGCTAGTATCTACTTAATTACACCATATTAATGATATAATTGAAGTTTTAAATTTTTTCAAAAATATTTATTCGGTGTGGTCCAATATGGGTTAAAAAGCTTTTGTACTTCTTTTTCTGAGATGCGTAGGACGAAAATCGTGCTTCATGGACACATCGTTGGGTAAAGCACGAAAACGAACTTTACATTCGCAAAAAATATTTTTAATTCACCTGACAAACGACGTAAAAAGTCTGATGGACTTTGGCTTTGAATTGAGATGTTTAATACTATACATACCGGGAATACTTATCTTAAATTTTGTAAAAAATATAAGTATTTTTATTTAAAAATAGTGAATTTCCTTTATCTCATAACGTACAGAGCTATTTATTATTTATTTTTGAAATATTTTCATTTGGAACCCGTCAAATGACCGGTTGTTGATACCGCTCACCACATGAAAAGTTACACATTTCGACAAAACAAATTTCACAGGAGAGGCAAACGAAAATTTGCATGATTTTACTGAAACATGAAATTATAGCACTTATCTCTTCATGCAGGAATAAAATTATGCATAAAAGCGTCAAACGCTTAAGAATGAAGACGCAGGATGAGGTTTAGAGGGTTGGGTAATTTTACCTCCCCACACAATTCACCCTTCTTCTGTGGTCACAAATGGACATATAGCGTAATAAAGTTATTTTTCATATAAATACACTTATGACACTTTTTGTGTCGCAAGACGCACCTATGACAGACCTATTAGTGGAATAAAGCGCAACATGAATTTTTGCGAGATGAGTCACTTTTCTTGCGGTTGAGCGATATATTCAGTGTTAACTTACTGTAATAGTCCAAGAGCTGTTAAACGTTTTAGGGAAGGTATTTGAGGCACCCTGAAAATTTGTGCAACACTTCTTTTGTAATGCCTGAATACAAAATCGAATGTCTGGCTGAAGGATCGTGGCCCAAAACCTGTGCCAGACAAAAAATGGAACTTGACACGTGTCTGGCACAGTTTTTGTGCCGACTAAAGTGTCTGTCATTTTCAAAATATTTTTTTCTAAGCATAAATATTATTGTGCCTCAATCTCAGCGTGCCTCAAATACCTTTTTTGGGTAGTCAAAAAATGGCACTTGACACATGTCTTGGCACAGTTTTTGGGCCGACTAAAGTGTCTGTCATTTTCAAAATATTTTTTTCTAAGTATAAAATTATTCTGTTTCAATCTCAGCGTGCCTCAAATACTTTTTTTGGGTAGTGTCAAAAAATGGCACTTGACACGTGTCTGGCACAGGGTTTGGGCCACGATCCTTCAGCCAGACATTCGATTTTGTATTCAGGCATTACAAAAGAAGTGCTGCACAGATTTTCAGGGTGCCTCAAATACCTACTCAAAAATGTTCAACAGCTCTCCTACTATAAGCAGAGCCGATGTTAGGGGTGTGCGACAGATGCGGCAACACAGGGCCTCGCGCTTTAAGGTCTCGCACCCTAATAAAAAGTCTAAATATTTATTATTCATTTTGTTATGAGTAACCTAAAAACATAAACATTTTCATAATAAAATTTGTGTGTACAAATGTTTATTTACATTTGACATTTGAAATCTACCGTAGTGGAGATTGCTTCCAGGCCTATAGCAACAATGGCTGTCGCCTCGAATGATCCTTATTTATACACAGAAATTGTAACACAAACCAGACATAACAATTTATTTCTCTTCATTACATTTATATATTACTTTTGAAAACACAATCACAATTATATCCATGTCTTACCTAGGGACTCAAACCCTGGCCCTCAGCGTGACAGCAGCCTCCGCATACTGACCACGCCACCGGGCGACGTTGTTTATTTATAAAAGGTAAAATGTTTTGTCAATAAAATGTTCAGTGCAAGTTTTTGACGCTCAACAAGAGATTATATTGTTTGTAGCTTATATATTCAATCTATAGCTATTATACTTTAGCACAGACAGAAGCACCGATCTCAACAGGCGCATGAACTGAATATTATTTGTTAAGTGGTTGGTGCTGCTGATGATTTCGACAAACTGCTCACGATTATTTTAGTGACTATTTGTAATTTAACAAAGAAGATTCTTGTGTAATCAAGTTTCTTTTTTAATTATACGAATATCGATATTCTTGTCCTCACACTAGAGGTCTTCACGGGCTTGGTCTTGGCAAGAGGTCCATTTCCGGTCCGGCAATATGAACGCAAACTTTCAAATGGGCCGGGCCGAGAAGGCAGAATTAGGGAAAAAAATAACGGGACGGGCCTGGCCGACAAAAAAATTAAATGGGCTCTTAGGCTAATAAAAAGGTCGAGCCTGATTTAATTGATTTTTGCATGGGCCGGGCCTGTTTTCACAGATTTTTCTACGAGCAGTGGAACAGTGAAAATGTAATATGCCCGGCCCGGGCCAAACTTTAATTTTTCTTCATTATTCCGGGCCAAGATAGCTTTATTTCGGTCCGGTCCGGGCCGGGCCTGGATATTCCGGCCCGTACAGACCTCTACCTCTTGCATGACGTATGCCCTATCGCGAAACACGACGGGGAAGCCAGTCCAAGGGAGCTGAAACCCTATCTCCCAGATCTTGATACTAAACTAAAGACTTAAAATGTCGTAAAATTATGAAAGATAAATTTTTTAAAGGTTTTTAGGTAAAAGAAAATTTTTGATTTTTACTCATATTTTTTTTTTCTATTTTTAAATTATTTTAATAATTTAAAGGAATTGGAAGAGTATTAACTAGCTTGGAAGTGAAGGGCCTCGCAAAAGTTCCTGAACCCGGCCTCGCTTTCGCTAAGGACTGCTCTGACTGTAAGTTGTCAAATCCACAAGGGCCTCGTTTTCATTGAGTTTAAACATGGGGGATATCTGATAGCGCGGAACATTTCCAGCACACATTTAAAGTCGTCCAAAGTCTTTATTGATCTGTTGAAAATTATTGTTAAAAGGAGTATTTCAATACTTCAGATTGCACTTGAATATTTCTCTGTGTTTTCTTTTGAAACTATGTGTTGTTTCCATGCATTTTTAGCAAGAGCGAAATACTCGATATCACCCTTTCTCCCAGAATCCAGCCAATATACGTTTCAATTTAAAAGAAGACACCTTTGACAAATGCATCGGATATCGTTGTACGATGTTTTAACAATATTGTATGCGAAACAGTTTGTAGTTGAAAAAATATTTTAGATGATGAAAAAACAACAACAACAAGAACAAAAAAATACTTTTAAATTTTAAAGAATTTTTCCAAGTGTGACATATTTAATGAATGGTGAGGATGCTTTATGAGCAAAACTATGTCCAAAGAAATATTAACTATTAATGGTAAAATACTGTCAAGTAGCAATGGCAACGAAAAACGATTAATCCTCATTCTATACATTTCGAAGAAAAAAAAATATACAGTTAGGAAATATATTTGCTTTTTTTTTGTTGTTGTTGTTTAGAAGAAGAGATCCTCCACTGAATTTCGTTCATAAAAATAATATTATTTCATAGTATTTTTAATATATTTTACTTTATTTTTTTATATATCTTTTATATTTTGTATTTTTTATATTTTAATATAAAAAATATATATATTGCAAGCTATTTTTATTTGTAATGTCCTTTTTTATTTATTTTCTTTGTCAATTTAATATTTGTAACACAAAGAAAATTTTCCTATACATGAAAATAGAATCACATTAATTTAACAAAAGAAAAGGCTTTAAAATTGGATTAATTTCCTATTATTGATGAAAAAGATCCTCGACACACAATAATCTCAAAAAGAAGTAGATGTTTTTACAGTTTTAACAGGTGTAATTCGTTAGTTTTTTGTGTACGCAGAAGTACAGTTAAAACGACTTTAAAATGATTACAAGTCGACCAAAAGTACGAATTTTGATTATGTGTTATTAATTGGTAAAATTTTAAAATAATAAAAATATATTGCGATATAATTTTCAAAAAATATGTTTGAATATTATGTTTCAAGAGTATTTCATAAATTTTGCATTTAAAAAAATACCATATTGTCATTTGCATCAATATAAAGGTGTGTGTACAGAAACTCCATTTTTTGCGTCTAATTCAGGAATGGATAAGATTTTTTTTTTTTTTTTTTTTTTTTAGAAATTTTACGCTATGGGTACCCTATAAAAATTTAGATTTGCTATCATCAATATCAAGAAAGACTGCAGAAAATGTTTCATTTCCCTTAAAACGTTTCTCAAGCACAAAGGAAAGATTATAAAGAGCACAGTCAGTTGGCCTGCTAGTATAACAGCCTTCCCGTTATATATTCATCATTCCTCCTCTCCCCTCAAAAAGGAACTTTTAACCTTACTGGTTCATTATAAATTGTCATTATTCTCCCCCCCCCCCCTTCAAATAAAATATTTAGTTTAAATTTGACATTTTATAGTTAATTTCATATGGCTTTAGATCAAATTTTGCACCTTTTTTATAAAACTTTGCAATTGGAAGTAGATGTGTCTAAGGCAGTTGTTCCCAACCTTTTTTTGGCCACGACCCACGGATGCGTCTGTACAATCAAGATGCCCCTCCCCTCCTCCTCACACAGGCATTCTATAACATATATCTCTCATTCGTTGAAAAGTAAACTCCATTCACCTGAAGGAAGTTCAACAAATTTATAATAATACTAGGGGTCTCTGCCCCCTGCAAGCTACGCTCGCCAACCCCCACCCCCCCGTTCAGATACCGCAGAATCTAAAAACACGCTAATCTGATCGGTTTTAAAAATATTAGAGAAGATTGAACTATACTGAGAAAAGCTGTGCAGATCTCCCAGTAAACGGGATTCCATTCAGTTCCCTTTGAATGCAAAAAATTTAAGGCCGAATCAGCTGCTGTTAAGACATCCAATGGTTGTTTTCGTGTTTAATTAAAGAGGATCAGTTAACCATTTGAAAAGAGGCTAAAATAAAATTAATTAAGTGTACAGAGTCTTTGTCTCCCGGTATTTTAAAACAAGTTCTATAATAATAGCCTAAGTCATGTGACTATCATCAACAATTGCGGGCATTTTGGTACTTTAATGTTAGCCAGGTAAAGGAAATAAGTCGCCAAATATTATTCTATCGCCATCATTTCATCTATATTATAATAGTCCAAGTCATGTAATTGCCATAAACAAATACGGTCTGACCCCTTCGCTTTTCATATAAAACTTTGGCCCAGATATCATATGCTGCCCCATATTGGCGCAATTTTTTTCCGACGCCAATTTGGGGAAAACGTAAACAACAACATCTGGCTTACCAAATCAAGCTAAATAACGATACTTTGGCGCCAGTTAAGTACCCGTTGCGTATATGACATTGGCGCCAGAAAAAATCGCCTCAATATGGGGCCGTATATGATATCTGTGCGGAAAGTTTTCCATTTTGATTGAAAAATCAATTTTTTTTTCGAATAAAATTACATAAAATTTGCCATGGTCGCAAAGAATTCTTGGTACTGTTACGCTAGCCGTGTGCTAATCTCACCAATAGCTTTTTTTCAACTCGCCAGTTAGCATTTTATTTTCGAGTGGTAAATTAAAACTTTGTTTTGAAGTTGAAATTAAATATCATGGTTTGTTTGCATCATTTAATATTTGACCAGATGTCATATACAGACCGGGTTTGGCGTGATTTTTTTTAAACGAAAATTTGGCGAAAACCTCGGTTTCGAATACCAGTATTTTTGCTACTACTTAGTTATCCCGTCGACCAAAAATCTATCACAAAACTAAAAGATTAAATGCCAATAATGGTTGATCGTAAATGTCACATTCTCTTGACTCTAAACAAGTTACACGTGTTAACGTCATCAAGTGATTTTTATTTCGCGATTTTATTTGTATATTTATTAATGTTATACTATTTTATTTGTACTTTCGTTATTTAAAATAAAATTTACGCCAATTTGTATAATTTGGCGACTGGTTTGGCGATTTACATAATTTGGCGAAATTGGTCGACGGAATAACTTAGTAGCACCGTATTTTTTAATTATTTTCTATTATTTTTAAAAGAAAATAACCAAAAAAATAATTAACTATAGAACAAAACAATTTATATAATTAAAAAAAAGAAAAGAAAAGTAAACAAACATTTATGTATCTATTATTTAAATAAAATCCAAACGGAAATTTCTTTCCGAACATCTATATTTCGAGTTCTACTGCATGGATTTTGACGAAACTTACACTGCTGGATATATATCGTTTCAGGGAAAGTTTTAAGATACAAAACATAACTCTACGTAGATTAGTTATAGAATTATGATGGAAAGTTCTGTTATTTTGGGCGAAAATGTTACTATTATTTTATTGGCGATAAATTTTGTTGATAGATGATTTGAAATGGCTGTACATCTCGGAAACTTTTACTAACTTTATTTAAAAGAAAAAAAGGAAAAAAGAGAAAATAAAAAAAAAGTTTTGACGAGTGGTAATATTATAAAACGACAATATCGAATTTAAACATGAAAGGTAATATTAGTAATGCTTAAAAATTAAATCAATATGAAAGGTTTCAGTTTTAAACCATATTTGGCAATTTAACTTTTGTGTCAGGTTAAGAAAAATGCATTAGAAAATTTCATAAGATAATATCTGAGTAACAATTTTGTTTTTGATTTTTTAAAATTTACTTTATATTTTTATTTAAGTCATCCATCATGTGATTTGCAGAAAAAATTAGCAGATGTAATTATAAAAATGACGGTACTTGTGAGCTGTATATTGAATGTTTATTTAAGATTTCATTTTATCGCCAAACAATTTAATTTTAAGCCAAAAATGCATGAGCGTGGCATCGGTTTCATCGACGTTCACAATATTGATTATTTTTCAAGTAGATGACTGCATTTTAAAAAAAATCTAATTCTACTTATATATATATTTATATATGTATGTGTGTGTAATTCAAATGGAAATTTCATTCACAAGGCTTTAGTACATAACACGTCGTTCTACGTTGCTTGGTATCGAATTATGGTTTAAAGATCTTTAATGAGATGAACCTGATGTGAAAAAATAGCCTTTTTAAAAGATTCTGCGAATGTATTTCGATGGAACTTGGACTGTTATTTAGATAATTTTCAAGGAAAGGTTTCAGTATACAACATGTCCTTCTACGTTGCTTAGCCATACAGTTTTAGGGAAAATTCTGTAATGTGGTGAACTCAATTGTCACAATTTAGCCTTCTAAAAAAGTTATAATAAACGGTTTTTGATAGAATTTGCATTGTTAGTTTGGCAATTTTTCAGAGATAGTTTTAGTATATAATATATTGTTCGGTACTGTCCAGTCATAGGGCAATGGTGTAAATTCTGTAATTTTCCAATATAGGGTCGTTTGCGAAGTGGAAGAAATGGGCTTGGGGAGAGACGAAAAGTTTTCATGCATATTTTCTGTTCAATAATTATAGAATTTATTTACTATAAAGAAGACATTTACCTATTTTTATATAAAAAGAAAAGTAAATTGTATATAAATAACAAAAATATTAATATTCATAAATAAAAAGTTTATATATAGTAATACATATTTTTAAAAGCATAAAAGTTCATTTTATTTGTTTTCACAGCTGTTCGTATCATTTGGCCACAAATCTCACTTTCTGAAGCCCGAATTCCGCCAAGCATTTTAACATCTAACAGTACCCATTGATCTTAAAAATCAGAAAAATTGAAAAGTAGACGTAGTTTGTAAAGTATGCCTTAATTAAGGAGATAAATTACGTAATCGAGTCCACAGACAATCGGCATATTTTGTACCTATAAATTACATAATTGAGTCTACAGAAAATTGGCGTATGTTACCGGGCGTGGTTTAGCGTACAATTAATTAGGGAAAAGTTTATATTGATTCTGTGTTTTTTAAGAGGACCTATTCTATAACCGAATTTACACAGAAGGCGAAAATTAGGAAGTTTTTTGGAAACCTTTTGCTACTTTTACGTTATACCAACACCATACCAAAATGTATGCTATTAAGCCATTTATTTCAATCCTTAAATACATGGAAATTATTCCAGAGAGAAACATTCGCCTTGGATACAATATTTCAAATGAAAATCAAATTTCGAAGTAATTGCTTAAAAGGCGCAAAGGCCAACACAGTGAAAAAGAATATAAACCGGGACTCGAACCCGGGCCATCAGTATAGCGCACTGACGTTCTACCGACTAAACCACTTGGAACGATACACAGCTCGGAAAATTTCTCACTATTATATGTTGGCAAGGCTACAAACGCAGCACAAGATGGAATATTTATCGTGAGCCACCGACCTGGGGCTAATACGAAACATAATTAAATCCAGCATCGATAGAAACAATATTAATACATGGAAATTATTCCAGAGAGAAACATTCGCCTTGGATACAATATTTCAAATGAAAATCAAATTTCGAAGTAATTGCTTAAAAGGCGCAAAGGCTAACACAGTGAAAAAGATTCCAAGCCGGGACTCGAACCCGGGCCATCAGTATAGCGCACTGACGTTCTACCGACTAAACCACTTGGAACGATACACAGCTCGGAAAATTTCTAATTATATTATAACTATTAATTAAATCCAGCATCGATAGAAACTGTCTAGTTTCTATCGATGCTGGAATTAATTATGTTTCGTATTAGCCCCAGGTCGGTGGCTCACGATAAATATTCCATCTTGTGCTGCGTTTGTAGCCTTGCCAACATATAATAGTGAGAAATTTTCCGAGCTGTGTATCGTTCCAAGTGGTTTAGTCGGTAGAACGTCAGTGCGCTATACTGATGGCCCGGGTTCGAGTCCCGGCTTGGAATCTTTTTCACTGTGTTGGCCTTTGCGCCTTTTAAGCAATTACTTCGAAATTTGATTTTCATTTGAAATAACATTTTTTGGTACATTTCAGGTACAGGGATCTTGGCTAAATAGAGAAAATAGCCTTGGCGGAGATGGAAATTTGGCAACACAATTTCTGGCAACCTATTCGCTGTTTCATTTCATATACACAAGCATTTTTTTTCTATGTTTATACAATTTATTTAACATAAAGATGCTATTTATCTAATTTTATATAGAAACAGTATCCGTATATAAAAAACTTTAATAATATACATATATAAACAAACAAAAAATTTCATCAAGTTTATTTTCTTAACTGTTTATATCAATTGGCAACAAATTTCACTTTCTGATGCCCGAATTGCGCCAAGCTTTTTAAAAAAACGCCAAGGCGCCTATAGTGGGAAAGTACCAAATTATTTTTGCAAACTGTGCCAAATAATGGGGCTTGCTATTTTTTGAACTCGAATTTCTTTTGGCTTTATTTGTTATTTAACACGTTCACGCCGGCGCGGTGGGTCACACTCTACTGTCTCAGAGCTGGTAAGTCTCCGGCCTTTTGAATACCAGTATTTTAGTACAGAAAACGTTGTTTTATTTAATTAGAAAAATTGGGCGATTTAAAGGAACAACATTTTCTTTAAAATAACAGTGGTGTGCAAAAACCCGGAGACTTGACAACTCTGAGACAGTCGAGTGTGACCCACCGCGCCGGCGTGAACGTGTTAATCATAACCATGCAAAAAATTTTAATTTACTATTTTTTTAAACTGAAAGTATTTTTTATTATTAAGTAAAATTAAGTTATAACTTCATTTTTCACGGATGTTTACTGCAATGCTAAGAGACACTTAGAATTTCATGTGCGTAGTTTAAATGACGATTTTGAAAAAAAAAAAAATATATTTTATAATTTCAGAACCCACACCAAATTGGCTCATTTTACCGAGAAAGTATTGGTACAAAATGAAATACATTTGTTGTAGACATGATCGTAAATCTCAATACTCGCGGATTGAAAAGTCTTTAAAATTATTCAGCAGAGACAACGAGAAATAACTTCCAGTTTCATGAATTTTAAGAATCAATATTCTTATCGATCTATCTACTTCTGCTTCTACTACAGTGAAACCTCCCTGTGTGACCACCTCCATTAAGCGACCACCTCCCTGAACGACCATTTTTACATGGAACAAAATTTATTCCCATACGTTCAATACTAATTTTACCTCTATTCAGAGACCACCCCAGTTGAACTCCCTCCATGAGCGACCCATTACTTTGAAAAAATGAAACAAATTGCGTTTTTTCCTGGTCGCTTGAAGAAGGTTTTATTAGAATAATAATGCCGGAGAGCGCATTATTCATCAAACTTCTAAACTAAGTTTAGAATTTTTATTTATTCCGGTAACTTTTAAGTGTTTAAACCCCTTTGTACCTTTTTAAGCAATGCATTTAACTCTGATGACAAAGTAAGGATGACGGTCAATAAATTTTCCTTCCTTTTTTGTCAGGAAAATCTGAAAGAAATAGATAAATGAATGAAATCGTCATAATTTGTTCTTGTCAGAAAAAAAACAAAAAAACATTTATTTACTGGATTTCGAAAGGACTTGGTAATAAAATTTATAGAAGATAAAACCGTAAAATCAAAGCAAACGTCAATGTATTCATATTTTAAACTCTGCTCTAATTAACTTATGTAATTAACTTTTGTTTTGAAACTTAAATTTTCATATTTTTTCTTAATGTGTAAAATAAATTTTAGTAACATTAATTGTTATCTTTTTTCAACAATTAAAATCTAGATTTAAACATGACCTCCATTAAAAGACCACCTCTTGGAGCGACTGATTTTTATTGGAACGGAACGCGGTCGTTTTAGGGAGGTTTTGCTGTATATATACGAGAGTAAAATGCAAATGTGAAATTCGTCCCGGCTGCATATAACTTGAACAGACCTGACTGGATTTTGATGAGAATCGAAATGACAGTTAGATAATTTTTCAGGCAAGGTCTTAACATATAATGTATCGTTGCAAGTTGCTTATACATATAATTATATTTTAAAGTTATATAATCATACGAACTCAATTATGGAAGTGTAGCCTTTTTAAAAGATTCAGCCGATTGGATTTCGATTGTATTTGCACTGTTAGTTAGATAATTTTTCAGACAGTGTTTTAGTATACACTATACCCTTCTGTATTGCTTAATAATAGAGATGTGGAGGGAAGTTCTATAATCAGTTGAAACGATTATGAAAGTTTAGCCTTTTTTTAAAATGTTTACAGAACGGATTTTGATAGGAATTCCATTGTTAGTTACATAACTATTCAGATGTGCTTTTAGTATTTTGTATATTGTTCTATGTTGCTTAGTCAAAAAGTAAAGGCAGAAAGTTCCATAATCATGTGAAACCGATTTTTAAAGATTAGACTTTTCAAAAAGTTCTAAATGGTGGATATTGATAATACTTGCTTTGTTGATTAGACAATGTTTGGGGAGGTTTTAGTTTATTGCATATAATTCTACGTTGCTTAGTTATAGAATTATAGGGGAAAGTTCTATAATCAGATGGACCCCAATATGAACGATCAGTCTTTAAAAAAAAGTTTTACTGGATGGATTTTGTCAGTTTGTTTGTTTGCATTAGTTAGTATTTGCGTTAGTTAAATAATTTTTCAGAGTTAATTTTATTATATTGCATATTGTACTATCATTCTTTACCAAATCCTACTGTGGTTGACCAACAGACCAGCGTAGCGGGCATAGCCTGCTAGTTATTAAATAAGCAACAATAGCCGGGTTACCATGTCAATCTAAATAATGCCATTTTGGCGCCAATTAGGTACCCCGGGGCGTATATGGCATGTGTACCTAATATTTTTCTTTTCGTTTTGTTGAAAAAAAAAAGTGAAAGCCATCAATTTTAATTAGCATCAAGCCGCTAACATAAAAATACTGAGTTCTTGATTTCTTTATATCGAAAGATTGTTCAAGTAAATTGAATTATGAATAAAAGTAACAGGATACATTTCTTAGCATACATTTAAGTCAGGCCAAACTGGTCGCCAAATTAGTTTAAAATAATAACCTTTTCTAAAGTATGAAAATAAAATATCTGTTATGATTGAAATTTGAGTTGCCACCATTAGAGAAAAGCATTTAAAATTAGAAAAAAAACTAATATCTCGAAAACTAAGTCGAATTTAAAAATTCTAATACCAGTTTTGAAATCTGCGGATTAATACGGATTTTTGGTGTTAATTTCATCGCAAAGTATTCCATATTTTAGGAGAAATCATCGTGAAACATAATCAGTTGTTTAACACTAGAACTACCGGAAATTTTATTCAAGTGTTATAAAACTATTTCACACCAGAATTTTTATTTAAAACTATTTAACTTATCTATTCATTTGATTTCTGCGTGGTACATATTTAATTTATTTTAGAAAAAAAAAATTCTCGTTGAAATCGAAATACTTTTAAATTTTACCGGTCAAAATTTCCGCCATGGCGATTCTAGTGTTAATCAGTCGTTTCATAGAATCGTTTCGTAAATTCGTTACAATTCAGTCGTTTCATAATATCCGTTTCATAAATTCGTTTCATTAGGATTTTATATATATAGGGTAGAAATATTCATTTCACATTCTTTAACCCCATAACAGTGACATTTGTTTTCTTACAAAAAAAAATTAAAAATGGGGCTGGACACCACTTTTTCCATACTAAAATATTTACCTTACTTAATCGAAAAATATCTGACAATCAATAAAGATAAATTTACAGTTACAAATTAATGGTATCAAAATGCTTTTAATAACGAAGCAAGCAAAGTGTTCTTGCCCGAATCCAGTTCGGGCCACACTGTTAAGGGGTTAACTTATCATCGAGATGAATTTTCTGCCACAAAGGAGTCTTAGAGTCTTAATGAGTCTTAGCCACAAGTGAGAAATAATTTTATAAATGCAACGAGGCTATAAATCTTCATTTTTATTCTTTTTTTTTTTTTTTTTTTTTTTTTTTTTTTTTTTTTTTTTGTGAATTCCCAATGTACCTCAATGTTTAAAAAAAAGTGTTATGTGTCTGACTTTTGTTATCTCCATATCATTTTCTCTTCCCGATTATCGTTAATTAGTTGACACATATTATCATATTTTCTAATTTAAATTGTATTTGTCAAATATTTATTTTACTTGTAGGAGGCCTGCAATACAGCCGTAGATATAGACTATTTATTTATTCATTTCCTTTTATAATGTTATTAAAGAATTATAAATTTAATGAAATTTAGATATTTAACATATTTAACCTAAAAATATTTGAAAGACAATAAGATTTAGGTATACTCAAGTAATCTCACGCGTAAATTTTCTTCATGTTACAAACAACAGAGCGAATAAGTAAAGAAAAAGCTCATTCAATAAGTAATTGAGGAAAATTACAAGATACTTTAATAACCAGAAATTTTATAGAGGGCTATCAGACTAAATATTATAAAGATTGTTCACATAATTATTTTGGTTAATGATCCATTTTAAACCTCTGATTTGGAATGTTTTTAATAGTAAAAAGCAACAAAAAAAAAATCATTTATTATTATTTTTTAATTTTGCATGTATTACATTTATTTTTAGTGTTAAACATTGGTTTTCCAAAAAATAAATCAGTAAATAAATAAAAATAAATAAAGAGCGAATGGATGAGTTACAAATTTGAAATTGTCCCCCTAAAAGGAGAATTAGCCTCCCGGCGGGGCGAACGCCCACGTTGGGAATCAACGGTCTAGATATTCGAAAACCTAAGAGAGAAAAAAAAAAAAAAAAAGTTGTAAATTGTACGTCAAACGTGGCAAATTAATTAATATAATTAGTTTTATAGATATTCAGATCTTGATGCAATAGCTATTGCACTCTTATGCAGTAATGAATGAATACAAAATTTATTATGATCATATATATTAAATTTAGTAATACGGATATAATATGACTCCGCTTAAATAGGACGTCATCACCATGGCAACCTAGAAACATTTTATATCATGGGATATCAATGAATTAATTACGTATGATAGGATTTAATAGAATAACCATCACGGCAACCAAAAATCAATTACTATCATGGAATGTCATTGAATTAACTGTGTATGATAAGAATTAATAGTATGAAGAAAATTTTATTAATAACTTTTTAATTTTTGATTCGATTTCCATAAAATTAGAAATCACAGGACAAAATTCTGCAACAATTATATATATTAAATTTCAAACCACTCGGTTGGATAATTTTGGCGCAGTTTTATACAAACATACGGATAGGCAGACAGACGAAGTGATCACAAGACGACTATATGTGCTACGTATTTATATAATTACGAACGCCCCTAAAAAAGACATAGAAAGAATAACGTATGTGTTAATTTAACCACTGATCTTCGATATCGCTGTATCTGAAATTATAAATTTCACTCGGTGAATATTCGATGAATAACAAATGCACTTAGAATTTAAATACATTTTAACATAAAAGATTATTGTGTATATTTTATTCATAAAATTATTATTCATAATATTTTACATAATTTCTTTTCTTAATCAAGCAAAATCTCAAATCAGAGTAAATCAATAATTTTTTATAAATATGAAGTAAAAGTAAAATAAATAAATGTATCACTTGTTTATTTCCAAAAAGTTTAAAAAAAAAACATCATCAATGATTTTCTGTACATTTTTATCACTTTTCTTTTAATCTAAACTCATAAAATAATTAAAAGATTTATTTTCGTATGTGTTTTCTTGATCGGTTTGTTATCTTAAAGAAAACGAAAAAACCTAGACCATTAATCACATACTGCAAGTGAATCGTATTAATTTAACAAAACAATCTTAAAATAGAATTAATTTCTTTTTCTTATTTAATGCCACGGAAGAAGTATTTTGTAAGGGGAAAAAACACCTCTTGTTCTGTTTTCTTTCTTATTTCTCTTTCTTATTTTTTTCCGTCTAAATAAATTGAAAAGGGAATGTATTGAAAATGTTTGAGGAAAGAAATCACTTTGAAAATTATCCATTGGAACGCTGCAAATTCGGAGTAATTCTACATTCTTTAAAAGAATTTAACTGCGGTTATAGAATAAGATTTTAAGGAAGTAGAAATTGTATAAATAGTCGTGTTAATACAAGTTAAAACGGTTTAAGCGCATATTTTACAACTAGAAATTAAAAGCATAAAAATAGTTTAATTGGAATTTGGTTTCAGAAATCAAATCCTATTTGAAAATTAGATTGTTTTATGGGGTGTTTGGAATGTATCTTTACGCTTGAGTACGTAAGTTTCAAAACTCGCCATATCCAAAATTTAAAAAAATCGTTTTTTATCTGTCAATATATTCTATTGGTCTATATATTCTACATCGCAAAAACATGACAAGCTGCAATAAAACAAGTTTTATCCGGTATTTCTGTCATAGTAAAATCTTGGTTTGAAATTAACCCCTTAATTCTCGCTTCTGTCAATATCGTGGGCTGAGGTGTCGTTCGTTATTTCTCGTGCCCGTCATATTTCCGGGCTGGAGATTTATTGCTGGAAAAAACTTCTGAAACCAGAAAAATTTAACTGGCATTTCCGTCTGAAGTCTTTGACTATTAGAGTTCAGGTTTGGGTTTTGTCGCTGATTGTGATGTTGGAATTTGCACTGTATGTTTCGAAATGTATCAGACTCAAAAAAATTATTAATAATCAAAATGTAATGTATATTATAATATTTCAAATATTATTTGTAAAAAAATTGTTTCATGATGATAAATAAAGATCTAAGATGCGAAAAATAAAGGTCTTATTCGCATTAATTTGTATGTTGTAAAACAAACATTAAAAGACAGAATTCTCGCATGATGGCTTTTCCACAAATGTGAATTTGTTCTATAACATCTTTTTTCGCCTTAAAAAAAAAAAAAAAAAAAAAAAAAAAAAAAAACTAATTCTATATTTTATATAGAAACCTTATAATTATTCAATTTCTGTAATAAAAAAATAGGTACTTTTTTTATGGTTTTTCCAAATATTTAGCGACCGTTAACCCCTTCGGGACGGGAGCCTTTTACAAAATTTTTAATCTTCTGTCACCGTTTTTTAAAAACAGAAATTTATGTCTAAGTGAATAGAGAAAATGCGCTGATCAAATAAGGCAAATTTTACTGTAAAATTTTACTGGTAAGGAAAAACAAGGATTCTGAGTGCTTCATGCGGCACGTATACGTGTCGCTCGTCCCCAAGGGATTAAGGGGTTAAAGCCAATGGACGCAATTTCAGGTTTTTCACGATTTCACAAAATTTGATTTTTTGAATAAGGTCAGTAGTTGTAAAACTCTCGTCCTCACTTGAAAAAAAAATCATTAAAAATGAACAAACAAGGATATGCACTTATGGTTTTTTATGTTCCAGAGAGAAATATCAATTTTCTATACAATGTTTTATTCCATGATTTCAATGTGCGCACCATTAGCCGCGAGCAACACATCGAGTCTACACGAGAGTTGTAACCCGCTGCCATCAAACTACTCAATGTCAGTGAAAACGAGTGTGACGTCATCACTAATCGTCCAACTTTTCACTAGTGATGGAATTCCCACGGGAAAATTTTGAATAACAATTTTCTTTTATTTTATTTGTGGAATGTATGTCTAATATATAAAAATGAAATTTTGTCTGTCTGTCTGTTTGTAATGCTATACAAATCCACAGTTTGAAAGCCATAATTGTGAAATGTCATGTACTGTCGTGGAAAAAAAAAAGAAAAACATCCCCTGCTAACTCCTCAACAAATTATCATAGACCAAAGTGACTGGTACCGAACGATTGGAAAGAAAGTCTACTTTTAAATGATGTATATAAAATTCGGTTTGGGGGGGCAATCTACATATTAAAACTAATCCAAACTTCATTTTTTTCAATATCAACACCCAATTTTAACGACACATTTCAAAACTTCGGTTCAAATTATGCCTAGACACCAAATTTCAAATCATTTGAATGATAAGTTTTTTAATTATAATCATTCAAAATTTAGTGCTTCTAATGTTAATTTACATTTTCATATTTTTATTTATATTTACTGAAATTATGCTCCTAATGTGCTAATAATTTGTGTAGCAATAATACTGATATACCCAAACATAAATATGCTGAATTTGAAATTTTTATAATTTTATAAAATAAATTATGAAATTATTATTAAAAAAAATTATGAATTGTAAGCGACAATTTTTTTGGTGTAATTAGATCTATTAAGACCTGCTTTATGGAAATCCAAAATTTCACATTTTTTTTCCAAGTAGTTTTCAAATTATGCTTAAAAAACTGCAAAATGATGGTTAACGGGCCTTTTCTATGATGGAAGGAGCCCACCAGCGGCTGAGAGGTTCTGCTCTCGAAGCTGGTAGACGGGAGGTGCTGGGTGCGATCCCAATCGCGCCCGTCGTCCTAATCGTTCGGAGTTTTCGTGGTTTTCTTCGAATCTTGGATTTCCAAGCGTTGATACGGGTTAGGTTCCCTTAGAAAGACCCCCACGAAGGGCACTCCCTCCCTGGGCCTATATCCCTCGTGCAGATAATTGGCCGTCATAAATAAAACCAACCAACCAACTATGATAGAAGTGACTAGATATTTTGAAATTTCTTCTACTCTCCTGTAAAGCAGGCTTCATTGACTCCTTGAGTGGCGCTTAAGGTGCCTTGATCATGAAGAGGACTCTCTCGGTTAACAATCGAGTACCGAATTTCAATTTGGATACAGCCCATAAATTACGCTCTTTTTTAAATAATTAATTTCTCGGAAACTTATGGTACGAATTGCATAAAAATTTGTTTTGGGGCTAATTGAAAGGTGTAGAGTTCATTTATGCTGTCAAAATTGGGTATTTCCATTGAAACAAATAAAGTTTGGGATCGTTTTAATATGTAGATGGCCCCCTAAGCACATTTTATATACATTTTTAAAAAGTAGACTTTATTTCCAATCGTTCGGTATCAGTAACTTTCTTCTACGATAATTTGTTGAGGAGTTAGTAGGGGTATTTACCTTTTTTCCCACGACTGTACGTGTACATGCCGACGTGTAAAATCATCCTGAGGCAACTAAAGCAATCCGGAATCGAAATAATTTATAGTTAACTTTTAATTAATAAAAAACCAACAATTTAACAGCAATTTCCTATAAAATTTAAGCATTTTTCGTTATAGCAGCTGCCAACAATTACAAATTCGCAATAAAATGTGTTTTTTGTTTTTTTATGTTCAACCAGTAATCGCGTCACTTCTTTAACCAATATCAGATATGCATATTACGTGCGCCACGCTGCAATATTAAAACCTCTAGTGGGTATTACGATAATTCTTTTACCTCACATGCAAATAATTAGAAATTATTCAATTGCGCTTAATTACAGTAGACTCCCTCAAATCCACGCTGCTTTACTGCAAATAGAAGCGTCTTAAATTTAGACACATATGTGACTGAAAAAGAATTTTAGACACTTAAGTGACTTAATCTGAAAATTCAGACATTATAGATGTCTTAATTTAAGATACATAAGTGTCTTACTATGACCAAGGTGTAAACGAACTGAGAATAATGTCTAAAATATCCGCAAACGTCTTATTTTCAGACACTTCATTGCTTTAAACGTGTCTTAATTTAAGACGTTTTGATTCTTCCGACGCAATAACCACCAGGGGGCACTAGCACTCCCAGTTGCGCATGCGTTTTAGATGTCTTCGTTCGAAGTGGTATACGTTGTAATTCAAACAAAGTTTGTTTTTATGTACGCGTGTATTTTAATTCGTTTTTTGCGAAAATTTTAATTCGTATTAACTTGGATTGTTTATTTATTGAATACATACATCTGACGTGTGTGCTCGACATCAAATGTCTCTTAGAAGCTGTCGTCGATATAAGGGCGGGATAGACACAGAACGGAAGTGGACGACGGTTGAAGATTACACCCGGAAATTCTACAAAGCGTGTGCAATGGGTTTAGTGTTAACTCGTATTAATTTATATCAATAATCTTGTGTTATTCATCTTCGTCCTGTCGAAGCTGGTATATAAAAAAAGAAACTTTTGTCTGGCGGGTCCTGTTTTGAGGATGAAACATCTCATTCTTTAAATATGGCTAGTCGGATGTATTATGGGATTACCTTTTAAACTGCTGAAAGACTTTCTCCCTCACTGTGGTTGTGGTAGTTTTTAAAATTTCAAATCGAGGAATTTTTCTTACCTCTTGCAAACAGCGATTGAAGTAAGTGTTATAATTTCTTTATAGTACTAAAATTAGTGTCTTTTATGATTTTATTTATTGTACTAAACAAAATCTTACATGAAATTTAATTAGTTTTGAATCTTTTTGCAAAAAAACACTAATTCTAGAAGTATATATTTTTAAATTTATGACGTTGTCTTTTATTACAAATTATGTATTACTTATTCTCATCTTTTTTCTCAAATTTAAAGTAATAACATCACTAAAAAACAGACATATTTAAAAGTTAAGTTCATTCTCCTGTTTTTTTTTTGTTTGTTTGTTTTCAATATGCCATTTCTTTTAAATGCTTATCTCATACTAAACGACCACAAGGAAATAGAAAAAAAAAAAACTTTGAAAGATCTCCTAAAGTTTTCTTACTTCCTAGCTAGGGATTACAATGCCGGATTGAGATCCCGGGGTCTCACTTTAATTTTAATCCCAAAAATCCCGGAATTTTTACTGGAAAATTCCGGGATTTTCGGGATTGCCTTTTTTTTCCATTGAACAATATTCAGCTGAAATTAAAAAATATATTTATAAACTTTCCTTTTGGAAAAAAAAATCAATTGATTTTCATGAAATTTATATATAATTGAAAATGAATGTTTATCTCAAGTATTTCTTAGATATATTTCTAAAGCTATTAAATCTTTTAATGTGTGAAAACTTTTGACTTTGAAACATAGAAGTAAGCCAGTCAGGAAAAAGGAAATCATTTGTTTATTTAGATTCCGCTGCATGTGTGGATTCGAAGGTCATTTTCCAATTAGACTTTACTGATAAGCACCGCAAGTGTGTATCATAGTGATATCATCTGCTAACTTTTTTTTGCGGCTTTATTTTGCTTTAAAGATGCCTTGTTTAGTATCTCATAGGAATGATAACAATAAGCCCATGTGGCAATATAAATTTTTAAAAAATCTAATTTTTAAATGATAAGGATTTTCATTTTTTTTTCGGGGAGGTGGGGGGGGGGGATTTTGTATGAAATTTTCGTAAAGCTGATACCTTAAATCTTGCACTGATTATAATGAAAGTTTTGAACTTTTAGAGTAGGACAAGATTAAAAAACACAAAATATAAATAAACAAAATACCGAAGTAATTTTTTTTCTCAATATTAACCCTTTGCACTCGAGGGCTCCGGAGCGGAGCCATTTAAAATTTGTCTTCAAACTCGAGGTCTCCGTTACGGAGACAATGCAAATAATTTTGTGATACCATGTAATCTGGGCTTTTCTAGACAGGTATCACAAAATTATTTGCATTGTCTGCGTAGCGGAGCCCTCGAGTTTGAAGGCAAATTTTAAATGGCTCCGCTCCGGAGCCCTCGAGTGCAAAGGGATAAAGTAGAATATTTATTTATTTATTCATAGTTAAATAGCTGTTGTGATTATCATCTGATATATATGTAAAATTGCCTATGTGGCAATATAAATTTTTAAAAACTCTATTTTTAAATTATATGAAGTAGAGTACGACAAGGTTATAAGAAATATATATATTTACCCATGTACTTTAAAAGCCCTCAATAGCCCTTGCCGCTGAATTTGTCCGATAATCGGAGGTGTCTGCTTTTGTGAGGTAAAAATATACAAATATCTATGCCATGCGGATTAAAAAAGTATTCGCTAAATAGATGTTTCAGAATAGCTATTCGGGAATGTCCATTAACCTCTACAACGGATACTCCCGAATACCGGACATCTCAATTGAGATAACAATAATGCAGGGTTGCATTTTTTGCAAAAGAACTTCTTGATTAAAGAATGGGCATACTGGGCCGTGCCCCGCCCCCCTACGATTTTAGTGCCCACAAATTTGATGTGCAATATTTGTAAAGCTTATGTTTTAAATCTGTTTCGAAATTGTATTGATTATAATCAATATTTTGAACTTTTAAAGTAAAATAAGATGAAAAATAAAACAATGGGACACCAAAAAAATCAGGTTGTAGGGGGGGGGGGGGGGGGCAGGACCCCAGCCAAATATTTTTCCAGGATTCAACGTGGTCAAACATGGCTACGTATGATGCTTACAAAAAAATGGATGCTATTAAGACGTTTGAAGTGTGTGAAATTCAGACACAAAAAGTGTCTGAAAAAATTCAGACATTTTAAAATGTCTGAAAACTGAACACTCCGTTTCAGACACTTAAGTGTTTGAATTTCAGACATTTTAATTTACAGTGTTGGGACCAGAAGTTGTGCAAATTTTAGAATTTTGTGGATATCTGGTCATTGATTTGTTACAATTTTAAAACATAATTTGAATGTAACAGTGTACCATCAAAATTATAATGAATGCTAACAATGTAGAATAGTAAAATAATTCAGAAAAGTAATGAACTAAAATATATTTAAAATTAAGATTATTTTAAAAATGATTAAATTATTATAAGTAAATCAAGTAATTAATAATATATAATTAAATATGCACCATAAAAATACATTTTCCTTGAACTTTTGAATGAAACATGCCTCATAAAGCTTGATTAATACATAAATATATTTCATAAAAAGATTGGGATTACCAAAGGTATCAGCAATATCTTGAATTTATTCAGAAATAAATTTATACTTCCTGCATGAAAAACCATGAGTTCAGTTATATTAATGAGAATTACGTTTAAAATATCTACAGAATGATATAAAAATTAAAAAATCTGTAATTTTGACCCTACATCTGAACTGAAAGTTTCAATGTTTACATCTGTGACGATGTGCGGATTTCAGGGTTGTGGATTTGAGGGAGTCTACTGTATTATGCTTTTATTTTTAAAATAAAGGCAAACATTTTATCACAAACATCAACAAAACTTTTTATTCTATTGATTTCCTTATTCAAAAGATATCGTTTTATCGTCTGCTGCCATAGTAACGTGATAAATTAAATTTCCTTAAAAAATGCGCAGTAGTAGAAAAATATTTTACTATGTCGAATAGTTATTTTTAATTTTGGTTTTAGAATTAAACGGGTTAAACAACTAGCCATCTTATAAAACAATAACAACTATTTAAACTAACTGGTGAGAATTCGGAATCCCTAAATAAAAAATCAGCCCGATGCGGAATGCCACAGTGTTGCTGCATCAGACTGATTTTTTGTTGGGGGATTCCAAATTCTCACCAATAAGTTTAAATAGTTGTTATTGTTTTACAAGATGATAAATGTTCCACAAATAAATTAAAAGAAAATTGCTATTCAAAATTTTCTTGTGTGGATTCAAACACTAGTGAGAAGTCGGTCGATTAGTAATGAAGTAACACTTGTGTGCTCTGGCCTTGAGTATTTCGATGGCAGCGTTTAACCACGTGCCATGAAGCAGTGCAGAATCAACATTCTAGATAGCTACTGGAATTCGACTTTTCAGTTCATCAGTGTCACGATTGGTAAACAATGTTTTTCAGTATACCCATACACTGTAAACAACAACAAAAAAAAAACGGGCTAAAATACGGGAATACTACTGACAATCTAGACGCCAGAAGTATTTCCGTACTGTCTCCTGAAAGTTATCATGTGACTTTAATGTGACATTATTTGGTAACTTATCACAATGCAGTGTTTACGATGACTTTGAAACTGAGCCTGCAGATGACAGTCACATGAGAGTCACAATGTAACTACCTTGTAAAGTCACATCGTGACTCGTCACAAAGCAGCAGTCACAGTGACGTCTCAGTGGACTCACATATACTAATCATTTAGACTCATAATGAGATGTATGGAATTTCCTATTTGGTAAAATAATCAAACAAATTCAATATTTCAAATTGAGTGAGGAAATGCACGAAAAAAGCCATTTCTCGATCCAAGAACCTTTGTCAATGCTCTACAGTCTGAGCTACCTGAGTTGACAACCACCGGGTATATTTCGCTCAATAAACTTATTGGCATATAACATCTGGTCTAACATGTAATGAGCTCAACACAAAAAACAGCTGGTAAAGGAACTCTATTTAAACAATAAGTACGTACATACGCTATTATTTTTTATCTCAAACATACTGATTGGTAAAGCTATCAAACTAATTCAATTTTTCTAACTGAGCGAAAAAATTAGCAAGCCATGTCTCGAAACCAGAACCTTTGCCAATGCGCTACCGTTTGAGCTACTTGAGTTGACAACCAGTGGGCATATTTCGCTCAGATGTTATTGGCAATAACATCTGGTCTGACATGTAGACAGCTCAACAGAATATACCGTGGGTAAAGGAACTCTATTTAAACAATAGGTACGTACATGCGATATTATTTTTATCTCAAACATACTAATTGTTAAAGTTATCATGCAAATTCAATTTTTCCAACTGAGCGAAAAAATGCGAAAGCCATGTCTCGAGCCTAGAACCTTTACAAATGCTCTAACAATTTAGCTACCTGGGTTGACAACCAGCGGACATATTTCGCTGAGATATAACTTTATGACAATAACATCTAGTCTCACATGTGGTCAGCTCAACAGAATAAATCGCGGGTAAAGGAACTCTATTTATACAATAGTTACGTACATACGCAGTTATTTTTATCTCAAGCATAGTGACTGGCAAAGTTATCAAACTAATTTAATTATTCAAATGAGCAAAAAAATGAGCAAAGCATGTCTCGAACCCACAACATTTGCCAATGCTCTACCGTTTGAGCCACCTGGGTTGACAACCAGCGGGCATATCGCGCTCAGATATCCGCATTGGCAATAACATCTGGTCTGATATGTAGTCAGCTCAACGCAATAAACTTCGGGTAAAGGAACTCTATTTAAACAATAGGTACGTACATACGCTATAATTTTTTATCTCAAGCATAGTGATTGGTAAAGTTATCAAACTAATTTAATTATTCAAATGAGCAAAAAAATGCGCAAACCATGTCTCTCGCTCAGAATCTTTGCCAATGCTCTACCGTTTGAGCCACCTGTGTTGAAACCAGCGGGCATATTTCGCTCAGATAACCTTATTGGCAATAACATCTGGTCTGACATGTAGTCAGCTCAACAGAATAAACTTCGAGTAAAGGAACTCTATTTAAACAATAGGGACGTACACGCACATACGCTATTATTTTTTTCTGAAACACTCTGATTCGTACAGTTATTAAACGAATTCAAATTTTCCAACTGAGCGAAACAATGCGCAAGTCATGTCTCGAACCCAGAACTTTTGCCAATGCTCTAGCGTTTATCCTGTGCTCAGTTTAAAAGAATGCTCAGTTGGAAAAATTTAATTCGTAAGATAACTTTACAAATCAGCATGATTGAGTAAAAAATAGTAGCGTATCTACCTAATGATTGCTTAAATGGAGTTTCATTACCAGCGGTTTCTTCTGTGGAGCTGTCTACACGACAATCTAAATGTTATTGCCAATAATTTTGTGTGAGAGAACTATGGTCGCTTGTAGCTCAAATTGTAGACCCAGGTAGCTCAAACTGTAGAGCATTGGCATTGTAAATCATAGATTCTGGCTTCGAGACATGGCTTGGGTATTTTTTACCTCGGCCTATTTTTTACCTTTATAACCATTCGGCCATAAATAATAAAAGCCGTCAGTCAATCAGAAGAAAATGATCCATTCCAAAGGTATAATCTTTCATTTGGTGCCCCTTCGTTCTGGCGCCCGGGGCACATGTTTCCTCTGCCCCCTTTAGTTTTGGCCCTGGTGGGGGGAAGGCAAATATGCGTAAAAGGCAAGGGGCAGTGGTGTATACAAACAAGATATTTTATAAAATTCTTAGCACGAGTATTTAGGCTAATTTCAAAAAATGTCAGAATAAAACTGTATCAGGTGCTCCTCAGATGCGCACAATAAAATCAAAAGACCCCCCCCCCCTCCCCCATTCAAGAAAGTTTTGAAAAGAGGCCACTGCCCTATTTAACTAAGCAATAATGCGTAAAATTTGTTTTTATCGTCAATTTGAGCGTACCTAAGCAAAAAGTACCTGTAATGCTATGTATCTGGAACAAAACAAAAAGGAAAAGAAGGTAGGGAGTGGGCGGTGCATTTTTAGTGAACTGTTATTCAAAAACCAGTTAAGTCTCAGTCATAAAATTTACAGTTTAACTTTATAGTACAAAGATGTTTATTATCGTAAGTTTTCAGAATTTCTTAGTCAGTCCTTTTGAGATATTAATTAGTGAAAATTGCCAAAAACAGACTTAACACAGTTTTTGATGAGCTGTACAAAAAAAAAAAAAAAAAAAAAAAAAAAAAAGGAAACTGTTTTCAGGATTGAAATTTATAAAAATGAATAGTCCTATAAGAGATCTTTAAAAAAAAAAACATTATTTAAGGTGAGTCTCATTTCCTTCATAAAAAACAATGGCAGCGTAATGTGGGGTTTGACCTTTTGGTAATTGGCCGTAATAAACACAACCAACCTTAAAAGTAAATGAAGAAAAATATATCATTTATATTACAAAATATAATTCAAAATAGCGCAATAGGATATAGGTTCCTTTTTAATTTCTTTATAATTTTCATAAATATCAATATTTCATTATTTGAATAAATATTTCAAATGATACATTTAATTTAAAATTGTCTTCCATTTTCTTTTTTGTAGCCATAGCTTAAATAAGAAAAATAAAAATAAAAATGTTTCGATAAAGTATATTAAATTGGAATCCTTAATGCATGCTTTTATATGCAAAAGTGATGTGATATTCAGTAGAGAATATATATATTTTTCTTTTTTTAAACCCGAATTTTAAACTCATGCAAAAATATTATAGTCATATTTTTTCACATACATTGAAATATATGTATATGTAGATAATGCAAATAAATGCCGATTAAATAATTTAAATAAGATTAAAATAATAGATTAAATTTAATGTACACAGAAAGCTTCTCAACATGATTGTGTTATTAGTGGCATAATTTTCGCCTATTTTTCTTAATAATTGTATATTTAAATATAATATATTTAAAAATTTAATTTGTGCATATTTTCATAAAATTAAAACAGTAGAATTTTAATCATAGAACATAAAAAGAAAAACAAATGTATTCAATGAATTTAATTAATTTACTTTAAATTTTTGAATGAAATTCTATATTTTCCTTTAACCATAGTGTCAATTTCACTGGCCAGCTATTCCACCTATTCCCTAATCAATTCCAACTAACTTTGAAACACTAAACAAGTAAAGTATTACTACATGGAGTCCTTTCTTAGCAAGATTTTATTTTTTCAGCATAAAATCAATTTCATTGTCAAAACGTTTAAAATAATAAAGTATTACTCAAATGATTTTCATGTGAAAATTGGCAAACAAAACAAAAGGAAACAAATCAGTAAATAAGGAAACAGTACAAAAAAAAATAAACATTTTTTAATTATTAAAAAGAGCTAAAGTGCCCACAAAATTTGAGTAACGCATAGAGAAACGCCAGAAAAACAGATAAGTATTTTCCAAAAATAGCCACATGGCATTCAGAAAAAAAAATAATAATAAAAAAAGCTTCATGAAAATAATTTAAAACAATAAAAGAGACAGCAGTAGGAGCACAGCACACGTACTTTGTTGCTGTTGCTTATAATTCTCTCTTTATGGTCGACACTAATTATGAATTTGTAAATTAGTTACGCCTAAAAATTAAGAATTCAAAAAATATTTCGTACAAATTAGTAATTCGACATAGATTTCATTCAGTAGAAATTTTTTATAGTTTCACGAATCATTGATTATAAAGTTAAATTATGTTTTCTTTTTTTTTTTTTTTTAATTGTGAGAAGATAATTCTGACAGAATTTTCTAGATCTTTTTGTCTGGTTACCCTTTTATTGGTTGATGATACAATGCATAGTAAAACACTACTGAGCTAAGTTGAAAAAAGCAATAAAACGATAAATTGTGCCGAAACATGATCCGAAACAGCAAACCGCACAGTTGTTCTTTTCTAGAATGGAGTAACTCTTCGTGATTTTGTTCAGATTCAGAGGGAATCAGAACTAAGCGTTGACACTATGCAACTCCTGTATGACCCCCTCTTAATGAGTTTCGGCTAAAATCTTTTCGGCTTTAAGGGAACAAACCGCGCTCTCATCCCTGGCCATAACAAAAACATATTTTATAATCATGTCAAAATATTGTTTGTTAGTCTGTCAACTGCATTTTAATATGTTCGACTCCTTGCTTTCTATTCTTTTATATAGGTCAGCATTAGTTCAACCTACATTTACGTCACAAAAGGCGGCGTTTTTTTGGTTTTCCATATGGTGATCTTTTTGTCGCGCTGCAAGATAATACTATTAATGGCGGCGCAGTCCTGACCTGTTTATAACCTTCTCTGGAAAGATTTCCTTTTGTTAATTTTGTGTGAAAAAGCTTTGAAGAGCAATAAAAAGGTTCACAACTGATCCCAAAGCTTTCGGAAAAGAGAGCCCGGCGATATAATTTATGACTCTCCTGCCAGAATCGATCTTTAAGCTCCAGATAAATGTACCATTCTACTAGTGTTATGATTGTTCTGGCCAGGCTTCACTTTCTTGTGGTTATACGGCGTTTTTAATCTTTTATGCTTTACAGGGAAAGTGTTGGACCTCCTGCAAAAGGAGAGTGTCTTCTACAATTATGATCTAATCTTATCTCATGACTCATTGTTGAATCATTTGTTGATCCTCACCTTCTTTTTTTTTGTTAAAAGCCACAAATGGGGTTAGAAAAGGAAAATTATATTGCTTTAGCATGACAGTGAGCACATTTTGCTGACTAAGTGCAGCCTGACGGAGCCTGGGCCGTCATCAGTGTCTCCTTCAAATTCTCTTGCGTGTGAATAGGTTGGCTTGTCTATCCCTATATGGCTTCTCCCCCAAAACCCTGGGCCTTATTGAGGGCTTCATTTCTTACTCCATGCGTTGATCTTCTTGCCTATTCGTTGTCAGATTTATACAATGAATTAAAAATCTCTTTATTCTTGTCTGGTTAATATCTCTTCATTATTCCTTACCTGGTAATGAGAACTGCTAATTAATTGCTCCTGAAAATACAGTCGTATGTTATAATCATCATATGGAAGAACCAATATCTACATAAACGAGGGAGTATCGTAAGGTTTCAATTACAGGCGAATATTTTTTAATGCTACCTCGCACCACTTTTTCGAAACAAAAATTTTCACATACGCTTTGAAAACATTTGAAAGAGAAAAATACTACGACATTTTCTTTATTTAAATAGTGGTGCGAATAGAATATAAAGATATTTGCCTGTAATTGAAAATTTATGATACCCCTTCGTATCTTCAACACTAAACATACTTGAAATTTTACTCAAGTTTATAAAATATTTTACACTTTAACATCTTACTAAATAATCTATTTTTCTTCGTTTATTCTTGTGTCGTATACGTTACATAAAAAAAATTGTCTTGTTCGCATTCAAATACCATTTTCATTTGGTACCGTTTCAACGACCGATTGTTGGTATATTTCGTATAAATCGAATCCCCCGTTTCGTTTTGTTTATTTCTGCAGCAACCTGGGAATTAAAATGAAAGGAATTTTATATATATCTCTACATATCTGGTTTTATATGGGAAGGTGACGTCGGCTTCCGGTTTTCGACGGATTTATACGTTTTACGGGTTAGAGATACCGAAAAACACGTTTTTACAAAATGCCTGTCTATGAGTCTGTGACTGTCTGTCTATATATGAAACAAATTTCATGGGCACTCTAACTCAAGGACTAATGCACGGAATTTAATAAAAATATATAGTCAGGTAGTTCCTCAGGGTGGCGAGTGGTCAGGGAAAAACACAGTAAAAAAAGTGGAAACTACCAGCATTTACTTCTAGAAAACACTTGGAATAATATAAAGGGATTAAAGAAGACGATTTTCTCATTAATAAAGTACTAGTATCACCTTTTTTACTGTGTTTTCCCCTGACCACTCGCCACCCTGTTGTTTATATTAAGTGGTGCTGATTAGTTTTTGGTGTAAATCGCCCAAGAGGTGCAGTTATGCTACATTTTTTCGATTTCTGCAATAACACTATCTCATGAAATAATGCACGGACTTTCATCAAAATTCAGATTCAGTTAGTCGTAGATATGAATTGCCGCTGAGTACGTTTTGGTCTAAATCCTCCAACACGTGGCACTGGTATGCTGCCTTTTTCATGATTTTCGCAACGGCTCTATTTCAAGGACTAATGCACGAATTTTCATCAAACTTCAGATTCAGTTAGACGTTGAGACAAGTGGTTGCTGATAAGGTTTTGGTGTAAATCGCTTAATAGGTGGCTTTTCTAAGCTGGATCTTTCACGATTTTCGCAATAGCTCTATATCAAAAACTAACACACGGATTTTCATCAAATTTCAGATTCAGTTAGACGTTGACACAAGTTGTTCCTGATAAAGCTTTGGTTTAAATGATCCAATAGGTGGCGTTTCTAAGCTGGATTTTTTCACGATTCTCGCAATAGCTCTAGCTCAAGAACTAATTCACGAATATTCATCAAACTTCACATTTAGTGAGATTCTCAAAAAGTGGGATCATTAAACGTTAACTATATGCAATTTTTTAATTTTTCAAATTTAAGGCCAAATTTTTTTAACAGTATAGTATTTTGTCTATAAATATAATATATAAATATTTTTAATAGTATGTCTACAAAATTATACACAAACATTAAAAGACAGCAACTATTCTGGAAAATTAATGATTAAAGCATTTAATTAGAAGTTGTGTACGTTACAAATTTTGGACATTTTTTTCGCATGTAAGTTACAGATTTTGGACGTTGCTCTTAGTATTTAAAGAATTCTTAAGACTAAGAATGTAGTAAATGTGTCTGTATACATATATATATGTATAATTAACTTTTTGTTATCCAGTAATAATAATAATAAAATTAAATGGTTTGTTACGTGCGTTACTTTCGGACATAACAAAATACAGAAAAATTCTTTATACAAAAGTCCTTCTTCAAAAGGGAATAAATCAGCCTGCCATCTCTTAACGAAATTATCAAACAAGTGGGAAAGTGTGATCAAAGATCGCACAGAGGGTTTCGTTTAATATTCTTTTCAAAACACTTTATCTTTTTGAAAAATCTGTTAGTTCCACATTTCGCAACCAGGAGGCGCACTCGATTCTAAACAAACATCTATCCGAACGAAAACCAGTTTTACATACTATCCGTAGATATATTGACTATGGTGCATAATATGAAAGAAGGGTCAAAGTGGTGTCGGCAAAAGTTGGAAAATTTCTACCCTGGTTAAAAGGGCGGAGGTTAGAAAAATTATTTAAAATACACAAGTTAGAGCCCGGAGAGGTAAATAATATAAGACTTTTTGAAGATTTTATGATTTGTCGTGTGGTCTGAGGTATTCAGCTATACGTATGCAAAATTTCATGTCTCCAACTTAATTAGGGGCTCTCTTTGAATGAACTGCTTCAAATATATATGTGGTAGCTCAAAGGGTTAAACGTAAGACTTTTTCAAGATCTTATGATTTGTCGCTTGGCCTCAGGTGTTCTGCTATAAGTATGCAAAATTTAAAATCTCCAATTTAATTAGGGGTTCAGTTAAAAAGAATTGGTTAAAATACACGATCTGAAGTTGAAAGGGTTAAACATAAAACTTTTTCAAAATTTATTAATTTACGTCTAATCTGGGATGTTGAGCTATAAGTATGCAAAATTTCACGCCTCCAACCTAAATAGGGGCTCACTTAGAAAGAATTGTTTAAAATACACATGTGGGAGCCCAAAGGGTTAAACGTACGACATTTTCAAAATTTTATGATTTGTCGTTTGATGTGAGGTGTTCAGCTATACGTATGCTGAATTTCACGCCTCCAACATAATTAGGGGCTCACTTAGGAAGAATTATTTAAAATACACATGTGGGAGCCCAAAGGGTTAAATGTACGATTTTTTCAAAATATTATGATTTGTCGTATGATGTGAGGTGTTCAGCTATATGTACCGAAAATTTCATGTCTCCAACATAAATAGGGGCTCACTTAGAAAGAATTGTTTAAAATACACATGTGGGAGCCGAAAGGGTTAAATGTACGACTTTTTCCAAAATATTATCACTTGTTGTTTGATGTGAGGTGTCCATCTATAAGTATGCAAAATTTCACGCCTCCAACATAATTAGGGGCTCACTTTGGAAGAATTATTTAAAATACACATGTGGGAGCCCAAAGGGTTAAATGTACGATTTTTTCAAAATATTATGATTTGTCGTATGATGTGAGGTGTTCAGCTATATGTACCGAAAATTTCATGTCTCCAACATAATTAGGGGCTCACTTAGGAAGATTTGTTTAAAATACACATGTGGGAGCCCAAAGGGTTAAATGTACGAGTTTTTCCAAAATATTATGATTTGTCGTATGATGTGAGGTGTTCAGCTATATGTACCGAAAATGTCATGTCTCCAACATAATTAGGGGCTCACTTAGAAAGAATTGTTTAAAATACACATGTGGGAGCCCAAGGGGTTAAATGTACGATTTTTTCAAAATTTTCTGATTTATCGTATGATGTGATGTGTTCAGCTATAAGTACCTAAAATTTCACGTCTCCAATGTAATTAGGGGCTCACTCAGAAAGAATTGTTTGAAATACACATGTGGGAGTTACCGACTCGTTTACCGACATTAATTCTTCTGCGAGTTAAATCGATTAATTAACTAATAATTAATATTTCAGCTTGTAATTAAGATAGGACTTAGAAATAGGTATCAATGAAATCAGCGAGAAATTTGACATCGGGATACTAAAAAATTTATTCAAAAAATTTAATATTTAAAAAGTTAAAATTTCGTATTTAAATATGCTATTATGAAAAACCGCAGCGTCGTCATGCCTACCTGCTTTCCCGCCGAATTCAAATCTTTTTTCCTTGTCTTTCCAATTAAAGATATTAAATTTTTTTAGACCGATTTTTATTGGATATTTTAACTTATACACATCGCAGAAATGTGAACTTTATACCCAATGAAAGTAGATTTTTTTCTGCGTCTGCCCATTCCATTTACAAATTTCTCGGACGAATATTTTCTGATATGCGATTTCGCTTTAAAATGCCCACTTCATTTTTCGGCTTAATTTCCTCCGTGGTAACCATGCATCGGCTCATTTTACTGGCAACCCTTAGGAGAAACACGGATGATTTGGAGAAGATCCGTTTGAACCTGCGTTAAAAAGGTGGATTTGTTAATTTTAGAAGTTAATTAGCCCGTAATTCAGTTAATTACCAACTTTTTCAAAATTTTATGATTTGTTGTTTGATGTGAGGTGTTCAGCTATAAGTACCCAAAATTTCAAGTCTCTAACATGTATAGTTTCTGAGAACGGGCTCTGTGACGGACAGACAGACTGGCAGACAGACAGACAGACAAAGGAGTGAGATGAATAGGGTTTCGTCAGATGAACGAAACCCTAAAAATCACCCGTTTCCTTTATGCATTCGTTGTTTACCATTAGAACCACCTGGAAAAAAGTTAAAACCCTTTTTCTTGGTGATACATTGGAGTCGTTAACGTTATGAATGTCCGAAATTGGCCTCTTTAGCATAAAATAATAAAATTTTAAGATATTTATACAAAGCTTTTTCAATAAATTATGTCATTTTCTGTCGCTGAATAGAATTAAAAACTCAGTGTTAAAAAAAAAAAAAAGATAAAGTCAATGATAATTAAAGTTATGTTTGAAAGGCTTAAAGTATTGACTCGTGTCCAGTACCCACCTTTTGAGAATAGCCCTTCAGTTAGACGTTAACACAAGTTGTTGCTGATAAGGTTTTGGTGTATATAACTCAATAGGTGTCTTTTCTAAGCTGGATTTTCCACGATTTTCGCAATAGCTCTATCTCAAAATCTGATGCACGGATATTCCTTAAACTTCAGATTCAGGTAGACGTTGACAAAAGTTAATTATGATTAAATTTGGGTGTAAATCACCCTAAAGGTTGCGCTGCTATGCTGCATTTTGCAGGGTTTACACGATTTTACCGATAGTCATATCTCAAGAAGTACTGCACGGAATGACATATGTTTAGAATTCGTATGATTATTTAATTTTGGCACTGCGATAGCCAGGGCTTAATTTGCGCCGGAGCCCGGCTCCGGTACTTCTCTATTTTTAGTAAATATTTAAATATTAGTCGGAATTCACCGGAGCTCATAAATACAGGGCTCCGGAGCCCAGTGCAATAGCGCATCCGAAAAAACCGAAGCCAAAATTACCCTTTTCTTTCCATCTCCAAGCTTATGCATTCTTTTTTACCAAAACACGTATATGTGACGTAATGTGTCGCATACGTAAGAAATGGAGATAAAACGGACTGACTCGAGCTCAATCTGTATTAGAATTAAAATTTTATTTATTCATGTATAGAAAAAAAAAAAAAACTTTTCCTCCTTTAAAATTGCTTATTATATTCTATTTCAAATCATTTAATGCTATTTTGATGAGAATGAAGGTGAAGCAGAAATCGTGTTTTCTATTTCAAATTTATGTCGGCGACGACTTGTTCATACGGCGCCACTCTAGAGACTGAACAATGAGATTTTCTTTTGTGACAGTAGGATAATTTTTTTATTAGCTGTTTTATTATTATTTAGATATTTAACCTGAAAATAATATTTTCTGTTTTAGCCAACGAGCATCAGCTTGAGGTTTTGTTTGTTTGAGGTTTTCTGTCTTCTATTGCGTACGAGTACAAAAATCACGTTAGCGATTTTTCTATTTATTTTGTATCATGAACGGCACCCATGCTAAGACTCTGCTCTGATGAAAAGTAAAAAATTATGAAAAGTCACTTTCATTTGTAGGTAGATATAATTGTCATGTATTGTTATTCTGATAGAAAGCAATCGAGCACTGTTTCCCCTTTTTCTATAAAAGCATAGATTCCTTCCGATAATGGTGTCAAATTTTTAATTTAATCTGATTTTCAGGGACTCACCATAAAATTTTGTTATGCGGAAGGAATCGATTATAGTTTAAGATATGCACTTTTATAGGAAATTGTAAAACATTGTTCCATTCTCCAGCATATAAATATTAATTTCAGTAAATTTCATTCATTTTTTCCTTAAAAATGCATAGCCGCGAAGTATCCTTTTTTTGTGTTAACACTATTTTCTAATCATAATCCTTACCATATTTAATCGCAGAATTCTGCAATTAATTAACTTTAAAATTAGGCAAAGATTACTTACTATTCAGAAGGAGTGATAACTAAGAAAAGGAATAGTTGACAGCTAAGTATATGCTGATAGATATATTTAATTTTTTTATTTTTCCAAAGAAAAAAATGCTTTAAATTTTGCAAATAATGTTCGAAATACAAATATGCTGTGGAGTACAAATATGGAGTGATTGGGGGTGGGGGTGGGGGTGGGGGGAAGTGGAACGGTACGATTGTTGTACCGGTACCGCAGAATATTAGGGCTCCGGTACTTTTTTTGTTAGAAATTAAGCCCTGGCGATAGCGAATTTTAGAGTATTATTAACATGAAGGAGATGGAAGAAAATTTTGTTATTGGCACATCCAACTAGTTGTTATTTGGAGCAATAAAGTATATATTTAAGGCACGCAATAATATATATATTAATTTGACCATTGTTTTTCTATGCCGAAGTAACTTACAGGATGGGATTAGATAAATTTGTCTATGAAAAACTATTTTGAAGCATTTTATTACCAAATAGAAAAATACAAGAAAATAAATTGCATAGTCTTTAAGAATAATATAATTAGGTGATTCAATATCCTTTAAAATAAAAATAGTTTTATCTTCTTAAGGGGGTCCGTGACACATTTTAAAATAATTTTTATTTATTGTGTAAAAATTTTGAAATTTTTTGTGATGATTAACCATATTATTTGTAAACAAAATCAGACGATAAAACTTCTCATAATTAAAAAAAAAATTATTTAAAATTTATTAACAAAGTGGGGTAATTTAAAGTCGTTATAACTCCAAATATTAAATGTAGAATTTATTTTTTTTTTCATTTAAATAACCAGAAATATATGAGTTTTAATTTTGATTCAACATTTAAAAAAATACTAATTTAAATAACAGTTAAAAATATTTAAAGTAAAAATTTGAAAAAAATGATGCAACATAAAGAAAAAAAATCATATTTTTAAAGGTAAATATTTTTTTCAAATTTTTTGAATCAAAATTAAAGTAAAATAATTGAAAAAGACATGTTCCAAAATTGAACCATTTATTTTTAACGGTTCTTTACTTATAGCAATTTAAATTGAATAAATATTGAAAAAACCCATCATGAAGAAAAACGCGTTTTCACAAGAAGTCATTTCCATAACAACCAATACTTCAAAGCTAGATTTTAAAACCAAACCAAAACGAAAAATTAATATTTCCTGTTCCAATAAAGATAGAAACATGATTAATACGTCATTTGAAAAAGAGAAAAACAATGAAATTCTTAACACAATAAATGTTTTTAGAAAATTTGAAGATTTTTGTGTCCTGGACCCCCTAAATTAAGAAAAATATATAAAATTAAAGAAAAAAATATTTAAAAAAATATATGCACCAGATTACACAAAAAAATGCTGTAATAGAGAAAATTTTTCTGCAAAACTTTCTGATAAAAATTTCTGGCAGCAAGTTTTACTGTTATTATATTTGTATTTACTTACGGTGCAGTAGATTTTGTTAGTTAAAATTACGGATCGACCGAAACAGGTTTTTAAGACGAAACCGAATTTCGGTAATCTTTCTCTTTTCGGAAGAAAACGAAAATGAGAACGAAAATAT
The DNA here is from genome assembly GCA_963932465.1 of Maratus speciosus. Lineage (NCBI taxonomy): Eukaryota > Metazoa > Arthropoda > Arachnida > Araneae > Salticidae > Maratus > Maratus speciosus. The sequence continues at coordinate 211,375,643 of OZ010799.1, forward strand.
CGAATTTTTTATGTAATTAATACATATAAAAATATACATAATTATTGATTAATTACACGTGTTAATTAAACATACATAATTATTAATCAATTTTACGTGTGGCCCAAGTTGTCTCTCTGTGCCTCTCACCAAAACTTTTTATTTTCATATAGAATAAATTGCAATTAATTCATCAACGGCGCAGAATGATTTTCTAATTTTACGAACTAGTCTAATTTAAATTTTTTTAAGCATACATTCCTCGATTTATTTTTTATAATGATTTTTCTAAATAACAATCTGTTATACTAGGACTTTTTCAAAAATATTTTGATACACTTCTGCCATTTCAAAGTAAAAATTTTCCGTTTCTGTTAAGTCTGCAGATTTTAATGAGCACGTAAATAGCGTCTTCAAAGCTTAGTCATATATGCAGTACAAGCTTTAAAATTTGCATTCACGTATTGAGACAGTCAAGACTGATAAATAACATCAGAGAAGTTTATAGCAATTGATAAAGAGTGTATTATTTGAGCAGGTATAGCTCAAATTAATGAGTATTGTTCAAAATTTGTGAAAGAAGAAACGAGATTATTGGATTATTGATACTTTTGGTCTGGCCGAATTTTTGATAGAATATTTGCCGAAAACGAATTTTCGGCGAAAATCTGATTTTGGGCGGTAAAGGAAAACGAAACCGAAATTTCGATCGATCTTTAGTTAATATGATATTGAATGTTGGTGTAATTATAGCCATTGTTTTTCTAACAACATAAAACATTGCGAAAATGGGAACTTTTTTAGGCAGTTGTATGACTTTTTATTTACGAGGAACGATTCTTCTAAATAACTGAAAATTTACTGAATAAGTTCCACGAAAATATCTGTAAGGGTCAATATATGAAAATTGGACAATTTGTGTCCAATGCCAATAATATTTCATTAATTATACTAAAACCAAAAGCTAAAAAATGTAATATATTGTAACATTTGTTATAACAATTACCAATGATAAATGGACATATAATGATGCATAAATAATTAATTTTAAGATTTAAACAAACGAAATCATCATTTCAGTCTCTGTCTCCAGGTACAAATATCCAATATTAAATGTATGCTGAAAAAAATACTATAAATATTATTAATTTTTGCTATTATATATTTATACCTATATATATACATTATGGAAAAATATAATTCTCATTTATTATTATACATTGTATAGTGCAATATTTCGAATTAAATTCTGGTGCACGGCTGAAAATTAATTTCCTAATAAATAAGCACATTTCGAAATGAATGATGTAAAAATATTGCCGTTTAAAAGTTGTTCGTCTGTAAGAAATTTTAGAAATGTAAAATAAAATAAAGCCGAATACATTGTTTAAACAATGAAACCATTGTAGGAAATCTTGGAAACTGATTTACCGGATATAAAATACGCAATATCTTCGAATTAAATTCCGGTGCATGGCTGAAAATTAATTTCCTACTAAATAAGCACATTTCGAAATGAATGACGAAAAAATATTTCGGTTTTAAAGATGTTCGCCTGTGTGAATTTTTAGAAATATAAAATAAAGTAAAACAGAATACATTGCTTAAACAATGAAACGATTGTTAGGAATTCCTGAAAACTTATATACCGAATACAAAACACGCAATATTTTGGAATTAAATTCTGGTACACGGATGAAAATTAATTTCCTACTAAATAAGCACAATTCCAAATGAATGACGTAAAAGTATTTCGGTTTTAAAGTTGATCGGATGTGTGAATTTTTAGAAATTTAACATAAAGTGAAACCAAATACATTGTTTTAAAATTGATACCATTGTTAGGAAATCCTGGAACTGATATATCGAATACAAAACACGCATTATTTTCGAATTAAGTTCCGGTGCACGGCTAAAAATTACTTTCCTAATGATGAAACACATTTCCAATTGAATGACGTAAAAATTAATCGATTCTAAATGTGTTGGACTTTTTGAATTTTCAGAAATGTAAAATTAATATAAATGTAATATTTTATTTAAACAAAGATACCGTTGTTAGGAAATTCTGAAAACAGATATACCGAATACAAAACACGCAATATTTTCGAATTAAATTCCGGTATTCGGCAGAAAATTCATTTCCTAATACATAAGCACATTTCCATTTGAATGACGTAAAAATTAATCGGTTCTAAATGTGTTGGCTGTGTGAATTTTTAGAAATGTAAAATAAAGAAATACAGGAGACATTGCTTAAACAATGAAGCCTTTGTTAGGAATTCCTGAAAACTTATATACCGAATACAAAACACGCAATATTTTGGAATTAAATTCTGGTGCACGGCTGAAAATTAATTTCTTAATAAATCAGCAAATTTCGAAATGAATGACATAAACATATTTCGGTTTTAATGTTGTTCGCCTGTGAGAATTTTTAGAAATGAAAAATAAAGTAAAACAGAATACTTTGCTCAAACAATGAAACCATTGTTAGGAATTCCTGAAAACTTATATACCGAATACAAAACACGCAATATTTTGGAATTAAATTCTGGTGCACGGCTCAAAATTAATTTCCTACTAAATAAGCACATTTCGAAATGAATGACGAAAAAATATTTCGGTTTTAAAGTTGTTCGCCTGTGTGAAGTTTTAGAAATGTAAAATAAAGTAAAACAGAATACATTGCTTAAACAATGAAACCATTGTTAGGAAATCTTGAAAACTGATTTACCGGATATAAAATACGCAATATTTTCGAATTAAATTCCGGTGCACGGCTGAAATTTAATTTCCTAATAAATAAGCACATTTCGAAATGAATGACGTAAACATATTTCGGTTTTAAAGTTGTTCGCCTGTGTGAATTTTTAGAAATGTACAATAAAGTAAAACCGAATACAATGTTTAAGCAATGAAACCATTGTTAGGAAATCTTGAAAACTGATTTACCGGATACAAAATACGCTATATTTTCGAATTAAATTCCGGTGCACGGCTGAAAATTAATTTCCTACTAAATAAGCACATTTCGAAATGAATGCAGAAAAAAATATTTCTGTTTTAAAGTTGTTCGCATGCGTGAATTTTTAGAAATGTAAAATAAAGTAAAACCTAATACATTGTTTAAACAATGAAACCATTGTCAGGAAATTCTGAAAACAGATATACCGAATTCAAAACACGCAATATTTTCGAATTAAATTCTGGTGCACGGCTGAAAATTAATTTCCCAATAAATAAGCACATTTCCAATTGAATGACGTAAAAATTAATAGGTTCTAACAGGTTGACCTGTTTGAATTTTTAGAAATGTAAAATAAAGTAAAACTGAATACATTCTTTAAACAATGAAACCATTGTTAGGAAATCTTGGAAACTGATTTCCGGATACAAAATACGCAATATTTTCGAATTAAATTCCGGTGCCCGGCTGAAAATTAATTTCTTAATAAATCAGCACATTTCGAAATGAATGACGTAAACATATTTCGGTTTTAATGCTGTTCGCCTGCGTGAATTTTTAGAAATGTAAAATAAAGTACAACAGAGTACATTTTTTAAACAATGAAACCATTGTTAGGAATTCCTGAAAACTTATATACCGAATACAAAACACGCAATATTTTCGAATTAAATTCTGGTACACGGATGAAAATTAATTTCCTACTAAATAAGCACAATTCCAAATGAATCACGAAAAACTATTTCGGTTTTAAAATTGTTCGCCTGTGTGAATTTTTAGAAATGTAAAATAAAGTAAAATAGAATACATTGCTTAAACAATGAAACCATTGTTAGGAATTCCTGAAAACTTATATACCGAATACAAAACACGCAATATTTTCGAATTAAATTCCGGTGATCGGCAGACAATTCATTTCCTAATACATAAGCACATTTCCAATTGAATGACGTAAAAATTAATCGGTTCTAAAGGTGTCGGCCTGTTTGAATTTATAGAAATGTAAAATAAAGTAAAACAGAATACATTGTTTAAACAATGAAACCATTGTTAGGAAATCTTGGAAACTGATTTACCGGATACAAAATACGCAATATTTTCGAATTAAATTCCGGTGCACGGCTGAAAATTAATTTCCTACTAAATAAGCACAATTCCAAATGAATGACGTAAAAGTATTTCGGTTTTAAAGTTGATCGCCTGTGTGAATTTTTAGAAATTTAACATAAAGTGAAACCAAATACATTGTTTTAAAATTGATACCATTGTTAGGAAATCCTGGAACTGATATACCGAATACCAAACACGCATTATTTTCGAATTAAGTTCCGGTGCACGGCTAAAAATTCCTTTCCTAATGATGAAACACATTTCCAATTGAATGACGTAAAAATTAATCAGTTCTAAATGTGTTGGACTTTTTGAATTTTCAGAAATGTAAAATTAATATAAATGTAATATATTATTTAAACAATGATACCGTTGTTAGGAAATCCTGAAAACTGATGTACCGGATACAAAACACGCAATAATTTCGAATTAAATTCCGGTGCACGGCTGAAAATTACTTTCCTACTAAATAATCACATTTCGAAATGAATGACGTAAACATATTTCGGTTTTAATGTTGTTCGCCTGTGAGAATTTTTAGAAATGTAAAATAAAGTAAAAGAGAATACATTGCTCAAACAATGAAACCTTTGTTAGGCATTCCTGAAAACTTATATACCGAATACAAAACACGCAATATTTTCGAATTAAGTTCCGGTGCACGGCTAAAAATTCATTTCCTAATAAATAAGCACATTTCGAAATGAATGACGAAAAAATATTTCGGTTTTAAAGATGTTCGCCTGTGTGAATTTTTAGAAATATAAAATAAAGTAAAACAGAATACATTGCTTAAACAATGAAACGATTGTTAGGAATTCCTGAAAACTTATATACCGAATACAAAACACGCAATATTTTGGAATTAAATTCTGGTACACGGATGAAAATTAATTTCCTACTAAATAAGCACAATTCCAAATGAATGACGTAAAAGTATTTCGGTTTTAAAGTTGATCGGATGTGTGAATTTTTAGAAATTTAACATAAAGTGAAACCAAATACATTGTTTTAAAATTGATACCATTGTTAGGAAATCCTGGAACTGATATATCGAATACAAAACACGCATTATTTTCGAATTAAGTTCCGGTGCACGGCTAAAAATTACTTTCCTAATGATGAAACACATTTCCAATTGAATGACGTAAAAATTAATCGATTCTAAATGTGTTGGACTTTTTGAATTTTCAGAAATGTAAAATTAATATAAATGTAATATATTATTTAAACAATGATACCGTTGTTAGGAAATTCTGAAAACAGATATATCGAATACAAAACACGCAATATTTTCGAATTAAATTCCGGTATTCGGCAGAAAATTCATTTCCTAATACATAAGCACATTTCCATTTGAATGACGTAAAAATTAATCGGTTCTAAATGTGTTGGCTGTGTGAATTTTTAGAAATGTAAAATAAAGAAATACAGGAGACATTGCTTAAACAATGAAGCCTTTGTTAGGAATTCCTGAAAACTTATATACCGAATACAAAACACGCAATATTTTGGAATTAAATTCTGGTGCACGGCTGAAAATTAATTTCTTAATAAATCAGCAAATTTCGAAATGAATGACATAAACATATTTCGGTTTTAATGTTGTTCGCCTGTGAGAATTTTTAGAAATGAAAAATAAAGTAAAACAGAATACTTTGCTCAAACAATGAAACCATTGTTAGGAATTCCTGAAAACTTATATACCGAATACAAAACACGCAATATTTTGGAATTAAATTCTGGTGCACGGCTCAAAATTAATTTCCTACTAAATAAGCACATTTCGAAATGAATGACGAAAAAATATTTCGGTTTTAAAGTTGTTCGCCTGTGTGAAGTTTTAGAAATGTAAAATAAAGTAAAACAGAATACATTGCTTAAACAATGAAACCATTGTTAGGAAATCTTGAAAACTGATTTACCGGATATAAAATACGCAATATTTTCGAATTAAATTCCGGTGCACGGCTGAAATTTAATTTCCTAATAAATAAGCACATTTCGAAATGAATGACGTAAACATATTTCGGTTTTAAAGTTGTTCGCCTGTGTGAATTTTTAGAAATGTACAATAAAGTAAAACCGAATACAATGTTTAAGCAATGAAACCATTGTTAGGAAATCTTGAAAACTGATTTACCGGATACAAAATACGCTATATTTTCGAATTAAATTCCGGTGCACGGCTGAAAATTAATTTCCTACTAAATAAGCACATTTCGAAATGAATGCAGAAAAAAATATTTCTGTTTTAAAGTTGTTCGCATGCGTGAATTTTTAGAAATGTAAAATAAAGTAAAACCTAATACATTGTTTAAACAATGAAACCATTGTCAGGAAATTCTGAAAACAGATATACCGAATTCAAAACACGCAATATTTTCGAATTAAATTCTGGTGCACGGCTGAAAATTAATTTCCCAATAAATAAGCACATTTCCAATTGAATGACGTAAAAATTAATAGGTTCTAACAGGTTGACCTGTTTGAATTTTTAGAAATGTAAAATAAAGTAAAATTGAATACATTCTTTAAACAATGAAACCATTGTTAGGAAATCTTGGAAACTGATTTCCGGATACAAAATACGCAATATTTTCGAATTAAATTCCGGTGCCCGGCTGAAAATTAATTTCTTAATAAATCAGCACATTTCGAAATGAATGACGTAAACATATTTCGGTTTTAATGTTGTTCGCCTGCGTGAATTTTTAGAAATGTAAAATAAAGTACAACAGAGTACATTTTTTAAACAATGAAACCATTGTTAGGAATTCCTTAAAACTTATATACCGAATACAAAACACGCAATATTTTCGAATTAAATTCTGGTACACGGATGAAAATTAATTTCCTACTAAATAAGCACAATTCCAAATGAATCACGAAAAACTATTTCGGTTTTAAAATTGTTCGCCTGTGTGAATTTTTAGAAATGTAAAATAAAGTAAAATAGAATACATTGCTTAAACAATGAAACCATTGTTAGGAATTCCTGAAAACTTATATACCGAATACAAAACACGCAATATTTTCGAATTAAATTCCGGTGATCGGCAGACAATTCATTTCCTAATACATAAGCACATTTCCAATTGAATGACGTAAAAATTAATCGGTTCTAAAGGTGTCGGCCTGTTTGAATTTATAGAAATGTAAAATAAAGTAAAACAGAATACATTGTTTAAACAATGAAACCATTGTTAGGAAATCTTGGAAACTGATTTACCGGATACAAAATACGCAATATTTTCGAATTAAATTCCGGTGCACGGCTGAAAATAAATTTCCTACTAAATAAGCACAATTCCAAATGAATGACGTAAAAGTATTTCGGTTTTAAAGTTGATCGCCTGTGTGAATTTTTAGAAATTTAACATAAAGTGAAACCAAATACATTGTTTTAAAATTGATACCATTGTTAGGAAATCCTGGAACTGATATACCGAATACCAAACACGCATTATTTTCGAATTAAGTTCCGGTGCACGGCTAAAAATTCCTTTCCTAATGATGAAACACATTTCCAATTGAATGACGTAAAAATTAATCGGTTCTAAATGTGTTGGACTTTTTGAATTTTCAGAAATGTAAAATTAATATAAATGTAATATATTATTTAAACAATGATACCGTTGTTAGGAAATCCTGAAAACTGATGTACCGGATACAAAACACGCAATAATTTCGAATTAAATTCCGGTGCACGGCTGAAAATTACTTTCCTACTAAATAATCACATTTCGAAATGAATGACGTAAACATATTTCGGTTTTAATGTTGTTCGCCTGTGAGAATTTTTAGAAATGTAAAATAAAGTAAAAGAGAATACATTGCTCAAACAATGAAACCTTTGTTAGGCATTCCTGAAAACTTATATACCGAATACAAAACACGCAATATTTTCGAATTAAGTTCCGGTGCACGGCTAAAAATTCATTTCCTAATAAATAAGCACATTTCGAAATGAATGACGAAAAAATAATTCGGTTTTAAAGTTGTTCGACTGCGTGAATTTTTAGAAATGTAAAATAAAGTAAAACCTAATACATTGTTTAAACAATGAAACCATTGTCAGGAAATTCTGAAAACAGATATACCGAATTCAAAACACGCAATATTTTCGAATTAAATTCTGGTGCACGGCTGAAAATTAATTTCCCAATAAATAAGCACATTTCCAATTGAATGACGTAAAAATTAATAGGTTCTAACAGGTTGACCTGTTTGATTTTTTAGAAATGTAAAATAAAGTAAAACCGAATACATTCTTTAAACAATGAAACCATTGTTAGGAAATCTTGGAAACTGATTTCCGGATACAAAATACGCAATATTTTCGAAGTAAATTCCGGTGCCCGGCTGAAAATTAATTTCTTAATAAATCAGCACATTTCGAAATGAATGACGTAAACATATTTCGGTTTTAATGTTGTTCGCCTGTGAGAATTTTTAGAAATGTACAATAAAGTAAAACCGAATACAATGTTTAAGCAATGAAACCATTGTTAGGAAATCTTGAAAACTGATTTACCGGATACAAAATACGCTATATTTTCGAATTAAATTCCGGTGCACGGCTGAAAATTAATTTCCTACTAAATAAGCACATTTCGAAATGAATGCAGAAAAAAATATTTCTGTTTTAAAGTTGTTCGCATGCGTGAATTTTTAGAAATGTAAAATAAAGTAAAACCTAATACATTGTTTAAGCAATGAAACCATTGTCAGGAAATTCTGAAAACAGATATACCGAATTCAAAACACGCAATAATTTCGAATTAAATTCTGGTGCACGGCTGAAAATTAATTTCCCAATAAATAAGCACATTTCCAATTGAATGACGTAAAAATTAATAGGTTCTAACAGGTTGACCTGTTTGAATTTTTAGAAATGTAAAATAAAGTAAAACCGAATACATTCTTTAAACAATGAAACCATTGTTAGGAAATCTTGGAAACTGATTTCCGGATACAAAATACGCAATATTTTCGAAGTAAATTCCGGTGCCCGGCTGAAAATTAATTTCTTAATAAATCAGCACATTTCGAAATGAATGACGTAAACATATTTCGGTTTTAATGTTGTTCGCCTGTGAGAATTTTTAGAAATGAAAACTAAAGTAAAACAGAATACATTGCTCAAACAATGAAACCATTGTTAGGAATTCCTGAAAACTTATATACCGAATACAAAACACGCAATATTTTGGAATTAAATTCTGGTACACGGATGAAAATTAATTTCCTACTAAATAAGCACAATTCCAAATGAATCACGAAAAACTATTTCGGTTTTAAAGTTGTTCGCCTGTGTGAATTTTTAGAAATGTAAAATAAAGTAAAACCGAATACATTGCTTAAACAATGAAACCATTGTTAAGAATTCCTGAAAACGTATATACCGAATACAAAACACGCAATATTTTGGAATTAAATTCTCGTACACGGATGAAAATTAATTTCCTACTAAATAAGCACAATTCCAAATGAATGAAGTAAAAGTATTTCGGTTTTAAAGTTGATCGCCTGTGTGAATTTTTAGAAATTTAACATAAAGTGAAACCAAATGCATTGTTTTAAAATTGATACCATTGTTAGGAAATCCTGGAACTGATATACCGAATACCAAACACGCATTATTTTCGAATTAAGTTCCGGTGCACGGCTAAAAATTCCTTTCCTAATGATGAAACACATTTCCAATTGAATGACGTAAAAATTAATCGGTTCTAAATGTGTTGGACTTTTTGAATTTTCAGAAATGTAAAATTAATATAAATGTAATATATTATTTAAACAATGATACCGTTGTTAGGAAATCCTGAAAACTGATGTACCGGATACAAAACACGCAATAATTTCGAATTAAATTCCGGTGCACGGCTGAAAATTACTTTCCTACTAAATAATCACATTTCGAAATGAATGACGTAAACATATTTCGGTTTTAATGTTGTTCGCCTGTGAGAATTTTTAGAAATGTAAAATAAAGTAAAAGAGAATACATTGCTCAAACAATGAAACCTTTGTTAGGCATTCCTGAAAACTTATATACCGAATACAAAACACGCAATATTTTCGAATTAAGTTCCGGTGCACGGCTAAAAATTCATTTCCTAATAAATAAGCACATTTCGAAATGAATGACGAAAAAATAATTCGGTTTTAAAGTTGTTCGACTGCGTGAATTTTTAGAAATGTAAAATAAAGTACAACAGAGTACATTTTTTAAACAATGAAACCATTGTTAGGAATTCCTGAAAACTTATATACCGAATACAAAACACGCAATATTTTCGAATTAAATTCTGGTACACGGATGAAAATTAATTTCCTACTAAATAAGCACAATTCCAAATGAATCACGAAAAACTATTTCGGTTTTAAAATTGTTCGCCTGTGTGAATTTTTAGAAATGTAAAATAAAGTAAAATAGAATACATTGCTTAAACAATGAAACCATTGTTAGGAATTCCTGAAAACTTATATACCGAATACAAAACACGCAATATTTTCGAATTAAATTCCGGTGATCGGCAGACAATTCATTTCCTAATACATAAGCACATTTCCAATTGAATGACGTAAAAATTAATCGGTTCTAAAGGTGTCGGCCTGTTTGAATTTATAGAAATGTAAAATAAAGTAAAACAGAATACATTGTTTAAACAATGAAACCATTGTTAGGAAATCTTGGAAACTGATTTACCGGATACAAAATACGCAATATTTTCGAATTAAATTCCGGTGCACGGCTGAAAATTAATTTCCTACTAAATAAGCACAATTCCAAATGAATGACGTAAAAGTATTTCGGTTTTAAAGTTGATCGCCTGTGTGAATTTTTAGAAATTTAACATAAAGTGAAACCAAATACATTGTTTTAAAATTGATACCATTGTTAGGAAATCCTGGAACTGATATACCGAATACCAAACACGCATTATTTTCGAATTAAGTTCCGGTGCACGGCTAAAAATTCCTTTCCTAATGATGAAACACATTTCCAATTGAATGACGTAAAAATTAATCAGTTCTAAATGTGTTGGACTTTTTGAATTTTCAGAAATGTAAAATTAATATAAATGTAATATATTATTTAAACAATGATACCGTTGTTAGGAAATCCTGAAAACTGATGTACCGGATACAAAACACGCAATAATTTCGAATTAAATTCCGGTGCACGGCTGAAAATTACTTTCCTACTAAATAATCACATTTCGAAATGAATGACGTAAACATATTTCGGTTTTAATGTTGTTCGCCTGTGAGAATTTTTAGAAATGTAAAATAAAGTAAAAGAGAATACATTGCTCAAACAATGAAACCTTTGTTAGGCATTCCTGAAAACTTATATACCGAATACAAAACACGCAATATTTTCGAATTAAGTTCCGGTGCACGGCTAAAAATTCATTTCCTAATAAATAAGCACATTTCGAAATGAATGACGAAAAAATATTTCGGTTTTAAAGATGTTCGCCTGTGTGAATTTTTAGAAATATAAAATAAAGTAAAACAGAATACATTGCTTAAACAATGAAACGATTGTTAGGAATTCCTGAAAACTTATATACCGAATACAAAACACGCAATATTTTGGAATTAAATTCTGGTACACGGATGAAAATTAATTTCCTACTAAATAAGCACAATTCCAAATGAATGACGTAAAAGTATTTCGGTTTTAAAGTTGATCGGATGTGTGAATTTTTAGAAATTTAACATAAAGTGAAACCAAATACATTGTTTTAAAATTGATACCATTGTTAGGAAATCCTGGAACTGATATATCGAATACAAAACACGCATTATTTTCGAATTAAGTTCCGGTGCACGGCTAAAAATTACTTTCCTAATGATGAAACACATTTCCAATTGAATGACGTAAAAATTAATCGATTCTAAATGTGTTGGACTTTTTGAATTTTCAGAAATGTAAAATTAATATAAATGTAATATATTATTTAAACAATGATACCGTTGTTAGGAAATTCTGAAAACAGATATATCGAATACAAAACACGCAATATTTTCGAATTAAATTCCGGTATTCGGCAGAAAATTCATTTCCTAATACATAAGCACATTTCCATTTGAATGACGTAAAAATTAATCGGTTCTAAATGTGTTGGCTGTGTGAATTTTTAGAAATGTAAAATAAAGAAATACAGGAGACATTGCTTAAACAATGAAGCCTTTGTTAGGAATTCCTGAAAACTTATATACCGAATACAAAACACGCAATATTTTGGAATTAAATTCTGGTGCACGGCTGAAAATTAATTTCTTAATAAATCAGCAAATTTCGAAATGAATGACATAAACATATTTCGGTTTTAATGTTGTTCGCCTGTGAGAATTTTTAGAAATGAAAAATAAAGTAAAACAGAATACTTTGCTCAAACAATGAAACCATTGTTAGGAATTCCTGAAAACTTATATACCGAATACAAAACACGAAATATTTTGGAATTAAATTCTGGTGCACGGCTCAAAATTAATTTCCTACTAAATAAGCACATTTCGAAATGAATGACGAAAAAATATTTCGGTTTTAAAGTTGTTCGCCTGTGTGAAGTTTTAGAAATGTAAAATAAAGTAAAACAGAATACATTGCTTAAACAATGAAACCATTGTTAGGAAATCTTGAAAACTGATTTACCGGATATAAAATACGCAATATTTTCGAATTAAATTCCGGTGCACGGCTGAAATTTAATTTCCTAATAAATAAGCACATTTCGAAATGAATGACGTAAACATATTTCGGTTTTAAAGTTGTTCGCCTGTGTGAATTTTTAGAAATGTACAATAAAGTAAAACCGAATACAATGTTTAAGCAATGAAACCATTGTTAGGAAATCTTGAAAACTGATTTACCGGATACAAAATACGCTATATTTTCGAATTAAATTCCGGTGCACGGCTGAAAATTAATTTCCTACTAAATAAGCACATTTCGAAATGAATGCAGAAAAAAATATTTCTGTTTTAAAGTTGTTCGCATGCGTGAATTTTTAGAAATGTAAAATAAAGTAAAACCTAATACATTGTTTAAACAATGAAACCATTGTCAGGAAATTCTGAAAACAGATATACCGAATTCAAAACACGCAATATTTTCGAATTAAATTCTGGTGCACGGCTGAAAATTAATTTCCCAATAAATAAGCACATTTCCAATTGAATGACGTAAAAATTAATAGGTTCTAACAGGTTGACCTGTTTGAATTTTTAGAAATGTAAAATAAAGTAAAACTGAATACATTCTTTAAACAATGAAACCATTGTTAGGAAATCTTGGAAACTGATTTCCGGATACAAAATACGCAATATTTTCGAATTAAATTCCGGTGCCCGGCTGAAAATTAATTTCTTAATAAATCAGCACATTTCGAAATGAATGACGTAAACATATTTCGGTTTTAATGTTGTTCGCCTGCGTGAATTTTTAGAAATGTAAAATAAAGTACAACAGAGTACATTTTTTAAACAATGAAACCATTGTTAGGAATTCCTTAAAACTTATATACCGAATACAAAACACGCAATATTTTCGAATTAAATTCTGGTACACGGATGAAAATTAATTTCCTACTAAATAAGCACAATTCCAAATGAATCACGAAAAACTATTTCGGTTTTAAAATTGTTCGCCTGTGTGAATTTTTAGAAATGTAAAATAAAGTAAAATAGAATACATTGCTTAAACAATGAAACCATTGTTAGGAATTCCTGAAAACTTATATACCGAATACAAAACACGCAATATTTTCGAATTAAATTCCGGTGATCGGCAGACAATTCATTTCCTAATACATAAGCACATTTCCAATTGAATGACGTAAAAATTAATCGGTTCTAAAGGTGTCGGCCTGTTTGAATTTATAGAAATGTAAAATAAAGTAAAACAGAATACATTGTTTAAACAATGAAACCATTGTTAGGAAATCTTGGAAACTGATTTACCGGATACAAAATACGCAATATTTTCGAATTAAATTCCGGTGCACGGCTGAAAATAAATTTCCTACTAAATAAGCACAATTCCAAATGAATGACGTAAAAGTATTTCGGTTTTAAAGTTGATCGCCTGTGTGAATTTTTAGAAATTTAACATAAAGTGAAACCAAATACATTGTTTTAAAATTGATACCATTGTTAGGAAATCCTGGAACTGATATACCGAATACCAAACACGCATTATTTTCGAATTAAGTTCCGGTGCACGGCTAAAAATTCCTTTCCTAATGATGAAACACATTTCCAATTGAATGACGTAAAAATTAATCGGTTCTAAATGTGTTGGACTTTTTGAATTTTCAGAAATGTAAAATTAATATAAATGTAATATATTATTTAAACAATGATACCGTTGTTAGGAAATCCTGAAAACTGATGTACCGGATACAAAACACGCAATAATTTCGAATTAAATTCCGGTGCACGGCTGAAAATTACTTTCCTACTAAATAATCACATTTCGAAATGAATGACGTAAACATATTTCGGTTTTAATGTTGTTCGCCTGTGAGAATTTTTAGAAATGTAAAATAAAGTAAAAGAGAATACATTGCTCAAACAATGAAACCTTTGTTAGGCATTCCTGAAAACTTATATACCGAATACAAAACACGCAATATTTTCGAATTAAGTTCCGGTGCACGGCTAAAAATTCATTTCCTAATAAATAAGCACATTTCGAAATGAATGACGAAAAAATAATTCGGTTTTAAAGTTGTTCGACTGCGTGAATTTTTAGAAATGTAAAATAAAGTAAAACCTAATACATTGTTTAAACAATGAAACCATTGTCAGGAAATTCTGAAAACAGATATACCGAATTCAAAACACGCAATATTTTCGAATTAAATTCTGGTGCACGGCTGAAAATTAATTTCCCAATAAATAAGCACATTTCCAATTGAATGACGTAAAAATTAATAGGTTCTAACAGGTTGACCTGTTTGATTTTTTAGAAATGTAAAATAAAGTAAAACCGAATACATTCTTTAAACAATGAAACCATTGTTAGGAAATCTTGGAAACTGATTTCCGGATACAAAATACGCAATATTTTCGAAGTAAATTCCGGTGCCCGGCTGAAAATTAATTTCTTAATAAATCAGCACATTTCGAAATGAATGACGTAAACATATTTCGGTTTTAATGTTGTTCGCCTGTGAGAATTTTTAGAAATGTACAATAAAGTAAAACCGAATACAATGTTTAAGCAATGAAACCATTGTTAGGAAATCTTGAAAACTGATTTACCGGATACAAAATACGCTATATTTTCGAATTAAATTCCGGTGCACGGCTGAAAATTAATTTCCTACTAAATAAGCACATTTCGAAATGAATGCAGAAAAAAATATTTCTGTTTTAAAGTTGTTCGCATGCGTGAATTTTTAGAAATGTAAAATAAAGTAAAACCTAATACATTGTTTAAGCAATGAAACCATTGTCAGGAAATTCTGAAAACAGATATACCGAATTCAAAACACGCAATAATTTCGAATTAAATTCTGGTGCACGGCTGAAAATTAATTTCCCAATAAATAAGCACATTTCCAATTGAATGACGTAAAAATTAATAGGTTCTAACAGGTTGACCTGTTTGAATTTTTAGAAATGTAAAATAAAGTAAAACCGAATACATTCTTTAAACAATGAAACCATTGTTAGGAAATCTTGGAAACTGATTTCCGGATACAAAATACGCAATATTTTCGAAGTAAATTCCGGTGCCCGGCTGAAAATTAATTTCTTAATAAATCAGCACATTTCGAAATGAATGACGTAAACATATTTCGGTTTTAATGTTGTTCGCCTGTGAGAATTTTTAGAAATGAAAACTAAAGTAAAACAGAATACATTGCTCAAACAATGAAACCATTGTTAGGAATTCCTGAAAACTTATATACCGAATACAAAACACGCAATATTTTGGAATTAAATTCTGGTACACGGATGAAAATTAATTTCCTACTAAATAAGCACAATTCCAAATGAATCACGAAAAACTATTTCGGTTTTAAAGTTGTTCGCCTGTGTGAATTTTTAGAAATGTAAAATAAAGTAAAACCGAATACATTGCTTAAACAATGAAACCATTGTTAAGAATTCCTGAAAACGTATATACCGAATACAAAACACGCAATATTTTGGAATTAAATTCTCGTACACGGATGAAAATTAATTTCCTACTAAATAAGCACAATTCCAAATGAATGAAGTAAAAGTATTTCGGTTTTAAAGTTGATCGCCTGTGTGAATTTTTAGAAATTTAACATAAAGTGAAACCAAATGCATTGTTTTAAAATTGATACCATTGTTAGGAAATCCTGGAACTGATATACCGAATACCAAACACGCATTATTTTCGAATTAAGTTCCGGTGCACGGCTAAAAATTCCTTTCCTAATGATGAAACACATTTCCAATTGAATGACGTAAAAATTAATCGGTTCTAAATGTGTTGGACTTTTTGAATTTTCAGAAATGTAAAATTAATATAAATGTAATATATTATTTAAACAATGATACCGTTGTTAGGAAATCCTGAAAACTGATGTACCGGATACAAAACACGCAATAATTTCGAATTAAATTCCGGTGCACGGCTGAAAATTACTTTCCTACTAAATAATCACATTTCGAAATGAATGACGTAAACATATTTCGGTTTTAATGTTGTTCGCCTGTGAGAATTTTTAGAAATGTAAAATAAAGTAAAAGAGAATACATTGCTCAAACAATGAAACCTTTGTTAGGCATTCCTGAAAACTTATATACCGAATACAAAACACGCAATATTTTCGAATTAAGTTCCGGTGCACGGCTAAAAATTCATTTCCTAATAAATAAGCACATTTCGAAATGAATGACGAAAAAATAATTCGGTTTTAAAGTTGTTCGACTGCGTGAATTTTTAGAAATGTAAAATAAAGTACAACCGAATACATTCTTTAAACAATGAAACAATTGTTAGGAAATCTTGCAAACTGATTTACCGGATACAAAATACGCAATAATTTCGAATTAAATTCCGGTGCCCGACTGAAAATAAATTTCCTACTAAATAAGCACATTTCGAAATAAATGACGAAAAAATATTTCTGTTTTAAAGTTGTTCGCCAGCGTGAATTTTTAGAAATGTAAAATAAAGTACAACAGAATACATTTTTTAAACAATGAAACCATTGTTAGGAAATCCTGGAAAGAGATATACCGAATTCAAAACACGCAATATTTTCGAATTAAATTCTGGTGCACGGCTGAAAATTAATTTCCCAATACATAAGCACATTTCGAAATGAAAGACGTAAAAATATTATGGTTTTAAAATTGTTCGCCTGTGTGAAATTTTAGAAATGTAAAATAAAGTGAAAACGAATACATTGTTTAAACAATGAAACCATTGTTAGGAAGTCCTGGAAACTGATACACCGAATACAAAACACGCAATATTTTCGAATTAAATTCCGGTATTCGGCAGAAAATTCATTTCCTAATACATAAGCACATTTCCAATTGAATGACGTAAAAATTAATCGGTTCTAAGTGTGTTGGCTGTGTGAATTTTTAGAAATGAAAAATAAAGTAAAACAGAATACATTGCTCAAACAATGAAACCATTGTTAGGAATTCCTGAAAACTTATATACCGAATACAAAACACGCAATATTTTGGAATTAAATTCTGGTGCACGGCTCAAAATTAATTTCCTACTAAATAAGCACATTTCGAAATGAATGACGAAAAAATATTTCGGTTTTAAAGTTGTTCGCCTGTGTGAAGTTTTAGAAATGTAAAATAAAGTAAAACAGAATACATTGCTTAAATAATGAAACCATTGTTAGGAATTCCTGAAAACTTATATACCGAATACAAAACACGCAATATTTTCGAATTAATTTCCTGTGCACGGCTAAAAATTCATTTCCTAATAAATAAGCACATTTCGAAATGAATGACGAAAAAATAATTCGGTTTTAAAGTTGTTCGACTGCGTGAATTTTTGGAAATGTAAAATAAAATACAACCGAATACATTCTTTAAACAATGAAACAATTGTTAGGAAATCTTGCAAACTGATTTACCGGATACAAAATACGCAATATTTTCGAATTAAATTACGGTGCACGGCTGAAATTTAATTTCCTAATAAATAAGCACATTTCGAAATGAATGACGTAAACATATTTCGGTTTTAAAGTTGTTCGCCTGTGTGAATTTTTAGAAATGTACAATAAAGTAAAACCGAATACATTGTTTAAGCAATGAAACCATTGTTAGGAAATCTTGAAATCTGATTTACCGGATACAAAATACGCTATATTTTCGAATTAAATTCCGGTGCACGGCTGAAAATTAATTTCCTACTAAATAAGCACAAT
Organism: Maratus speciosus; assembly: GCA_963932465.1. Classification (NCBI taxonomy): domain Eukaryota; kingdom Metazoa; phylum Arthropoda; class Arachnida; order Araneae; family Salticidae; genus Maratus; species Maratus speciosus. The sequence continues at coordinate 211,394,114 of OZ010799.1, forward strand.
TCCAAATGAATGACGACAAAGTATTTCGGTTTTAAAGTTGATCGCCTGTGTGAATTTTTAGAAATTTAACATAAAGTGAAACCAAATACATTGTTTTAAAATTGATACCATTGTTAGGATATCCTGAAACTGATATACCGAATACAAAACACGCATTATTTTCGAATTAAATTCTGGTGCACGGCTGAAAATTAATTTCCTACTAAATAAGCACATTTCGAAATGAATGACGAAAAAATATTTCGGTTTTAAACTTGTTCGCCTGTGTGAATTTTTAGAAATGTACAATAAAGTAAAACCGAATACATTGTTTAAACAATGAAACCATTGTTAGGAATTCCTGAAAACTTATATACCGAATACAAAACACGCAATATTTTCGAATTAAGTTCCGGTGCACGGCTAAAAATTCATTTCCTAATACATAAGCACATTTCCAATTGAATGAGGTAAAAATTAATCGGTTCTAAGTGTGTTGGCTGTGTGAATTTTTAGAAATGAAAAATAAAGTAAAACAGAATACATTGCTCAAACAATGAAACCATTGTTAGGAATTCCTGAAAACTTATATACCGAATACAAAACACGCAATAATTTCGAATTAAGTTCCGGTGCACGGCTAAAAATTCATTTCCTAATAAATAAGCACATTTCGAAATGAATGACGAAAAAATAATTCGGTTTTAAGTTGTTCGACTGCGTGAATTTTTGGAAATGTAAAATAAAATACAACCGAATACATTCTTTAAACAATGAAACCATTGTTAGGAAATCTTGGAAACTGATTTCCGGATACAAAATACGCAATATTTTCGAAGTAAATTCCGGTGCCCGGCTGAAAATTAATTTCTTAATAAATCAGCACATTTCGAAATGAATGACGTAAACATATTTCGGTTTTAATGTTGTTCGCCTGTGAGAATTTTTAGAAATGAAAACTAAAGTAAAACAGAATACATTGCTCAAACAATGAAACCATTGTTAGGAATTCCTGAAAACTTATATACCGAATACAAAACACGCAATATTTTCGAATTAAATTCTGGTACACGGATGAAAATTAATTTCCTACTAAATAAGCACAATTCCAAATGAATCACGAAAAACTATTTCGGTTTTAAAATTGTTCGCCTGTGTGAATTTTTAGAAATGTAAAATAAAGTAAAATAGAATACATTGCTTAAACAATGAAACCATTGTTAGGAATTCCTGAAAACTTATATACCGAATACAAAACACGCAATATTTTCGAATTAAATTCCGGTGATCGGCAGACAATTCATTTCCTAATACATAAGCACATTTCCAATTGAATGACGTAAAAATTAATCGGTTCTAAAGGTGTCGGCCTGTTTGAATTTATAGAAATGTAAAATAAAGTAAAACAGAATACATTGTTTAAACAATGAAACCATTGTTAGGAAATCTTGGAAACTGATTTACCGGATACAAAATACGCAATATTTTCGAATTAAATTCCGGTGCACGGCTGAAAATTAATTTCCTACTAAATAAGCACAATTCCAAGTGAATGACGTAAAAGTATTTCGGTTTTAAAGTTGATCGCCTGCGTGAATTTTTAGAAATTTAACATAAAGTGAAACCAAATACATTGTTTTAAAATTGATACCATTGTTAGGAAATCCTGGAACTGATATACCGAATACCAAACACGCATTATTTTCGAATTAAGTTCCGGTGCACGGCTAAAAATTCCTTTCCTAATGATGAAACACATTTCCAATTGAATGACGTAAAAATTAATCGGTTCTAAATGTGTTGGACTTTTTGAATTTTCAGAAATGTAAAATTAATATAAATGTAATATATTATTTAAACAATGATACCGTTGTTAGGAAATCCTGAAAACTGATGTACCGGATACAAAACACGCAATAATTTCGAATTAAATTCCGGTGCACGGCTGAAAATTACTTTCCTACTAAATAATCACATTTCGAAATGAATGACGTAAACATATTTCGGTTTTAATGTTGTTCGCCTGTGAGAATTTTTAGAAATGTAAAATAAAGTAAAAGAGAATACATTGCTCAAACAATGAAACCTTTGTTAGGCATTCCTGAAAACTTATATACCGAATACAAAACACGCAATATTTTCGAATTAAGTTCCGGTGCACGGCTAAAAATTCATTTCCTAATAAATAAGCACATTTCGAAATGAATGACGAAAAAATAATTCGGTTTTAAAGTTGTTCGACTGCGTGAATTTTTAGAAATGTAAAATAAAGTAAAACCTAATACATTGTTTAAACAATGAAACCATTGTCAGGAAATTCTGAAAACAGATATACCGAATTCAAAACACGCAATATTTTCGAATTAAATTCTGGTGCACGGCTGAAAATTAATTTCCCAATAAATAAGCACATTTCCAATTGAATGACGTAAAAATTAATAGGTTCTAACAGGTTGACCTGTTTGATTTTTTAGAAATGTAAAATAAAGTAAAACCGAATACATTCTTTAAACAATGAAACCATTGTTAGGAAATCTTGGAAACTGATTTCCGGATACAAAATACGCAATATTTTCGAAGTAAATTCCGGTGCCCGGCTGAAAATTAATTTCTTAATAAATCAGCACATTTCGAAATGAATGACGTAAACATATTTCGTTTTTAATGTTGTTCGCCTGTGAGAATTTTTAGAAATGTACAATAAAGTAAAACCGAATACAATGTTTAAGCAATGAAACCATTGTTAGGAAATCTTGAAAACTGATTTACCGGATACAAAATACGCTATATTTTCGAATTAAATTCCGGTGCACGGCTGAAAATTAATTTCCTACTAAAGAAGCACATTTCGAAATGAATGCAGAAAAAAATATTTCTGTTTTAAAGTTGTTCGCATGCGTGAATTTTTAGAAATGTAAAATAAAGTAAAACCTAATACATTGTTTAAGCAATGAAACCATTGTCAGGAAATTCTGAAAACAGATATACCGAATTCAAAACACGCAATAATTTCGAATTAAATTCTGGTGCACGGCTGAAAATTAATTTCCCAATAAATAAGCACATTTCCAATTGAATGACGTAAAAATTAATAGGTTCTAACAGGTTGACCTGTTTGAATTTTTAGAAATGTAAAATAAAGTAAAACCGAATACATTCTTTAAACAATGAAACCATTGTTAGGAAATCTTGGAAACTGATTTCCGGATACAAAATACGCAATATTTTCGAAGTAAATTCCGGTGCACGGCTGAAAATTAATTTCTTAATAAATCAGCACATTTCGAAATGAATGACGTAAACATATTTCGGTTTTAATGTTGTTCGCCTGTGAGAATTTTTAGAAATGAAAACTAAAGTAAAACAGAATACATTGCTCAAACAATGAAACCATTGTTAGGAATTCCTGAAAACTTATATACCGAATACAAAACACGCAATATTTTGGAATTAAATTCTGGTACACGGATGAAAATTAATTTCCTACTAAATAAGCACAATTCCAAATGAATCACGAAAAACTATTTCGGTTTTAAAGTTGTTCGCCTGTGTGAATTTTTAGAAATGTAAAATAAAGTAAAACCGAATACATTGCTTAAACAATGAAACCATTGTTAGGAATTCCTGAAAACGTATATACCGAATACAAAACACGCAATATTTTGGAATTAAATTCTCGTACACGGATGAAAATTAATTTCCTACTAAATAAGCACAATTCCAAATGAATGAAGTAAAAGTATTTCGGTTTTAAAGTTGATCGCCTGTGTGAATTTTTAGAAATTTAACATAAAGTGAAACCAAATGCATTGTTTTAAAATTGATACCATTGTTAGGAAATCCTGGAACTGATATACCGAATACCAAACACGCATTATTTTCGAATTAAGTTCCGGTGCACGGCTAAAAATTCCTTTCCTAATGATGAAACACATTTCCAATTGAATGACGTAAAAATTAATCGGTTCTAAATGTGTTGGACTTTTTGAATTTTCAGAAATGTAAAATTAATATAAATGTAATATATTATTTAAACAATGATACCGTTGTTAGGAAATCCTGAAAACTGATGTACCGGATACAAAACACGCAATAATTTCGAATTAAATTCCGGTGCACGGCTGAAAATTACTTTCCTACTAAATAATCACATTTCGAAATGAATGACGTAAACATATTTCGGTTTTAATGTTGTTCGCCTGTGAGAATTTTTAGAAATGTAAAATAAAGTAAAAGAGAATACATTGCTCAAACAATGAAACCTTTGTTAGGCATTCCTGAAAACTTATATACCGAATACAAAACACGCAATATTTTCGAATTAAGTTCCGGTGCACGGCTAAAAATTCATTTCCTAATAAATAAGCACATTTCGAAATGAATGACGAAAAAATAATTCGGTTTTAAAGTTGTTCGACTGCGTGAATTTTTAGAAATGTAAAATAAAGTACAACCGAATACATTCTTTAAACAATGAAACAATTGTTAGGAAATCTTGCAAACTGATTTACCGGATACAAAATACGCAATAATTTCGAATTAAATTCCGGTGCCCGACTGAAAATAAATTTCCTACTAAATAAGCACATTTCGAAATAAATGACGAAAAAATATTTCTGTTTTAAAGTTGTTCGCCAGCGTGAATTTTTAGAAATGTAAAATAAAGTACAACAGAATACATTTTTTAAACAATGAAACCATTGTTAGGAAATCCTGGAAAGAGATATACCGAATTCAAAACACGCAATATTTTCGAATTAAATTCTGGTGCACGGCTGAAAATTAATTTCCCAATACATAAGCACATTTCGAAATGAAAGACGTAAAAATATTTGGTTTTAAAATTGTTCGCCTGTGTGAAATTTTAGAAATGTAAAATAAAGTGAAAACGAATACATTGTTTAAACAATGAAACCATTGTTAGGAAGTCCTGGAAACTGATACACCGAATACAAAACACGCAATATTTTCGAATTAAATTCCGGTATTCGGCAGAAAATTCATTTCCTAATACATAAGCACATTTCCAATTGAATGACGTAAAAATTAATCGGTTCTAAGTGTGTTGGCTGTGTGAATTTTTAGAAATGAAAAATAAAGTAAAACAGAATACATTGCTCAAACAATGAAACCATTGTTAGGAATTCCTGAAAACTTATATACCGAATACAAAACACGCAATATTTTGGAATTAAATTCTGGTGCACGGCTCAAAATTAATTTCCTACTAAATAAGCACATTTCGAAATGAATGACGAAAAAATATTTCGGTTTTAAAGTTGTTCGCCTGTGTGAAGTTTTAGAAATGTAAAATAAAGTAAAACAGAATACATTGCTTAAATAATGAAACCATTGTTAGGAATTCCTGAAAACTTATATACCGAATACAAAACACGCAATATTTTCGAATTAATTTCCTGTGCACGGCTAAAAATTCATTTCCTAATAAATAAGCACATTTCGAAATGAATGACGAAAAAATAATTCGGTTTTAAAGTTGTTCGACTGCGTGAATTTTTGGAAATGTAAAATAAAATACAACCGAATACATTCTTTAAACAATGAAACAATTGTTAGGAAATCTTGCAAACTGATTTACCGGATACAAAACACGCAATATTTTCGAATTAAATTCTGGTACACGGATGAAAATTAATTTCCTACTAAATAAGCACAATTCCAAATGAATCACGAAAAACTATTTCGGTTTTAAAATTGTTCGCCTGTGTGAATTTTTAGAAATGTAAAATAAAGTAAAATAGAATACATTGCTTAAACAATGAAACCATTGTTAGGAATTCCTGAAAACTTATATACCGAATACAAAACACGCAATATTTTCGAATTAAATTCCGGTGATCGGCAGACAATTCATTTCCTAATACATAAGCACATTTCCAATTGAATGACGTAAAAATTAATCGGTTCTAAAGGTGTCGGCCTGTTTGAATTTATAGAAATGTAAAATAAAGTAAAACAGAATACATTGTTTAAACAATGAAACCATTGTTAGGAAATCTTGGAAACTGATTTACCGGATACAAAATACGCAATATTTTCGAATTAAATTCCGGTGCACGGCTGAAAATTAATTTCCTACTAAATAAGCACAATTCCAAGTGAATGACGTAAAAGTATTTCGGTTTTAAAGTTGATCGCCTGTGTGAATTTTTAGAAATTTAACATAAAGTGAAACCAAATACATTGTTTTAAAATTGATACCATTGTTAGGAAATCCTGGAACTGATATACCGAATACCAAACACGCATTATTTTCGAATTAAGTTCCGGTGCACGGCTAAAAATTCCTTTCCTAATGATGAAACACATTTCCAATTGAATGACGTAAAAATTAATCGGTTCTAAATGTGTTGGACTTTTTGAATTTTCAGAAATGTAAAATTAATATAAATGTAATATATTATTTAAACAATGATACCGTTGTTAGGAAATCCTGAAAACTGATGTACCGGATACAAAACACGCAATAATTTCGAATTAAATTCCGGTGCACGGCTGAAAATTACTTTCCTACTAAATAATCACATTTCGAAATGAATGACGTAAACATATTTCGGTTTTAATGTTGTTCGCCTGTGAGAATTTTTAGAAATGTAAAATAAAGTAAAAGAGAATACATTGCTCAAACAATGAAACCTTTGTTAGGCATTCCTGAAAACTTATATACCGAATACAAAACACGCAATATTTTCGAATTAAGTTCCGGTGCACGGCTAAAAATTCATTTCCTAATAAATAAGCACATTTCGAAATGAATGACGAAAAAATAATTCGGTTTTAAAGTTGTTCGACTGCGTGAATTTTTAGAAATGTAAAATAAAGTAAAACCTAATACATTGTTTAAACAATGAAACCATTGTCAGGAAATTCTGAAAACAGATATACCGAATTCAAAACACGCAATATTTTCGAATTAAATTCTGGTGCACGGCTGAAAATTAATTTCCCAATAAATAAGCACATTTCCAATTGAATGACGTAAAAATTAATAGGTTCTAACAGGTTGACCTGTTTGATTTTTTAGAAATGTAAAATAAAGTAAAACCGAATACATTCTTTAAACAATGAAACCATTGTTAGGAAATCTTGGAAACTGATTTCCGGATACAAAATACGCAATATTTTCGAAGTAAATTCCGGTGCCCGGCTGAAAATTAATTTCTTAATAAATCAGCACATTTCGAAATGAATGACGTAAACATATTTCGGTTTTAATGTTGTTCGCCTGTGAGAATTTTTAGAAATGTACAATAAAGTAAAACCGAATACAATGTTTAAGCAATGAAACCATTGTTAGGAAATCTTGAAAACTGATTTACCGGATACAAAATACGCTATATTTTCGAATTAAATTCCGGTGCACGGCTGAAAATTAATTTCCTACTAAAGAAGCACATTTCGAAATGAATGCAGAAAAAAATATTTCTGTTTTAAAGTTGTTCGCATGCGTGAATTTTTAGAAATGTAAAATAAAGTAAAACCTAATACATTGTTTAAGCAATGAAACCATTGTCAGGAAATTCTGAAAACAGATATACCGAATTCAAAACACGCAATAATTTCGAATTAAATTCTGGTGCACGGCTGAAAATTACTTTCCCAATAAATAAGCACATTTCCAATTGAATGACGTAAAAATTAATAGGTTCTAACAGGTTGACCTGTTTGAATTTTTAGAAATGTAAAATAAAGTAAAACCGAATACATTCTTTAAACAATGAAACCATTGTTAGGAAATCTTGGAAACTGATTTCCGGATACAAAATACGCAATATTTTCGAAGTAAATTCCGGTGCCCGGCTGAAAATTAATTTCTTAATAAATCAGCACATTTCGAAATGAATGACGTAAACATATTTCGGTTTTAATGTTGTTCGCCTGTGAGAATTTTTAGAAATGAAAACTAAAGTAAAACAGAATACATTGCTCAAACAATGAAACCATTGTTAGGAATTCCTGAAAACTTATATACCGAATACAAAACACGCAATATTTTGGAATTAAATTCTGGTACACGGATGAAAATTAATTTCCTACTAAATAAGCACAATTCCAAATGAATCACGAAAAACTATTTCGGTTTTAAAGTTGTTCGCCTGTGTGAATTTTTAGAAATGTAAAATAAAGTAAAACCGAATACATTGCTTAAACAATGAAACCATTGTTAGGAATTCCTGAAAACGTATATACCGAATACAAAACACGCAATATTTTGGAATTAAATTCTCGTACACGGATGAAAATTAATTTCCTACTAAATAAGCACAATTCCAAATGAATGAAGTAAAAGTATTTCGGTTTTAAAGTTGATCGCCTGTGTGAATTTTTAGAAATTTAACATAAAGTGAAACCAAATGCATTGTTTTAAAATTGATACCATTGTTAGGAAATCCTGGAACTGATATACCGAATACCAAACACGCATTATTTTCGAATTAAGTTCCGGTGCACGGCTAAAAATTCCTTTCCTAATGATGAAACACATTTCCAATTGAATGACGTAAAAATTAATCGGTTCTAAATGTGTTGGACTTTTTGAATTTTCAGAAATGTAAAATTAATATAAATGTAATATATTATTTAAACAATGATACCGTTGTTAGGAAATCCTGAAAACTGATGTACCGGATACAAAACACGCAATAATTTCGAATTAAATTCCGGTGCACGGCTGAAAATTACTTTCCTACTAAATAATCACATTTCGAAATGAATGACGTAAACATATTTCGGTTTTAATGTTGTTCGCCTGTGAGAATTTTTAGAAATGTAAAATAAAGTAAAAGAGAATACATTGCTCAAACAATGAAACCTTTGTTAGGCATTCCTGAAAACTTATATACCGAATACAAAACACGCAATATTTTCGAATTAAGTTCCGGTGCACGGCTAAAAATTCATTTCCTAATAAATAAGCACATTTCGAAATGAATGACGAAAAAATAATTCGGTTTTAAAGTTGTTCGACTGCGTGAATTTTTAGAAATGTAAAATAAAGTACAACCGAATACATTCTTTAAACAATGAAACAATTGTTAGGAAATCTTGCAAACTGATTTACCGGATACAAAATACGCAATAATTTCGAATTAAATTCCGGTGCCCGACTGAAAATAAATTTCCTACTAAATAAGCACATTTCGAAATAAATGACGAAAAAATATTTCTGTTTTAAAGTTGTTCGCCAGCGTGAATTTTTAGAAATGTAAAATAAAGTACAACAGAATACATTTTTTAAACAATGAAACCATTGTTAGGAAATCCTGGAAAGAGATATACCGAATTCAAAACACGCAATATTTTCGAATTAAATTCTGGTGCACGGCTGAAAATTAATTTCCCAATACATAAGCACATTTCGAAATGAAAGACGTAAAAATATTATGGTTTTAAAATTGTTCGCCTGTGTGAAATTTTAGAAATGTAAAATAAAGTGAAAACGAATACATTGTTTAAACAATGAAACCATTGTTAGGAAGTCCTGGAAACTGATACACCGAATACAAAACACGCAATATTTTCGAATTAAATTCCGGTATTCGGCAGAAAATTCATTTCCTAATACATAAGCACATTTCCAATTGAATGACGTAAAAATTATTTTGGTTTTAAAATTGTTCGCCTGTGTGAATTTTTAGAAATGAAAAATAAAGTAAAACAGAATACATTGCTCAAACAATGAAACCATTGTTAGGAATTCCTGAAAACTTATATACCGAATACAAAACACGCAATATTTTGGAATTAAATTCTGGTGCACGGCTCAAAATTAATTTCCTACTAAATAAGCACATTTCGAAATGAATGACGAAAAAATATTTCGGTTTTAAAGTTGTTCGCCTGTGTGAAGTTTTAGAAATGTAAAATAAAGTAAAACAGAATACATTGCTTAAATAATGAAACCATTGTTAGGAATTCCTGAAAACTTATATACCGAATACAAAACACGCAATATTTTCGAATTAAGTTCCTGTGCACGGCTAAAAATTCATTTCCTAATAAATAAGCACTTTTCGAAATGAATGACGAAAAAATAATTCGGTTTTAAAGTTGTTCGACTGCGTGAATTTTTGGAAATGTAAAATAAAATACAACCGAATACATTCTTTAAACAATGAAACAATTGTTAGGAAATCTTGCAAACTGATTTACCGGATACAAAATACGCAATATTTTCGAATTAAATTACGGTGCACGGCTGAAATTTAATTTCCTAATAAATAAGCACATTTCGAAATGAATGACGTAAACATATTTCGGTTTTAAAGTTGTTCGCCTGTGTGAATTTTTAGAAATGTACAATAAAGTAAAACCGAATACATTGTTTAAGCAATGAAACCATTGTTAGGAAATCTTGAAATCTGATTTACCGGATACAAAATACGCTATATTTTCGAATTAAATTCCGGTGCACGGCTGAAAATTAATTTCCTACTAAATAAGCACAATTCCAAATGAATGACGACAAAGTATTTCGGTTTTAAAGTTGATCGCCTGTGTGAATTTTTAGAAATTTAACATAAAGTGAAACCAAATACATTGTTTTAAAATTGATACCATTGTTAGGATATCCTGGAACTGATATACCGAATACAAAACACGCATTATTTTCGAATTAAATTCTGGTGCACGGCTGAAAATTAATTTCCTACTAAATAAGCACATTTCGAAATGAATGACGAAAAAATATTTCGGTTTTAAACTTGTTCGCCTGTGTGAATTTTTAGAAATGTACAATAAAGTAAAACCGAATACATTGTTTAAACAATGAAACCATTTGAATAATTGTGTTAAAATTAATCTAATGAAACCATTGTTAGGAATTCCTGAAAACTTATATACCGAATACAAAACACGCAATATTTTCGAATTAAGTTCCGGTGCACGGCTAAAAATTCATTTCCTAATACATAAGCACATTTCCAATTGAATGACGTAAAAATTAATCGGTTCTAAGTGTGTTGGCTGTGTGAATTTTTAGATATGAAAAATAAAGTAAAACAGAATACATTGCTCAAACAATGAAACCATTGTTAGGAATTCCTGAAAACTTATATACCGAATACAAAACACGCAATAATTTCGAATTAAGTTCCGGTGCACGGCTAAAAATTCATTTCCTAATAAATAAGCACATTTCGAAATGAATGACGAAAAAATAATTCGGTTTTAAGTTGTTCGACTGCGTGAATTTTTGGAAATGTAAAATAAAATACAACCGAATACATTCTTTAAACAATGAAACCATTGTTAGGAAATCTTGGAAACTGATTTCCGGATACAAAATACGCAATATTTTCGAAGTAAATTCCGGTGCCCGGCTGAAAATTAATTTCTTAATAAATCAGCACATTTCGAAATGAATGACGTAAACATATTTCGGTTTTAATGTTGTTCGCCTGTGAGAATTTTTAGAAATGAAAACTAAAGTAAAACAGAATACATTGCTCAAACAATGAAACCATTGTTAGGAATTCCTGAAAACTTATATACCGAATACAAAACACGCAATATTTTGGAATTAAATTCTGGTACACGGATGAAAATTAATTTCCTACTAAATAAGCACAATTCCAAATGAATCACGAAAAACTATTTCGGTTTTAAAGTTGTTCGCCTGTGTGAATTTTTAGAAATGTAAAATAAAGTAAAATAGAATACATTGCTTAAACAATCAAACCATTGTTAGGAAGTCCTGAAAACTTATATACCGAATACAAAACACGCAATATTTTCGAATTAAATTCCGGTGCACGGCTGAAAATTAATTTCCTACTAAATAAGCACAATTCCAAATGAATGACGTAAAAGTATTTCGGTTTTAAAGTTGATCGCCTGGGTGAATTTTTAGAAATTTAACATAAAGTGAAACCAAATACATTGTTTTAAAATTGATACCATTGTTAGGAAATCCTGGAACTGATATACCGAATACAAAACACGCAATATTTTCGAATTAAATTCCGGTATTCGGCAGAAAATTCATTTCCTAATACATAAGCACATTTCCAATTGAATGACGTAAAAATTAATCGGTTCTAAATGTGTTGGCTGTGTGAATTTTTAGAAATGAAAAATAAAGTAAAGCATTGCTCAAACAATGAAACCATTGTTAGGAATTCCTGAAAACTCATATACCGAATACAAAACACGCAATATTTTGGAATTAAATTCTGGTGCACGGCTCAAAATTAATTTCCTACTAAATAAGCACATTTCGAAAAGAATGACGAAAAAATATTTCGGTTTTAAAGTTGTTCGCCTGTGTGAAGTTTTAGAAATGTAAACCAAAGTAAAACAGAATACATTGCTTAAATAATGAAACCATTGTTAGGAATACCTGAAAACCTATATACCGAATACAAAACACGCAATATTTTCGAATTAAGTTCCGGTGCACGGCTAAAAATTCATTTCCTAATAAATAAGCACATTTCGAAATGAATGACGAAAAAATAATTCGGTTTTAAAGTTGTTCGACTGCGTGAATTTTTAGAAATGTAAAATAAAGTACAACCGAATACATTCTTTAAACAATGAAACAATTGTTAGGAAATCTTGCAAACTGATTTACCGGATACAAAATACGCAATATTTTCGAATTAAATTCCGGTGCCCGGCTGAAAAGTAATTTCCTACTAAATAAGCACATTTCGAAATGAATGACGAAAAAATATTTCGGTTTTAAAGTTGTTCGCCTGTGTGAATTTTTAGAAATGTAAAATAAAGTAAAACCGAATACATTGTTTAAGCAATGAAACCATTGTTAGGAAATCTTGAAAACTGATTTACCGGATACAAAATACGCTATATTTTCGAATTAAATTCCGGTGCACGGCTGAAAATTAATTTCCTACTAAATAAGCACAATTCCAAATGAATGACGACAAAGTATTTCGGTTTTAAAGTTGATCGCCTGTGTGAATTTTTAGAAATTTAACATAAAGTGAAACCAAATACATTGTTTTAAAATTGATACCATTGTTAGGAAATCCTGGAACTGATATACCGAATACAAAACACGCATTATTTTCGAATTAAACTCTGGTGCACGGCTGAAAATTAATTTCCTACTAAATAAGCACATTTCGAAATGAATGACGAAAAAATATTTCGGTTTTAAAGTTGTTCGCCTGTGTGAATTTTTAGAAATGTACAATAAAGTAAAACCGAAAACATTGTTTAAACAATGAAACCATTGTCAGGAAATTCTGAAAACAGATATACCGAATTCAAAACACGCAATATTTTCGAAATAAATTCTAGTGCACGGCTGAAAATTAATTTCCCAATAAATAAGAACATTTCGAAATGAATGACGTAAAAATATTTCCGTTTTAAAGTTGTTAGCGTGTGTGAAATTTTAGAAATATAAAATAAAGTGAAACCAAATAGATTGTTTAAACAATGAAACCATTGTTAGGAAGTCCTGAAAACTGATATACTGAATAACAAAACACGCAATATTTTCGAATTAAATTCCGGTGCTCGGCAGAAAATTCATTTCCTAATACATAAGCACATTTCCAATTGAATGACATAAAAACTAATAGGTTCTAAAGGTGTTGGCCTGTTTGAATTTTTAGAAATGTAATATAACGTAAAACCGAATACATTGTTTAAACAAAGAAACCATTGTTAGGAAATCTTCGAAACTGATTTACCGGATACAAATTACGCAATAATTTCGAATTAAATTCCGGTGCCCGACTGAAAATAAATTTCCTACTAAATAAGCACATTTCGAAATAAATGACGAAAAAATATTTCTGTTTTAAAGTTGTTCGCATGCGTGAATTTTTAGAAATGTAAAATAAAGTACAACAGAATACATTTTTTAAACAATGAAACCATTGTTAGGAAATCCTGGAAAGAGATATACCGAATTCAAAACAAGCAACATTTTCGAATTAAATTCTGGTGCATGGCTGAAAATTAATTTCCCAATAAATAAGCACATTTCGAAATGAATGACGTAAAAATATTATGGTTTTAAAATTGTTCGCCTGTGTGAAATTTTAGAAATGTAAAATAAAGTGAAAACGAATACATTGTTTAAACAATGAAACCATTGTTAGGAAGTCCTGGAAACTGATACACCGAATACAAAACACGCAATATTTTCGAATTAAATTCCGGTATTCGGCAGAAAATTCATTTCCTAATACATAAGCACATTTCCAATTGAATGACGTAAAAATTAATCGGTTCTAAGTGTGTTGGCTGTGTGAATTTTTAGAAATGAAAAATAAAGTAAAACAGAATACATTGCTCAAACAATGAAACCATTGTTAGGAATTCCTGAAAACTTATATACCGAATACAAAACACGCAATATTTTCGAATTAAATTCCGGTGCCCGGCTGAAAATTAATTTCTTAATAAATCAGCACATTTCCAATTGAATGACGTAAAAATTAATCGGTTCTAAGTGTGTTGGCTGTGTGAATTTTTAGAAATGAAAAATAAAGTAAAACAGAATACATTGCTCAAACAATGAAACCATTGTTAGGAATTCCTGAAAACTTATATACCGAATACAAAACACGCAATATTTTCGAATTAAATTCTGGTACACGGATGAAAATTAATTTCCTACTAAATAAGCACAATTCCAAATGAATCACGAAAAACTATTTCGGTTTTAAAATTGTTCGCCTGTGTGAATTTTTAGAAATGTAAAATAAAGTAAAATAGAATACATTGCTTAAACAATGAAACCATTGTTAGGAATTCCTGAAAACTTATATACCGAATACAAAACACGCAATATTTTCGAATTAAATTCCGGTGATCGGCAGACAATTCATTTCCTAATACATAAGCACATTTCCAATTGAATGACGTAAAAATTAATCGGTTCTAAAGGTGTCGGCCTGTTTGAATTTATAGAAATGTAAAATAAAGTAAAACAGAATACATTGTTTAAACAATGAAACCATTGTTAGGAAATCTTGGAAACTGATTTACCGGATACAAAATACGCAATATTTTCGAATTAAATTCCGGTGCACGGCTGAAAATTAATTTCCTACTAAATAAGCACAATTCCAAGTGAATGACGTAAAAGTATTTCGGTTTTAAAGTTGATCGCCTGTGTGAATTTTTAGAAATTTAACATAAAGTGAAACCAAATACATTGTTTTAAAATTGATACCATTGTTAGGAAATCCTGGAACTGATATACCGAATACCAAACACGCATTATTTTCGAATTAAGTTCCGGTGCACGGCTAAAAATTCCTTTCCTAATGATGAAACACATTTCCAATTGAATGACGTAAAAATTAATCGGTTCTAAATGTGTTGGACTTTTTGAATTTTCAGAAATGTAAAATTAATATAAATGTAATATATTATTTAAACAATGATACCGTTGTTAGGAAATCCTGAAAACTGATGTACCGGATACAAAACACGCAATAATTTCGAATTAAATTCCGGTGCACGGCTGAAAATTACTTTCCTACTAAATAATCACATTTCGAAATGAATGACGTAAACATATTTCGGTTTTAATGTTGTTCGCCTGTGAGAATTTTTAGAAATGTAAAATAAAGTAAAAGAGAATACATTGCTCAAACAATGAAACCTTTGTTAGGCATTCCTGAAAACTTATATACCGAATACAAAACACGCAATATTTTCGAATTAAGTTCCGGTGCACGGCTAAAAATTCATTTCCTAATAAATAAGCACATTTCGAAATGAATGACGAAAAAATAATTCGGTTTTAAAGTTGTTCGACTGCGTGAATTTTTAGAAATGTAAAATAAAGTAAAACCTAATACATTGTTTAAACAATGAAACCATTGTCAGGAAATTCTGAAAACAGATATACCGAATTCAAAACACGCAATATTTTCGAATTAAATTCTGGTGCACGGCTGAAAATTAATTTCCCAATAAATAAGCACATTTCCAATTGAATGACGTAAAAATTAATAGGTTCTAACAGGTTGACCTGTTTGATTTTTTAGAAATGTAAAATAAAGTAAAACCGAATACATTCTTTAAACAATGAAACCATTGTTAGGAAATCTTGGAAACTGATTTCCGGATACAAAATACGCAATATTTTCGAAGTAAATTCCGGTGCCCGGCTGAAAATTAATTTCTTAATAAATCAGCACATTTCGAAATGAATGACGTAAACATATTTCGGTTTTAATGTTGTTCGCCTGTGAGAATTTTTAGAAATGTACAATAAAGTAAAACCGAATACAATGTTTAAGCAATGAAACCATTGTTAGGAAATCTTGAAAACTAATTTACCGGATACAAAATACGCTATATTTTCGAATTAAATTCCGGTGCACGGCTGAAAATTAATTTCCTACTAAAGAAGCACATTTCGAAATGAATGCAGAAAAAAATATTTCTGTTTTAAAGTTGTTCGCATGCGTGAATTTTTAGAAATGTAAAATAAAGTAAAACCTAATACATTGTTTAAGCAATGAAACCATTGTCAGGAAATTCTGAAAACAGATATACCGAATTCAAAACACGCAATAATTTCGAATTAAATTCTGGTGCACGGCTGAAAATTAATTTCCCAATAAATAAGCACATTTCCAATTGAATGACGTAAAAATTAATGGTTTCTAACAGGTTGACCTGTTTGAATTTTTAGAAATGTAAAATAAAGTAAAACCGAATACATTCTTTAAACAATGAAACCATTGTTAGGAAATCTTGGAAACTGATTTCCGGATACAAAATACGCAATATTTTCGAAGTAAATTCCGGTGCCCGGCTGAAAATTAATTTCTTAATAAATCAGCACATTTCGAAATGAATGACGTAAACATATTTCGGTTTTAATGTTGTTCGCCTGTGAGAATTTTTAGAAATGAAAACTAAAGTAAAACAGAATACATTGCTCAAACAATGAAACCATTGTTAGGAATTCCTGAAAACTTATATACCGAATACAAAACACGCAATATTTTGGAATTAAATTCTGGTACACGGATGAAAATTAATTTCCTACTAAATAAGCACAATTCCAAATGAATCACGAAAAACTATTTCGGTTTTAAAGTTGTTCGCCTGTGTGAATTTTTAGAAATGTAAAATAAAGTAAAACCGAATACATTGCTTAAACAATGAAACCATTGTTAGGAATTCCTGAAAACGTATATACCGAATACAAAACACGCAATATTTTGGAATTAAATTCTCGTACACGGATGAAAATTAATTTCCTACTAAATAAGCACAATTCCAAATGAATGAAGTAAAAGTATTTCGGTTTTAAAGTTGATCGCCTGTGTGAATTTTTAGAAATTTAACATAAAGTGAAACCAAATGCATTGTTTTAAAATTGATACCATTGTTAGGAAATCCTGGAACTGATATACCGAATACCAAACACGCATTATTTTCGAATTAAGTTCCGGTGCACGGCTAAAAATTCCTTTCCTAATGATGAAACACATTTCCAATTGAATGACGTAAAAATTAATCGGTTCTAAATGTGTTGGACTTTTTGAATTTTCAGAAATGTAAAATTAATATAAATGTAATATATTATTTAAACAATGATACCGTTGTTAGGAAATCCTGAAAACTGATGTACCGGATACAAAACACGCAATAATTTCGAATTAAATTCCGGTGCACGGCTGAAAATTACTTTCCTACTAAATAATCACATTTCGAAATGAATGACGTAAACATATTTCGGTTTTAATGTTGTTCGCCTGTGAGAATTTTTAGAAATGTAAAATAAAGTAAAAGAGAATACATTGCTCAAACAATGAAACCTTTGTTAGGCATTCCTGAAAACTTATATACCGAATACAAAACACGCAATATTTTCGAATTAAGTTCCGGTGCACGGCTAAAAATTCATTTCCTAATAAATAAGCACATTTCGAAATGAATGACGAAAAAATAATTCGGTTTTAAAGTTGTTCGACTGCGTGAATTTTTAGAAATGTAAAATAAAGTACAACCGAATACATTCTTTAAACAATGAAACAATTGTTAGGAAATCTTGCAAACTGATTTACCGGATACAAAATACGCAATAATTTCGAATTAAATTCCGGTGCCCGACTGAAAATAAATTTCCTACTAAATAAGCACATTTCGAAATAAATGACGAAAAAATATTTCTGTTTTAAAGTTGTTCGCCAGCGTGAATTTTTAGAAATGTAAAATAAAGTACAACAGAATACATTTTTTAAACAATGAAACCATTGTTAGGAAATCCTGGAAAGAGATATACCGAATTCAAAACACGCAATATTTTCGAATTAAATTCTGGTGCACGGCTGAAAATTAATTTCCCAATACATAAGCACATTTCGAAATGAAAGACGTAAAAATATTATGGTTTTAAAATTGTTCGCCTGTGTGAAATTTTAGAAATGTAAAATAAAGTGAAAACGAATACATTGTTTAAACAATGAAACCATTGTTAGGAAGTCCTGGAAACTGATACACCGAATACAAAACACGCAATATTTTCGAATTAAATTCCGGTATTCGGCAGAAAATTCATTTCCTAATACATAAGCACATTTCCAATTGAATGACGTAAAAATTAATCGGTTCTAAGTGTGTTGGCTGTGTGAATTTTTAGAAATGAAAAATAAAGTAAAACAGAATACATTGCTCAAACAATGAAACCATTGTTAGGAATTCCTGAAAACTTATATACCGAATACAAAACACGCAATATTTTCGAATTAAGTTCCTGTGCACGGCTAAAAATTCATTTCCTAATAAATAAGCACTTTTCGAAATGAATGACGAAAAAATAATTCGGTTTTAAAGTTGTTCGACTGCGTGAATTTTTGGAAATGTAAAATAAAATACAACCGAATACATTCTTTAAACAATGAAACAATTGTTAGGAAATCTTGCAAACTGATTTACCGGATACAAAATACGCAATATTTTCGAATTAAATTACGGTGCACGGCTGAAATTTAATTTCCTAATAAATAAGCACATTTCGAAATGAATGACGTAAACATATTTCGGTTTTAAAGTTGTTCGCCTGTGTGAATTTTTAGAAATGTACAATAAAGTAAAACCGAATACATTGTTTAAGCAATGAAACCATTGTTAGGAAATCTTGAAATCTGATTTACCGGATACAAAATACGCTATATTTTCGAATTAAATTCCGGTGCACGGCTGAAAATTAATTTCCTACTAAATAAGCACAATTCCAAATGAATGACGACAAAGTATTTCGGTTTTAAAGTTGATCGCCTGTGTGAATTTTTAGAAATTTAACATAAAGTGAAACCAAATACATTGTTTTAAAATTGATACCATTGTTAGGATATCCTGGAACTGATATACCGAATACAAAACACGCATTATTTTCGAATTAAATTCTGGTGCACGGCTGAAAATTAATTTCCTACTAAATAAGCACATTTCGAAATGAATGACGAAAAAATATTTCGGTTTTAAACTTGTTCGCCTGTGTGAATTTTTAGAAATATACAATAAAGTAAAACCGAATACATTGTTTAAACAATGAAACCATTTGAATAATTGTGTTAAAATTAATCTAATGAAACCATTGTTAGGAATTCCTGAAAACTTATATACCGAATACAAAACACGCAATATTTTCGAATTAAGTTCCGGTGCACGGCTAAAAATTCATTTCCTAATACATAAGCACATTTCCAATTGAATGACGTAAAAATTAATCGGTTCTAAGTGTGTTGGCTGTGTGAATTTTTAGATATGAAAAATAAAGTAAAACAGAATACATTGCTCAAACAATGAAACCATTGTTAGGAATTCCTGAAAACTTATATACCGAATACAAAACACGCAATAATTTCGAATTAAGTTCCGGTGCACGGCTAAAAATTCATTTCCTAATAAATAAGCACATTTCGAAATGAATGACGAAAAAATAATTCGGTTTTAAGTTGTTCGACTGCGTGAATTTTTGGAAATGTAAAATA
This sequence comes from Maratus speciosus, assembly GCA_963932465.1. Taxonomy (NCBI): domain Eukaryota; kingdom Metazoa; phylum Arthropoda; class Arachnida; order Araneae; family Salticidae; genus Maratus; species Maratus speciosus. The sequence goes on from OZ010799.1 coordinate 211,414,060, forward strand.
AAATGCAACCGAATACATTCTTTAAACAATGAAACCATTGTTAGGAAATCTTGGAAACTGATTTCCGGATACAAAATACGCAATATTTTCGAAGTAAATTCCGGTGCCCGGCTGAAAATTAATTTCTTAATAAATCAGCACATTTCGAAATGAATGACGTAAACATATTTCGGTTTTAATGTTGTTCGCCTGTGAGAATTTTTAGAAATGAAAACTAAAGTAAAACAGAATACATTGCTCAAACAATGAAACCATTGTTAGGAATTCCTGAAAACTTATATACCGAATACAAAACACGCAATATTTTGGAATTAAATTCTGGTACACGGATGAAAATTAATTTCCTACTAAATAAGCACAATTCCAAATGAATCACGAAAAACTATTTCGGTTTTAAAGTTGTTCGCCTGTGTGAATTTTTAGAAATGTAAAATAAAGTAAAATAGAATACATTGCTTAAACAATCAAACCATTGTTAGGAAGTCCTGAAAACTTATATACCGAATACAAAACACGCAATATTTTCGAATTAAATTCCGGTGCACGGCTGAAAATTAATTTCCTACTAAATAAGCACAATTCCAAATGAATGACGTAAAAGTATTTCGGTTTTAAAGTTGATCGCCTGGGTGAATTTTTAGAAATTTAACATAAAGTGAAACCAAATACATTGTTTTAAAATTGATACCATTGTTAGGAAATCCTGGAACTGATATACCGAATACAAAACACGCAATATTTTCGAATTAAATTCCGGTATTCGGCAGAAAATTCATTTCCTAATACATAAGCACATTTCCAATTGAATGACGTAAAAATTAATCGGTTCTAAATGTGTTGGCTGTGTGAATTTTTAGAAATGAAAAATAAAGTAAAGCATTGCTCAAACAATGAAACCATTGTTAGGAATTCCTGAAAACTCATATACCGAATACAAAACACGCAATATTTTGGAATTAAATTCTGGTGCACGGCTCAAAATTAATTTCCTACTAAATAAGCACATTTCGAAAAGAATGACGAAAAAATATTTCGGTTTTAAAGTTGTTCGCCTGTGTGAAGTTTTAGAAATGTAAACCAAAGTAAAACAGAATACATTGCTTAAATAATGAAACCATTGTTAGGAATACCTGAAAACCTATATACCGAATACAAAACACGCAATATTTTCGAATTAAGTTCCGGTGCACGGCTAAAAATTCATTTCCTAATAAATAAGCACATTTCGAAATGAATGACGAAAAAATAATTCGGTTTTAAAGTTGTTCGACTGCGTGAATTTTTAGAAATGTAAAATAAAGTACAACCGAATACATTCTTTAAACAATGAAACAATTGTTAGGAAATCTTGCAAACTGATTTACCGGATACAAAATACGCAATATTTTCGAATTAAATTCCGGTGCCCGGCTGAAAAGTAATTTCCTACTAAATAAGCACATTTCGAAATGAATGACGAAAAAATATTTCGGTTTTAAAGTTGTTCGCCTGTGTGAATTTTTAGAAATGTAAAATAAAGTAAAACCGAATACATTGTTTAAGCAATGAAACCATTGTTAGGAAATCTTGAAAACTGATTTACCGGATACAAAATACGCTATATTTTCGAATTAAATTCCGGTGCACGGCTGAAAATTAATTTCCTACTAAATAAGCACAATTCCAAATGAATGACGACAAAGTATTTCGGTTTTAAAGTTGATCGCCTGTGTGAATTTTTAGAAATTTAACATAAAGTGAAACCAAATACATTGTTTTAAAATTGATACCATTGTTAGGAAATCCTGGAACTGATATACCGAATACAAAACACGCATTATTTTCGAATTAAACTCTGGTGCACGGCTGAAAATTAATTTCCTACTAAATAAGCACATTTCGAAATGAATGACGAAAAAATATTTCGGTTTTAAAGTTGTTCGCCTGTGTGAATTTTTAGAAATGTACAATAAAGTAAAACCGAAAACATTGTTTAAACAATGAAACCATTGTCAGGAAATTCTGAAAACAGATATACCGAATTCAAAACACGCAATATTTTCGAAATAAATTCTAGTGCACGGCTGAAAATTAATTTCCCAATAAATAAGAACATTTCGAAATGAATGACGTAAAAATATTTCCGTTTTAAAGTTGTTAGCGTGTGTGAAATTTTAGAAATATAAAATAAAGTGAAACCAAATAGATTGTTTAAACAATGAAACCATTGTTAGGAAGTCCTGAAAACTGATATACTGAATAACAAAACACGCAATATTTTCGAATTAAATTCCGGTGCTCGGCAGAAAATTCATTTCCTAATACATAAGCACATTTCCAATTGAATGACATAAAAACTAATAGGTTCTAAAGGTGTTGGCCTGTTTGAATTTTTAGAAATGTAATATAACGTAAAACCGAATACATTGTTTAAACAAAGAAACCATTGTTAGGAAATCTTCGAAACTGATTTACCGGATACAAATTACGCAATAATTTCGAATTAAATTCCGGTGCCCGACTGAAAATAAATTTCCTACTAAATAAGCACATTTCGAAATAAATGACGAAAAAATATTTCTGTTTTAAAGTTGTTCGCATGCGTGAATTTTTAGAAATGTAAAATAAAGTACAACAGAATACATTTTTTAAACAATGAAACCATTGTTAGGAAATCCTGGAAAGAGATATACCGAATTCAAAACAAGCAACATTTTCGAATTAAATTCTGGTGCATGGCTGAAAATTAATTTCCCAATAAATAAGCACATTTCGAAATGAATGACGTAAAAATATTATGGTTTTAAAATTGTTCGCCTGTGTGAAATTTTAGAAATGTAAAATAAAGTGAAAACGAATACATTGTTTAAACAATGAAACCATTGTTAGGAAGTCCTGGAAACTGATACACCGAATACAAAACACGCAATATTTTCGAATTAAATTCCGGTATTCGGCAGAAAATTCATTTCCTAATACATAAGCACATTTCCAATTGAATGACGTAAAAATTAATCGGTTCTAAGTGTGTTGGCTGTGTGAATTTTTAGAAATGAAAAATAAAGTAAAACAGAATACATTGCTCAAACAATGAAACCATTGTTAGGAATTCCTGAAAACTTATATACCGAATACAAAACACGCAATATTTTGGAATTAAATTCTGGTGCACGGCTCAAAATTAATTTCCTACTAAATAAGCACATTTCGAAATGAATGACGAAAAAATATTTCGGTTTTAAAGTTGTTCGCCTGTGTGAAGTTTTAGAAATGTAAAATAAAGTAAAACAGAATACATTGCTTAAATAATGAAACCATTGTTAGGAATTCCTGAAAACTTATATACCGAATACAAAACACGCAATATTTTCGAATTAAGTTCCTGTGCACGGCTAAAAATTCATTTCCTAATAAATAAGCACATTTCGAAATGAATGACGAAAAAATAATTCGGTTTTAAAGTTGTTCGACTGCGTGAATTTTTGGAAATGTAAAATAAAATACAACCGAATACATTCTTTAAACAATGAAACAATTGTTAGGAAATCTTGCAAACTGATTTACCGGATACAAAATACGCAATATTTTCGAATTAAATTACGGTGCACGGCTGAAATTTAATTTCCTAATAAATAAGCACATTTCGAAATGAATGACGTAAACATATTTCGGTTTTAAAGTTGTTCGCCTGTGTGAATTTTTAGAAATGTACAATAAAGTAAAACCGAATACATTGTTTAAGCAATGAAACCATTGTTAGGAAATCTTGAAATCTGATTTACCGGATACAAAATACGCTATATTTTCGAATTAAATTCCGGTGCACGGCTGAAAATTAATTTCCTACTAAATAAGCACAATTCCAAATGAATGATGACAAAGTATTTCGGTTTTAAAGTTGATCGCCTGTGTGAATTTTTAGAAATTTAACATAAAGTGAAACCAAATACATTGTTTTAAAATTGATACCATTGTTAGGATATCCTGGAACTGATATACCGAATACAAAACACGCATTATTTTCGAATTAAATTCTGGTGCACGGCTGAAAATTAATTTCCTACTAAATAAGCACATTTCGAAATGAATGACGAAAAAATATTTCGGTTTTAAACTTGTTCGCCTGTGTGAATTTTTAGAAATGTACAATAAAGTAAAACCGAATACATTGTTTAAACAATGAAACCATTGTTAGGAATTCCTGAAAACTTATATACCGAATACAAAACACGCAATATTTTCGAATTAAGTTCCGGTGCACGGCTAAAAATTCATTTCCTAATACATAAGCACATTTCCAATTGAATGACGTAAAAATTAATCGGTTCTAAGTGTGTTGGCTGTGTGAATTTTTAGATATGAAAAATAAAGTAAAACAGAATACATTGCTCAAACAATGAAACCATTGTTAGGAATTCCTGAAAACTTATATACAGAATACAAAACACGCAATAATTTCGAATTAAGTTCCGGTGCACGGCTAAAAATTCATTTCCTAATAAATAAGCACATTTCGAAATGAATGACGAAAAAATAATTCGGTTTTAAGTTGTTCGACTGCGTGAATTTTTGGAAATGTAAAATAAAATACAACCGAATACATTCTTTAAACAATGAAACCATTGTTAGGAAATCTTGGAAACTGATTTCCGGATACAAAATAAGCAATATTTTCGAAGTAAATTCCGGTGCCCGGCTGAAAATTAATTTCTTAATAAATCAGCACATTTCGAAATGAATGACGTAAACATATTTCGGTTTTAATGTTGTTCGCCTGTGAGAATTTTTAGAAATGAAAACTAAAGTAAAACAGAATACATTGCTCAAACAATGAAACCATTGTTAGGAATTCCTGAAAACTTATATACCGAATACAAAACACGCAATATTTTGGAATTAAATTCTGGTACACGGATGAAAATTAATTTCCTACTAAATAAGCACAATTCCAAATGAATCACGAAAAACTATTTCGGTTTTAAAGTTGTTCGCCTGTGTGAATTTTTAGAAATGTAAAATAAAGTAAAATAGAATACATTGCTTAAACAATCAAACCATTGTTAGGAAGTCCTGAAAACTTATATACCGAATACAAAACACGCAATATTTTCGAATTAAATTCCGGTGCACGGCTGAAAATTAATTTCCTACTAAATAAGCACAATTCCAAATGAATGACGTAAAAGTATTTCGGTTTTAAAGTTGATCGCCTGTGTGAATTTTTAGAAATTTAACATAAAGTGAAACCAAATACATTGTTTTAAAATTGATACCATTGTTAGGAAATCCTGGAACTGATATACCGAATACAAAACACGCAATATTTTCGAATTAAATTCCGGTATTCGGCAGAAAATTCATTTCCTAATACATAAGCACATTTCCAATTGAATGACGTAAAAATTAATCGGTTCTAAATGTGTTGGCTGTGTGAATTTTTAGAAATGAAAAATAAAGTAAAGCATTGCTCAAACAATGAAACCATTGTTAGGAATTACTGAAAACTCATATACCGAATACAAAACACGCAATATTTTGGAATTAAATTCTGGTGCACGGCTCAAAATTAATTTCCTACTAAATAAGCACATTTCGAAAAGAATGACGAAAAAATATTTCGGTTTTAAAGTTGTTCGCCTGTGTGAAGTTTTAGAAATGTAAACCAAAGTAAAACAGAATACATTGCTTAAATAATGAAACCATTGTTAGGAATACCTGAAAACTTATATACCGAATACAAAACACGCAATATTTTCGAATTAAGTTCCGGTGCACGGCTAAAAATTCATTTCCTAATAAATAAGCACATTTCGAAATGAATGACGAAAAAATAATTCGGTTTTAAAGTTGTTCGACTGCGTGAATTTTTAGAAATGTAAAATAAAGTACAACCGAATACATTCTTTAAACAATGAAACAATTGTTAGGAAATCTTGCAAACTGATTTACCGGATACAAAATACGCAATATTTTCGAATTAAATTCCGGTGCCCGGCTGAAAAGTAATTTCCTACTAAATAAGCACATTTCGAAATGAATGACGAAAAAGTATTTCGGTTTTAAAGTTGTTCGCCTGTGTGAATTTTTAGAAATGTAAAATAAAGTAAAACCGAATACATTGTTTAAGCAATGAAACCATTGTTAGGAAATCTTGAAAACTGATTTACCGGATACAAAATACGCTATATTTTCGAATTAAATTCCGGTGCACGGCTGAAAATTAATTTCCTACTAAATAAGCACAATTCCAAATGAATGACGACAAAGTATTTCGGTTTTAAAGTTGATCGCCTGTGTGAATTTTTAGAAATTTAACATAAAGTGAAACCAAATACATTGTTTTAAAATTGATACCATTGTTAGGAAATCCTGGAACTGATATACCGAATTCAAAACACGCAATATTTTCGAAATAAATTCTAGTGCACGGCTGAAAATTAATTTCCCAATAAATAAGAACATTTCGAAATGAATGACGTAAAAATATTTCCGTTTTAAAGTTGTTAGCGTGTGTGAAATTTTAGAAATATAAAATAAAGTGAAACCAAATAGATTGTTTAAACAATGAAACCATTGTTAGGAAGTCCTGAAAACTGATATACTGAATAACAAAACACGCAATATTTTCGAATTAAATTCCGGTGCTCGGCAGAAAATTCATTTCCTAATACATAAGCACATTTCCAATTGAATGACATAAAAACTAATAGGTTCTAAAGGTGTTGGCCTGTTTGAATTTTTAGAAATGTAATATAACGTAAAACCGAATACATTGTTTAAACAAAGAAACCATTGTTAGGAAATCTTCGAAACTGATTTACCGGATACAAATTACGCAATAATTTCGAATTAAATTCCGGTGCCCGACTGAAAATAAATTTCCTACTAAATAAGCACATTTCGAAATAAATGACGAAAAAATATTTCTGTTTTAAAGTTGTTCGCATGCGTGAATTTTTAGAAATGTAAAATAAAGTACAACAGAATACATTTTTTAAACAATGAAACCATTGTTAGGAAATCCTGGAAAGAGATATACCGAATTCAAAACAAGCAACATTTTCGAATTAAATTCTGGTGCATGGCTGAAAATTAATTTCCCAATAAATAAGCACATTTCGAAATGAATGACGTAAAAATATTATGGTTTTAAAATTGTTCGCCTGTGTGAAATTTTAGAAATGTAAAATAAAGTGAAAACGAATACATTGTTTAAACAATGAAACCATTGTTAGGAAGTCCTGGAAACTGATACACCGAATACAAAACACGCAATATTTTCGAATTAAATTCCGGTATTCGGCAGAAAATTCATTTCCTAATACATAAGCACATTTCCAATTGAATGACGTAAAAATTAATCGGTTCTAAATGTGTTGGCTGTGTGAATTTTTAGAAATGTAAAATAAAGAAATACAGAAGACATTGCTTAAACAATGAAGCCTTTGTCAGGAATTCCTGAAAACTTATATACCGAATACAAAACACGCAATATTTTGGAATTAAATTCTGGTGCACGGCTGAAAATTAATTTCTTAATAAATCAGCAAATTTCGAAATGAATGACATAAACATATTTCGGTTTTAATGTTGTTCGCCTGTGAGAATCTTTAGAAATGAAAAATAAAGTAAAACAGAATACATTGCTCAAACAATGACACCATTGTTAGGAATTCCTGAAAACTTGTATACCGAATACAAAACACGCAATATTTTCGAATTAAGTTCCGGTGCACGGCTAAAAATTCATTTCCTAATAAATAAGCACATTTCGAAATGAATGACGAAAAAATATTTCGGTTTTAAAGTTGTTCGCATGCGTGAATTTTTAGAAATGTAAAATAAAGTAAAACCTAATACATTGTTTAAACAATGAAACCATTGTCAGGAAATTCTGAAAACAGATATACCGAATTCAAAACACGCAATATTTTCGAATTAAATTCTGGTGCACGGCTGAAAATTAATTTCCCAATAAATAAGCACATTTCCAATTGAATGACGTAAAAATTAATAGGTTGTAACAGGTTGACCTGTTTGAATTTTTAGAAATGTAAAATAAAGTAAAACCGAATAGATTCTTTAAACAATGAAACCATTGTTAGGAAATCTTGGAAACTGATTTCCGGATACAAAATACGCAATATTTTCGAATTAAATTCCGGTGCCCGGCTGAAAATTAATTTCTTAATAAATCAGCACATTTCGAAATGAATCACGTAAACATATTTCGGTTTTAATGTTGTTCGCCTGTGAGAATTTTTAGAAATGAAAACTAAAGTAAAACAGAATACATTGCTCAAACAATGAAACCATTGTTAGGAATTCCTGAAAACTTATATACCGAATACAAAACACGCAATATTTTGGAATTAAATTCTGGTACACGGATGAAAATTAATTTCCTACTAAATAAGCACAATTCCAAATGAATCACGAAAAACTATTTCGGTTTTAAAGTTGTTCGCCTGTGAGAATTTTTAGAAATGTAAAATAAAGTAAAATAGAATACATTGCTTAAACAATGAAACCATTGTTAGGAATTCCTGAAAGCGTATATACCGAATACAAAACACGCAATATTTTCGAATTAAATTCCGGTGATCGGCAGACAATTCATTTCCTAATACATAAGCACATTTCCAATTGAATGACGTAAAAATTAATCGGTTCTAAAGGTGTCGGCCTGTTTGAATTTTTAGAAATGTAAAATAAAGTAAAACAGAATACATTGTTTAAACAATGAAACCATTGTTAGGAAATCTTGGAAACTGATTTACCGGATACAAAATACGCAATATTTTCTTTTTAAATTCCGGTGCACGGCTGAAAATTAATTTCCTACTAAATAAGCACAATTCCAAATGAATGACGTAAAAGTATTTCGGTTTTAAAGTTGATCGCCTGTGTGAATTTTTAGAAATTTAACATAAAGTGAAACCAAATACATTGTTTTAAAATTGATACCATTGTTAGGAAATCCTGGAACTGATATACCGAATACCAAACACGCATTATTTTCGAATTAAGTTCCGGTGCACGGCTAAAAATTCCTTTCCTAATGATGAAACACATTTCCAATTGAATGACGTAAAAATTAATCGGTTCTGAATGTGTTGGACTTTTTGAATTTTCAGAAATGTAAAATTAATATAAATGTAATATATTATTTAAACAATGATACCGTTATTAGTAAATCCTGAAAACTGATGTACCGGATACAAAACACGCAATAATTTCGAATTAAATTCCGGTGCACGGCTGAAAATAACTTTCCTACTAAATAATCACATTTCGAAATGAATGACGTAAACATATTTCGGTTTTAATGTTGTTCGCCTGTGAGAATTTTTAGAAATGTAAAATAAAGTAAAAGAGAATACATTGCTCAAACAATGAAACCATTGTTAGGCATTCCTGAAAACTTATATACCGAATACAAAACACGCAATATTTTGGAATTAAATTCTGGTGCACGGCTGAAAATTAATTTCCTACTAAATAAGCACATTTCGAAATGAATGACGAAAAAATATTTCGCTTTTAAAGTTGTTCGCCTGTGTGAATTTTTAGAAATGTACAATAAAATAAAACCGAATACATTGTTTAAACAATGAAACCATTGTCAGGAAATTCTGAAAACAGATATACCGAATTCAAAACACGCAATATTTTCGAAATAAATTCTAGTGCACGGCTGAAAATTAATTTCCCAATAAATAAGAACATTTCGAAATGAATGACGTAAAAATATTTCCGTTTTAAAGTTGTTCGCCTGTGTGAAATTTTAGAAAAATAAAATAAAGTGAAACCGAATAGATTGTTTAAACAATGAAACCATTGTTAGGAAGTCCTGAAAACTGATATACTGAATACAAAACACGCAATATTTTCGAATTAAATTCCGGTGCTCGGCAGAAAATTCATTTCCTAATACATAAGCACATTTCCAATTGAATGACATAAAAACTAATAGGTTCTAAAGGTGTTGGCCTGTTTGAATTTTTAGAAATGTAATATAAAGTAAAACCGAATACATTGTTTAAACAAAGAAACCATTGTTAGGAAATCTTCGAAACTGATTTACCGGATACAAAATACGCAATAATTTCGAATTAAATTCTGGTGCACGGCTGAAAATTAATTTCCGACTAAATAAGCAAATTTCGAAATGAATGACGAAAAAATATTTCGGTTTTAAGTTGTTCGTCTGTGTGAATTTTTAGAAATGTAAAATAAAGTAAAACAGAATACATTGTTTAAACAATGAAACCATTGTTAGGAACCCCTGGAAACTGATATACCGAATACAAAAAACTCAATATTTTCGAATTAAATTCCGGTATTCGGCAGAAAATTCATTTCCTAATACATAAGCACATTTCCAATTGAATGACGTAAAAATTAATCGGTTCTAAATGTATTGGCTGTGTGAATTTTTAGAAATGAAAAATAAAGTAATCTTGAAAACAGATTTACCGGATATAAAATACGCAATATTTTCGGATTAAATTCCGGTGCACGGCTGAAAATTGATTTCCTACTAATGAAACCATTGTCAGGAAATTCTGAAAACAGATATACCGAATTCAAAACACGCAATATTTTCGAATTAAATTCTGTTGCACGACTGAAAATTAATTTCCCAATAAATAAGCACATTTCGAAATGAATGACGTAAAAATATCATGGTTTTAAAACTGTTCGCCTGTATGAAATTTTAGAAATGTAAAAAAAAGTGAAACCGAATACATTGTTTAAACAATGAAGCCATTGTTAGGAACTCCTGGAAACTGATATACCGAATACAAAAAACTCAATATTTTCGAATTAAATTCCGGTATTCGGCAGAAAATTCATTTCCTAATACATAAGCACATTTCCAATTCAATGACGTAAAAATTAATCGGTTCTAAATGTGTTGGCTGTGTGAATTTTTAGAAATGAAAAATAAAGTAAAACAGACTACATTGCTCAAACAATGAAACCATTGTTAGGAATTCCTGAAAACTTATATACCGAATACAAAACACGCAATATTTTCGAATTAAGTTCCGGTGCACGGCTAAAAATTCATTTCCTAATAAATAAGCACATTTCGAAATGAATGACGAAAAAATAATTCGGTTTTAAGTTGTTCGACTGCGTGAATTTTTGGAAATGTAAAATAAAATACAACCGAATACATTCTTTAAACAATGAAACCATTGTTAGGAAATCTTGGAAACTGATTTCCGGATACAAAATACGCAATATTTTCGAAGTAAATTCCGGTGCCCGGCTGAAAATTAATTTCTTAATAAATCAGCACATTTCGAAATGAATGACGTAAACATATTTCGGTTTTAATGTTGTTCGCCTGTGAGAATTTTTAGAAATGAAAACTAAAGTAAAACAGAATACATTGCTCAAACAATGAAACCATTGTTAGGAATTCCTGAAAACTTATATACCGAATACAAAACACGCAATATTTTGGAATTAAATTCTGGTACACGGATGAAAATTAATTTCCTACTAAATAAGCACAATTCCAAATGAATCACGAAAAACTATTTCGGTTTTAAAGTTGTTCGCCTGTGTGAATTTTTAGAAATGTAAAATAAAGTAAAATAGAATACATTGCTTAAACAATCAAACCATTGTTAGGAAGTCCTGAAAACTTATATACCGAATACAAAACACGCAATATTTTCGAATTAAATTCCGGTGCACGGCTGAAAATTAATTTCCTACTAAACAAGCACAATTCCAAATGAATGACGTAAAAGTATTTCGGTTTTAAAGTTGATCGCCTGTGTGAATTTTTAGAAATTTAACATAAAGTGAAACCAAATACATTGTTTTAAAATTGATACCATTGTTAGGAAATCCTGGAACTGATATACCGAATACAAAACACGCAATATTTTCGAATTAAATTCCGGTATTCGGCAGAAAATTCATTTCCTAATACATAAGCACATTTCCAATTGAATGACGTAAAAATTAATCGGTTCTAAATGTGTTGGCTGTGTGAATTTTTAGAAATGAAAAATAAAGTAAAGCATTGCTCAAACAATGAAACCATTGTTAGGAATTCCTGAAAACTCATATACCGAATACAAAACACGCAATATTTTGGAATTAAATTCTGGTGCACGGCTCAAAATTAATTTCCTACTAAATAAGCACATTTCGAAAAGAATGACGAAAAAATATTTCGGTTTTAAAGTTGTTCGCCTGTGTGAAGTTTTAGAAATGTAAACCAAAGTAAAACAGAATACATTGCTTAAATAATGAAACCATTGTTAGGAATACCTGAAAACTTATATACCGAATACAAAACACGCAATATTTTCGAATTAAGTTCCGGTGCACGGCTAAAAATTCATTTCCTAATAAATAAGCACATTTCGAAATGAATGACGAAAAAATAATTCGGTTTTAAAGTTGTTCGACTGCGTGAATTTTTAGAAATGTAAAATAAAGTACAACCGAATACATTCTTTAAACAATGAAACAATTGTTAGGAAATCTTGCAAACTGATTTACCGGAAACAAAATACGCAATATTTTCGAATTAAATTCCGGTGCCCGGCTGAAAAGTAATTTCCTACTAAATAAGCACATTTCGAAATGAATGACGAAAAAATATTTCGGTTTTAAAGTTGTTCGCCTGTGTGAATTTTTAGAAATGTAAAATAAAGTAAAACCGAATACACTGTTTAAGCAATGAAACCATTGTTAGGAAATCTTGAAAACTGATTTACCGGATACAAAATACGCTATATTTTCGAATTAAATTCCGGTGCACGGCTGAAAATTAATTTCCTACTAAATAAGCACAATTCCAAATGAATGACGACAAAGTATTTCGGTTTTAAAGTTGATCGCCTGTGTGAATTTTTAGAAATTTAACATAAAGTGAAACCAAATACATTGTTTTAAAATTGATACCATTGTTAGGAAATCCTGGAACTGATATACCGAATACAAAACACGCATTATTTTCGAATTAAATTCTGGTGCACGGCTGAAAATTAATTTCCTACTAAATAAGCACATTTCGAAATGAATGACGAAAAAATATTTCGGTTTTAAAGTTGTTCGCCTGTGTGAATTTTTAGAAATGTACAATAAAGTAAAACCGAAAACATTGTTTAAACAATGAAACCATTGTCAGGAAATTCTGAAAACAGATATACCGAATTCAAAACACGCAATATTTTCGAAATAAATTCTAGTGCACGGCTGAAAATTAATTTCCCAATAAATAAGAACATTTCGAAATGAATGACGTAAAAATATTTCCGTTTTAAAGTTGTTAGCGTGTGTGAAATTTTAGAAATATAAAATAAAGTGAAACCAAATAGATTGTTTAAACAATGAAACCATTGTTAGGAAGTCCTGAAAACTGATATACTGAATAACAAAACACGCAATATTTTCGAATTAAATTCCGGTGCTCGGCAGAAAATTCATTTCCTAATACATAAGCACATTTCCAATTGAATGACATAAAAACTAATAGGTTCTAAAGGTGTTGGCCTGTTTGAATTTTTAGAAATGTAATATAACGTAAAACCGAATACATTGTTTAAACAAAGAAACCATTGTTAGGAAATCTTCGAAACTGATTTACCGGATACAAATTACGCAATAATTTCGAATTAAATTCCGGTGCCCGACTGAAAATAAATTTCCTACTAAATAAGCACATTTCGAAATAAATGACGAAAAAATATTTCTGTTTTAAAGTTGTTCGCATGCGTGAATTTTTAGAAATGTAAAATAAAGTACAACAGAATACATTTTTTAAACAATGAAACCATTGTTAGGAAATCCTGGAAAGAGATATACCGAATTCAAAACAAGCAACATTTTCGAATTAAATTCTGGTGCATGGCTGAAAATTAATTTCCCAATAAATAAGCACATTTCGAAATGAATGACGTAAAAATATTATGGTTTTAAAATTGTTCGCCTGTGTGAAATTTTAGAAATGTAAAATAAAGTGAAAACGAATACATTGTTTAAACAATGAAACCATTGTTAGGAAGTCCTGGAAACTGATACACCGAATACAAAACACGCAATATTTTCGAATTAAATTCCGGTATTCGGCAGAAAATTCATTTCCTAATACATAAGCACATTTCCAATTGAATGACGTAAAAATTAATCGGTTCTAAATGTGTTGGCTGTGTGAATTTTTAGAAATGTAAAATAAAGAAATACAGAAGACATTGCTTAAACAATGAAGCCTTTGTCAGGAATTCCTGAAAACTTATATACCGAATACAAAACACGCAATATTTTGGAATTAAATTCTGGTGCACGGCTGAAAATTAATTTCTTAATAAATCAGCAAATTTCGAAATGAATGACATAAACATATTTCGGTTTTAATGTTGTTCGCCTGTGAGAATCTTTAGAAATGAAAAATAAAGTAAAACAGAATACATTGCTCAAACAATGACACCATTGTTAGGAATTCCTGAAAACTTGTATACCGAATACAAAACACGCAATATTTTCGAATTAAGTTCCGGTGCACGGCTAAAAATTCATTTCCTAATAAATAAGCACATTTCGAAATGAATGACGAAAAAATATTTCGGTTTTAAAGTTGTTCGCATGCGTGAATTTTTAGAAATGTAAAATAAAGTAAAACCTAATACATTGTTTAAACAATGAAACCATTGTCAGGAAATTCTGAAAACAGATATACCGAATTCAAAACACGCAATATTTTCGAATTAAATTCTGGTGCACGGCTGAAAATGAATTTCCCAATAAATAAGCACATTTCCAATTGAATGACGTAAAAATTAATAGGTTGTAACAGGTTGACCTGTTTGAATTTTTAGAAATGTAAAATAAAGTAAAACCGAATAGATTCTTTAAACAATGAAACCATTGTTAGGAAATCTTGGAAACTGATTTCCGGATACAAAATACGCAATATTTTCGAATTAAATTCCGGTGCCCGGCTGAAAATTAATTTCTTAATAAATCAGCACATTTCGAAATGAATCACGTAAACATATTTCGGTTTTAAAGTTGTTCGCCTGTGAGAATTTTTAGAAATGAAAACTAAAGTAAAACAGAATACATTGCTCAAACAATGAAACCATTGTTAGGAATTCCTGAAAACTTATATACCGAATACAAAACACGCAATATTTTGGAATTAAATTCTGGTACACGGATGAAAATTAATTTCCTACTAAATAAGCACAATTCCAAATGAATCACGAAAAACTATTTCGGTTTTAAAGTTGTTCGCCTGTGAGAATTTTTAGAAATGTAAAATAAAGTAAAATAGAATACATTGCTTAAACAATGAAACCATTGTTAGGAATTCCTGAAAGCGTATATACCGAATACAAAACACGCAATATTTTCGAATTAAATTCCGGTGATCGGCAGACAATTCATTTCCTAATACATAAGCACATTTCCAATTGAATGACGTAAAAATTAATCGGTTCTAAAGGTGTCGGCCTGTTTGAATTTTTAGAAATGTAAAATAAAGTAAAACAGAATACATTGTTTAAACAATGAAACCATTGTTAGGAAATCTTGGAAACTGATTTACCGGATACAAAATACGCAATATTTTCTTTTTAAATTCCGGTGCACGGCTGAAAATTAATTTCCTACTAAATAAGCACAATTCCAAATGAATGACGTAAAAGTATTTCGGTTTTAAAGTTGATCGCCTGTGTGAATTTTTAGAAATTTAACATAAAGTGAAACCAAATACATTGTTTTAAAATTGATACCATTGTTAGGAAATCCTGGAACTGATATACCGAATACCAAACACGCATTATTTTCGAATTAAGTTCCGGTGCACGGCTAAAAATTCCTTTCCTAATGATGAAACACATTTCCAATTGAATGACGTAAAAATTAATCGGTTCTGAATGTGTTGGACTTTTTGAATTTTCAGAAATGTAAAATTAATATAAATGTAATATATTATTTAAACAATGATACCGTTATTATTAAATCCTGAAAACTGATGTACCGGATACAAAACACGCAATAATTTCGAATTAAATTCCGGTGCACGGCTGAAAATAACTTTCCTACTAAATAATCACATTTCGAAATGAATGACGTAAACATATTTCGGTTTTAATGTTGTTCGCCTGTGAGAATTTTTAGAAATGTAAAATAAAGTAAAAGAGAATACATTGCTCAAACAATGAAACCATTGTTAGGCATTCCTGAAAACTTATATACCGAATACAAAACACGCAATATTTTGGAATTAAATTCTGGTGCACGGCTGAAAATTAATTTCCTACTAAATAAGCACATTTCGAAATGAATGACGAAAAAATATTTCGGTTTTAAAGTTGTTCGCCTGTGTGAATTTTTAGAAATGTACAATAAAATAAAACCGAATACATTGTTTAAACAATGAAACCATTGTCAGGAAATTCTGAAAACAGATATACCGAATTCAAAACACGCAATATTTTCGAAATAAATTCTAGTGCACGGCTGAAAATTAATTTCCCAATAAATAAGAACATTTCGAAATGAATGACGTAAAAATATTTCCGTTTTAAAGTTGTTCGCCTGTGTGAAATTTTAGAAAAATAAAATAAAGTGAAACCGAATAGATTGTTTAAACAATGAAACCATTGTTAGGAAGTCCTGAAAACTGATATACTGAATACAAAACACGCAATATTTTCGAATTAAATTCCGGTGCTGGGCAGAAAATTCATTTCCTAATACATAAGCACATTTCCAATTGAATGACATAAAAACTAATAGGTTCTAAAGGTGTTGGCCTGTTTGAATTTTTAGAAATGTAATATAAAGTAAAACCGAATACATTGTTTAAACAAAGAAACCATTGTTAGGAAATCTTCGAAACTGATTTACCGGATACAAAATACGCAATAATTTCGAATTAAATTCTGGTGCACGGCTGAAAATTAATTTCCGAATAAATAAGCAAATTTCGAAATGAATGACGAAAAAATATTTCGGTTTTAAGTTGTTCGTCTGTGTGAATTTTTAGAAATGTAAAATAAAGTAAAACAGAATACATTGTTTAAACAATGAAACCATTGTTAGGAACTCCTGGAAACTGATATACCGAATACAAAAAACTCAATATTTTCGAATTAAATTCCGGTATTCGGCAGAAAATTCATTTCCTAATACATAAGCACATTTCCAATTGAATGACGTAAAAATTAATCGGTTCTAAATGTATTGGCTGTGTGAATTTTTAGAAATGAAAAATAAAGTAATCTTGAAAACAGATTTACCGGATATAAAATACGCAATATTTTCGGATTAAATTCCGGTGCACGGCTGAAAATTGATTTCCTACTAATGAAACCATTGTCAGGAAATTCTGAAAACAGATATACCGAATTCAAAACACGCAATATTTTCGAATTAAATTCTGTTGCACGACTGAAAATTAATTTCCCAATAAATAAGCACATTTCGAAATGGATGACGTAAAAATATTTCCGTTTTAAAGTTGTTCGCCTGTGTGAATATTTAGAAATGTAAAATAAAGTGAAACCGAATACATTGTTTAAACAATGAAACCATTGTTAGAATGTCCTGGAAACTGATATACCGAATACAAAACACGCAATATTTTCGAATTAAATTCCGGTGCTTTGCAGAAAATTCATTTCCTAATACATAAGCACATTTCCAATTGAATGACGTAAAAATTCATCGGTTCTAAAGGTGTTGGCCTATTTGAATTTTTAGAAATGTAAAATAAAGTAAAACCGAATACATTCTTTAAACAATGAAACCATTGTTAGGAAATCCAGAAAACAGATACACCGAATTCAAAACACGCAATATTTTCGAATTAAATCCTGATGCACGGCTGAAAATTAATTTCCCAATAAATAAGCACATTTCGAAATGAATGACGTAAAAATATCATGGTTTTAAAACTGTTCGCCTGTATGAAATTTTAGAAATGTAAAAAAAAGTGAAACCGAATACATTGTTTAAACAATGAAGCCATTGTTAGGAACTCCTGGAAACTGATATACCGAATACAAAAAACTCAATATTTTCGAATTAAATTCCGGTATTCGGCAGAAAATTCATTTCCTAATACATAAGCACATTTCCAATTCAATGACGTAAAAATTAATCGGTTCTAAATGTGTTGGCTGTGTGAATTTTTAGAAATGAAAAATAAAGTAAAACAGACTACATTGCTCAAACAATGAAACCATTGTTAGGAATTCCTGAAAACTTATATACCGAATACAAAACACGCAATATTTTCGAATTAAGTTCCGGTGCACGGCTAAAAATTCATTTCCTAATAAATAAGCACATTTCGAAATGAATGACGAAAAAATAATTCGGTTTTAAGTTGTTCGACTGCGTGAATTTTTGGAAATGTAAAATAAAATACAACCGAATACATTCTTTAAACAATGAAACCATTGTTAGGAAATCTTGGAAACTGATTTCCGGATACAAAATACGCAATATTTTCGAAGTAAATTCCGGTGCCCGGCTGAAAATTAATTTCTTAATAAATCAGCACATTTCGAAATGAATGACGTAAACATATTTCGGTTTTAATGTTGTTCGCCTGTGAGAATTTTTAGAAATGAAAACTAAAGTAAAACAGAATACATTGCTCAAACAATGAAACCATTGTTAGGAATTCCTGAAAACTTATATACCGAATACAAAACACGCAATATTTTGGAATTAAATTCTGGTACACGGATGAAAATTAATTTCCTACTAAATAAGCACAATTCCAAATGAATCACGAAAAACTATTTCGGTTTTAAAGTTGTTCGCCTGTGTGAATTTTTAGAAATGTAAAATAAAGTAAAATAGAATACATTGCTTAAACAATCAAACCATTGTTAGGAAGTCCTGAAAACTTATATACCGAATACAAAACACGCAATATTTTCGAATTAAATTCCGGTGCACGGCTGAAAATTAATTTCCTACTAAATAAGCACAATTCCAAATGAATGACGTAAAAGTATTTCGGTTTTAAAGTTGATCGCCTGTGTGAATTTTTAGAAATTTAACATAAAGTGAAACCAAATACATTGTTTTAAAATTGATACCATTGTTAGGAAATCCTGGAACTGATATACCGAATACAAAACACGCAATATTTTCGAATTAAATTCCGGTATTCGGCAGAAAATTCATTTCCTAATACATAAGCACATTTCCAATTGAATGACGTAAAAATTAATCGGTTCTAAATGTGTTGGCTGTGTGAATTTTTAGAAATGAAAAATAAAGTAAAGCATTGCTCAAACAATGAAACCATTGTTAGGAATTCCTGAAAACTCATATACCGAATACAAAACACGCAATATTTTGGAATTAAATTCTGGTGCACGGCTCAAAATTAATTTCCTACTAAATAAGCACATTTCGAAAAGAATGACGAAAAAATATTTCGGTTTTAAAGTTGTTCGCCTGTGTGAAGTTTTAGAAATGTAAACCAAAGTAAAACAGAATACATTGCTTAAATAATGAAACCATTGTTAGGAATACCTGAAAACTTATATACCGAATACAAAACACGCAATATTTTCGAATTAAGTTCCGGTGCACGGCTAAAAATTCATTTCCTAATAAATAAGCACATTTCGAAATGAATGACGACAAAGTATTTCGGTTTTAAAGTTGATCGCCTGTGTGAATTTTTAGAAATTTAACATAAAGTGAAACCAAATACATTGTTTTAAAATTGATACCATTGTTAGGAAATCCTGGAACTGATATACCGAATACAAAACACGCATTATTTTCGAATTAAATTCCGGTGCACGGCTGAAAATTAATTTCCTACTAAATAAGCACATTTCGAAATGAATGACGAAAAAATATTTCGGTTTTAAAGTTGTTCGCCTGTGTGAATTTTTAGAAATGTACAATAAAGTAAAACCGAAAACATTGTTTAAACAATGAAACCATTGTCAGGAAATTCTGAAAACAGATATACCGAATTCAAAACACGCAATATTTTCGAAATAAATTCTAGTGCACGGCTGAAAATTAATTTCCCAATAAATAAGAACATTTCGAAATGAATGACGTAAAAATATTTCCGTTTTAAAGTTGTTCGCCTGTGTGAAATTTTAGAAAAATAAAATAAAGTGAAACCGAATAGATTGTTTAAACAATGAAACCATTGTTAGGAAGTCCTGAAAACTGATATACTGAATACAAAACACGCAATATTTTCGAATTAAATTCCGGTGCTCGGCAGAAAATTCATTTCCTAATACATAAGCACATTTCGAAATGAATGACGAAAAAATATTTCGGTTTTAAAGTTGTTCGCCTGTGTGAATTTTTAGAAATGTACAATAAAGTAAAACCGAAAACATTGTTTAAACAATGAAACCATTGTCAGGAAATTCTGAAAACAGATATACCGAATTCAAAACACGCAATATTTTCGAAATAAATTCTAGTGCACGGCTGAAAATTAATTTCCCAATAAATAAGAACATTTCGAAATGAATGACGTAAAAATATTTCCGTTTTAAAGTTGTTCGCCTGTGTGAAATTTTAGAAAAATAAAATAAAGTGAAACCGAATAGATTGTTTAAACAATGAAACCATTGTTAGGAAGTCCTGAAAACTGATATACTGAATACAAAACACGCAATATTTTCGAATTAAATTCCGGTGCTCGGCAGAAAATTCATTTCCTAATACATAAGCACATTTCCAATTGAATGACATAAAAACTAATAGGTTCTAAAGGTGTTGGCCTGTTTGAATTTTTAGAAATGTAATATAAAGTAAAACCGAATACATTGTTTAAACAAAGAAACCATTGTTAGGAAATCTTCGAAACTGATTTACCGGATACAAATTACGCAATAATTTCGAATTAAATTCCGGTGCCCGACTGAAAATAAATTTCCTACTAAATAAGCACATTTCGAAATAAATGACGAAAAAATATTTCTGTTTTAAAGTTGTTCGCATGCGTGAATTTTTAGAAATGTAAAATAAAGTACAACAGAATGCATTTTTTAAACAATGAAACCATTGTTAGGAAATCCTGGAAAGAGATATACCGAATTCAAAACAAGCAACATTTTCGAATTAAATTCTGGTGCATGGCTGAAAATTAATTTCCCAATAAATAAGCACATTTCGAAATGAATGACGTAAAAATATTATGGTTTTAAAATTGTTCGCCTGTGTGAAATTTTAGAAATGTAAAATAAAGTGAAAACGAATACATTGTTTAAACAATGAAACCATTGTTAGGAAGTCCTGGAAACTGATACACCGAATACAAAACACGCAATATTTTCGAATTAAATTCCGGTATTCGGCAGAAAATTCATTTCCTAATACATAAGCACATTTCCAATTGAATGACGTAAAAATTAATCGGTTCTAAATGTGTTGGCTGTGTGAATTTTTAGAAATGTAAAATAAAGAAATACAGAAGACATTGCTTAAACAATGAAGCCTTTATCAGGAATTCCTGAAAACTTATATACCGAATACAAAACACGCAATATTTTGGAATTAAATTCTGGTGCACGGCTGAAAATTAATTTCTTAATAAATCAGAAAATTTCGAAATGAATGACATAAACATATTTCGGTTTTAATGTTGTTCGCCTGTGAGAATCTTTAGAAATGAAAAATAAAGTAAAACAGAATACATTGCTCAAACAATGACACCATTGTTAGGAATTCCTGAAAACTTGTATACCGAATACAAAACACGCAATATTTTCGAATTAAGTTCCGGTGCACGGCTAAAAATTCATTTCCTAATAAATAAGCACATTTCGAAATGAATGACGAAAAAATATTTCGGTTTTAAAGTTGTTCGCATGCGTGAATTTTTAGAAATGTAAAATAAAGTAAAACCTAATACATTGTTTAAACAATGAAACCATTGTCAGGAAATTCTGAAAACAGATATACCGAATTCAAAACACGCAATATTTTCGAATTAAATTCTGGTGCACGGCTGAAAATGAATTTCCCAATAAATAAGCACATTTCCAATTGAATGACGTAAAAATTAATAGGTTGTAACAGGTTGACCTGTTTGAATTTTTAGAAATGTAAAATAAAGTAAAACCGAATAGATTCTTTAAACAATGAAACCATTGTTAGGAAATCTTGGAAACTGATTTCCGGATACAAAATACGCAATATTTTCGAATTAAATTCCGGTGCCCGGCTGAAAATTAATTTCTTAATAAATCAGCACATTTCGAAATGAATCACGTAAACATATTTCGGTTTTAATGTTGTTCGCCTGTGAGAATTTTTAGAAATGAAAACTAAAGTAAAACAGAATACATTGCTCAAACAATGAAACCATTGTTAGGAATTCCTGAAAACTTATATACCGAATACAAAACACGCAATATTTTGGAATTAAATTCTGGTACACGGATGAAAATTAATTTCCTACTAAATAAGCACAATTCCAAATGAATCACGAAAAACTATTTCGGTTTTAAAGTTGTTCGCCTGTGAGAATTTTTAGAAATGTAAAATAAAGTAAAATAGAATACATTGCTTAAACAATGAAACCATTGTTAGGAATTCCTGAAAGCGTATATACCGAATACAAAACACGCAATATTTTCGAATTAAATTCCGGTGATCGGCAGACAATTCATTTCCTAATACATAAGCACATTTCCAATTGAATGACGTAAAAATTAATCGGTTCTAAAGGTGTCGGCCTGTTTGAATTTTTAGAAATGTAAAATAAAGTAAAACAGAATACATTGTTTAAACAATGAAACCATTGTTAGGAAATCTTGGAAACTGATTTACCGGATACAAAATACGCAATATTTTCTTTTTAAATTCCGGTGCACGGCTGAAAATTAATTTCCTACTAAATAAGCACAATTCCAAATGAATGACGTAAAAGTATTTCGGTTTTAAAGTTGATCGCCTGTGTGAATTTTTAGAAATTTAACATAAAGTGAAACCAAATACATTGTTTTATAATTGATACCATTGTTAGGAAATCCTGGAACTGATATACCGAATACCAAACACGCATTATTTTCGAATTAAGTTCCGGTGCACGGCTAAAAATTCCTTTCCTAATGATAAAACACATTTCCAATTGAATGACGTAAAAATTAATCGGTTCTGAATGTGTTGGACTTTTTGAATTTTCAGAAATGTAAAATTAATATAAATGTAATATATTATTTAAACAATGATACCGTTATTAGTAAATCCTGAAAACTGATGTACCGGATACAAAACACGCAATAATTTCGAATTAAATTCCGGTGCACGGCTGAAAATAACTTTCCTACTAAATAATCACATTTCGAAATGAATGACGTAAACATATTTCGGTTTTAATGTTGTTCGCCTGTGAGAATTTTTAGAAATGTAAAATAAAGTAAAAGAGAATACATTGCTCATACAATGAAACCATTGTTAGGCATTCCTGAAAACTTATATACCGAATACAAAACACGCAATATTTTGGAATTAAATTCTGGTGCACGGCTGAAAATTAATTTCCTACTAAATAAGCACATTTCGAAATGAATGACGAAAAAATATTTCGGTTTTAAAGTTGTTCGCCTGTGTGAATTTTTAGAAATGTACAATAAAGTAAAACCGAATACATTGTTTAAACAATGAAACCATTCTCAGGAAATTCTGAAAACAGATATACCGAATTTAAAACACGCAATATTTTCGAAATAAATTCTAGTGCACGGCTGAAAATTAATTTCCCAATAAATAAGAACATTTCGAAATGAATGACGTAAAAATATTTCCGTTTTAAAGTTGTTCGCCTGTGTGAAATTTTAGAAATATAAAATAAAGTGAAACCGTATAGATTGTTTAAACAATGAAACCATTGTTAGGAAGTCCTGAAAACTGATATACTGAATACAATACACGCAATATTTTCGAATTAAATTCCGGTGCTCGGCAGAAAATTCATTTCCTAATACATAAGCACATTTCCAATTGAATGACATAAAAACTAATAGGTTCTAAAGGTGTTGGCCTGTTTGAATTTTTAGAAATGTAATATAAAGTAAAACCGAATACATTGTTTAAACAAAGAAACCATTGTTAGGAAATCTTCGAAACTGATTTACCGGATACAAAATACGCAATAATTTCGAATTAAATTCTGGTGCACGGCTGAAAATTAATTTCCGACTAAATAAGCAAATTTCGAAATGAATGACGAAAAAATATTTCGGTTTTAAGTTGTTCGTCTGTGTGAATTTTTAGAAATGTAAAATAAAGTAAAACAGAATACATTGTTTAAACAATGAAACCATTGTTAGGAACTCCTGGAAACTGATATACCGAATACAAAAAACTCAATATTTTCGAATTAAATTCCGGTATTCGGCAGAAAATTCATTTCCTAATACATAAGCACATTTCCAATTGAATGACGTAAAAATTAATCGGTTCTAAATGTATTGGCTGTGTGAATTTTTAGAAATGAAAAATAAAGTAATCTTGAAAACAGATTTACCGGATATAAAATACGCAATATTTTCGGATTAAATTCCGGTGCACGGCTGAAAACTGATTTCCTACTAATGAAACCATTGTCAGGAAATTCTGAAAACAGATATACCGAATTCAAAACACGCAATATTTTCGAATTAAATTCTGTTGCACGACTGAAAATTAATTTCCCAATAAATAAGCACATTTCGAAATGGATGACGTAAAAATATTTCCGTTTTAAAGTTGTTCGCCTGTGTGAATATTTAGAAATGTAAAATAAAGTGAAACCGAATACATTGTTTAAACAATGAAACCATTGTTAGAATGTCCTGGAAACTGATATACCGAATACAAAACACGCAATATTTTCGAATTAAATTCCGGTGCTTTGCAGAAAATTCATTTCCTAATACATAAGCACATTTCCAATTGAATGACGTAAAAATTCATCGGTTCTAAAGGTGTTGGCCTATTTGAATTTTTAGAAATGTAAAATAAAGTAAAACCGAATACATTCTTTAAACAATGAAACCATTGTTAGGAAATCCAGAAAACAGATACACCGAATTCAAAACACGCAATATTTTCGAATTAAATCCTGATGCACGGCTGAAAATTAATTTCCCAATAAATAAGCACATTTCGAAATGAATGACGTAAAAATATCATGGTTTTAAAACTGTTCGCCTGTATGAAATTTTAGAAATGTAAAAAAAAGTGAAACCGAATACATTGTTTAAACAATGAAGCCATTGTTAGGAACTCCTGGAAACTGATATACCGAATACAAAAAACTCAATATTTTCGAATTAAATTCCGGTATTCGGCAGAAAATTCATTTCCTAATACATAAGCACATTTCCAATTCAATGACGTAAAAATTAATCGGTTCTAAATGTGTTGGCTGTGTGAATTTTTAGAAATGAAAAATAAAGTAAAACAGACTACATTGCTCAAACAATGAAACCATTGTTAGGAATTCCTGAAAACTTATATACCGAATACAAAACACGCAATATTTTCGAATTGAATTCTGGTGCACGGCTGAAATTTAATTTCCTAATAAATAAGCACATTTCGAAATGAATGACGTAAACATATTTCGGTTTTAAAGTTGTTCGCCTGTGTGATTTTTTAGAAATGTAAAATAAAGTAATACCGAATACATTGTTTAAACAATGAAACCATTGTTAGGAAATCCTGAAAACTGATATACCGAATACAAAACACGCAATATTTTGGAATTAAATTCTGGTGCACGGCTGAAAATTCATTTCCTACTAAATAAGCACATTTCGAAAGGAATGACGAAAAAATATCGTGGTTTTAAAACTGTTCGCGTGTGTGAAATTTTAGAAATGTAAAATAAAGTGAAACGGAATACATTGTTTAAACAATGAAACCATTGTTAGGAACTCCTGGAAACTGATTTACCGGATACAAATTACGCAATATTTTCGAATTAAATTCCGGTACCCGGCTGAAAATTAATTTCCTACTAAATAAGCACATTTCGAAATGAATGACGAAAAAATATTTCGGTTTTAAGATGTTCGCCTGTGTGAATTTTTAGAAATGTAAAATATAGTAAAACAGAATACATTGTTTAAACAATGAAACCATTGTTAGGATGTCCTGGAAACTGATATACCGAATTACAAAACACGCAATATTTTCGAATTAAATTCCGGTGCTTTGCAGAAAATTCATTTCCTAATACATAAGCACATTTCCAACTGAATGACGTAAAAATTAATCGGTTCTAAAGGTGTTGGCCTATTTCAATTTTTAGAAATGTAAAATAAAGTAAAACCGAATACATTCTTTAAACAATGATAGAATTTTTAGGAAATCCTGAAAACTGATATACCGAATACAAAACACGCAATATTTTGGAATTAAATTCTGGTGCACGGCTGAAAATTCATTTCCTACTAAATAAGCACATTTCGAAAGGGATGACGAAAAAATATCGTGGTTTTAAAACTGTTCGCGTGTGTGAAATTTTAGAAATGTAAAATAAAGTGAAACGGAATACATTGTTTAAACAATGAAACCATTGTTAGGAACTCCGGGAAACTGATTTACCGGATACAAATTACGCAATATTTTCGAATTAAATTCCGGTACCCGGCTGAAAATTAATTTCCTACTAAATAAGCACATTTCGAAATGAATGACGAAAAAATATTTCGGTTTTAAGATGTTCGCCTGTGTGAATTTTTAGAAATGTAAAATATAGTAAAACAGAATACATTGTTTAAACAATGAAACCATTGTTAGGATGTCCTGGAAACTGATATACCGAATTACAAAACACGCAATATTTTCGAATTAAATTCCGGTGCTTTGCAGAAAATTCATTTCCTAATACATAAGCACATTTCCAACTGAATGACGTAAAAATTAATCGGTTCTAAAGGTGTTGGCCTATTTCAATTTTTAGAAATGTAAAATAAAGTAAAACCGAATACATTCTTTAAACAATGATAGAATTTTTAGGAAATCCTGAAAACTGATATACCGAATACAAAACACGCAATATTTTGGAATTATATTCTGGTGCACGGCTGAAAATGAATTTCCTAATAAATAAGCACATTTCGAAAGGAATGACGTAAAAATATTTCGGTTTTAAAGCTGTTCGCCTGCATGAAAATTCAGAAATAAAAAATAAAGTAAATCCGAATACATTGTTTAAACAATGAAACCATTGTTAGGAAATATTGGAAACTGATTTAGCGGATACAAAATACGCAATATTTTCGAATTAAATTCCGGTGACCGGCTGAAAATTAATTTCCTACTAAATAAGCACATTTCGAAATGAATGACGAAAAAATATTTCTGTTTTAAAGTTGTTCGCCTGCATGAATTTTTAGAAATGTAAAATAAAGTACAAGAGAATACATTGTTTAAACAATGAAACCATTGTTAGGAAATCCAGTAAACAGATATACCGAATTCAAAACCCGCAATATTTTCGAATTAAATTCTGATGCACGGCTGAAAATTAATTTCCCAATAAATAAGCACATTTCGAAATGAATGACGTTAAAATATCATGGTTTTAAAACTGTTCGCCTCTGTGAAATTTTAGAAATGTAAAATAAAGTGAAACCGAATACATTGTTTAAACAATGAAAACATTGTTAGGAACTCCTGGAAACTGATATACCGAATACAAAATTTGCAATATTTTCGAACTAGCTGTTACCCGTGACTGCATTCACGTAACATTTAAAGAAGAAGAAATTCATCAATTAAGCAAAAAATTTCGATATTTAAAAGCATATATAATTAACCTTTTATCACATTTTATAGTAGAAACGCTTCTAATGATCCCAATTTGCTTATTTTTGTTTATGCATATAGGACCAATTAAATTTCTTTCGTGAGCATGAAATTTCATACACCTTTTCTAAGATTAAATGAGGAATAAATTTACATCTCTGTTATTCTATTTTATTATTTATATTTATTCCGTTCAAGGACATTGATTTAATTTATGTTTTCGAGACAAAAAATATTATTTAAAGATATATATTAATAAAGGATTTTAAAGGAAAGTGGTTATTAGTAGGTCACTTCAAACGTGACTTTGATATGATTAGAATAAGCGAAAAATCAACATGCACCATTATGGTTACATTCCAAAAAATCACATATTGGAAGAGAAAAAAAAAAGATAAATGGTATTAAAAAAATAATCAAACGTGGTGATAAAATAATCAAAGTTCAAAGTAAAAAATAATCAAAGTTCAAAAATAAATAATAAGAGCACGGGAAATATCTTTA
This sequence comes from Maratus speciosus, assembly GCA_963932465.1. Taxonomy (NCBI): domain Eukaryota; kingdom Metazoa; phylum Arthropoda; class Arachnida; order Araneae; family Salticidae; genus Maratus; species Maratus speciosus. The sequence continues at coordinate 211,442,335 of OZ010799.1, forward strand.
ACTTTCAAATATTTATTACATTTTAATTTCACGGTACCACACTTTTATGAGCTCTAGATCTACCAATAATATCAAAATGTTTATCACGCTCCAAAGACTCTTGAGCCTAAATACTTATTATTAAAGCAATAGAGTTACTTATTGCTTTCGAGGAATAAATCGATTTATGTAAAAGCACCACAATTATGAATAAACATTTTCATATCTATTGTGTGTTGTATTTTGGCTTATGAAAGCTTTGAAATTTGCAGGAATATGCTCGAATGGGGTAACAGTGATAGATTGTGTTTCAGAGAGATTTTTAACTATAGATTTCGATAATTTAAAATCTAAAGAAAATTTCCCTTCTTCCTTTGCGCTTTTCGATAAACACGGTGCCTTTATACATTAGAGGGATGTGAAGTGAAAAGCAAATTTATTGCTTAGTTAAGGTTTTGGCTCTTGTGTACACGTAAATGATGTCTCATGTAAAGCCTAATCTCAAATTGAAATTACTTGCTGAACTTTTTTAAGTTGACTTTCCTGTGCCATTTATTAAATTTTATTGAAACCAGTGTTATGGGTGATTGTACTGTAAAAGGATGTTAAACGGGGACGCTGAAAAGTGCCCCCATGAAAAGTGCCCCCATACGTCATTTTGACGTCATAGCAGATGGGGACACTTTTCCAGTTCTAGAGAATTTTACTTTCGTCGAAAACTGGAAATCTGTTCCCATGATAAGTGCCCGCATATCAGAAGGAGACACTTTTCCTGCGTTAGAAAATTTTCCTTTCAATGAGAGCTGGATATCCGTCCCCATGAAAAGTAGCCCCATACGTAATTTTGACGTCACAGCAGATTGGGACACTTTTCCAGTTCTAGAGAATTTTACTTTCGTTGAAAACTGGAAATCTGCCCCCATGATAAGTGCCCCCAAACGTAAGGGGGCACTTTTCCAGTGCTAGAGAATTTTCCTTTCATTCAGAGCTGGATATCTGCCCCCATGAAAAGTAGCCCCATACGGCATTTTGACGTCACTGCAGATGGGGACACTTTTCCAGTTCTAGAGAATTTTACTTTCGTCGAATACTGGAAATCTGCCCCCATGATAAGTGTCCCCATACGTCATTTTGACGTCACAGCAAAGGGAACACATACAAGCGCTACAACATTTTACTGTCGCCGAAAGCTAGATATTCGACACCTGGAATGTGTCTCCCTTTTATGTACAGTACCCGTTTTTGCTGTGAATTGTTATTATATGCCCTTGAAGAAATGCGTAGATAAGATTTAATGCATTTCTCTATTCTATTCTAAAAAAAAAAAAAAGTAACCCACCGCCGCTGCCGTAAATGAATTTTTTGTGATCGGAGGTCTTTCTTCGCTAATATTATGAAAACTACTGCATACAAAAACATGAAAATTGGTAGGTATATAGAAAATTGTTTGATAAATGCGCTGAAGCAGACTCTTTTTTAATCAAAGAATTATTTTAAGAGCTATTAATTGTTAAAGTCGGTCAAAATCGTTCCATTAAAAATATATATATATTAGGAGCAAAACTATACATAGGAAATTAATTATTTTTTTCTAGTGATATACTTCATAAACTTATAGTGTACAGACTAAACCTATTTTTTTTAAATTTGACTAATTTATTTATTTATTTATTTATTTAATTGGGGGAGGGGGGGATTTTTGAAATCTGTATCAAAATTTCATTATTTCAAGATATATTTTTTTCATATTTAAAAAAAGTCATTTTTCAAGAGCGTTCGTAACACCTATAGTCGCCGTCTGGTCCGTCCGTCTGTCTATCCGTCTGTCCGTATATATCAGCTCAAAAACTACCCAACGGAATGGTTTGAAATTTTATATATTTAATCGTTGCAGAATTTTCTTGAGTCATTTCAAAATTTATAAAATCGAATCGAAACTTAGAAAGATATTAATAAAATTTTCTTCATTCTATTAAATCCTATCATACGTAACTAATTCAGTGATATCCCATTACAGGTAATGATTCTAGGTTGCCACGGTGATTACGCCCTATTTAAGATGGAGTCCTATTTCCGCAATACTGAATTTAATACATAGAATCGTAATAAATTTTGTATTCATGCATATTCGCAAAAGAGTGTAACAGCTATTGCACCAAGATCAGAATATTTATAAAACTAGATACAGTACGAACGCATCTCATTTCCCACGTTTGACGTGTAATTTCCCATTTGCCATATATTGTTTCCAATTTTTTTTAAGACAGCTCAAAGAATTATTTCCTCTCAAATAAAAAAATGACACGTGGCTATAAAAAACTGAAATAACACTTTAAAATAACAATTAAATGATCATTTGTTAAAAACAGGAAATTGGAAAAATTACTTCATAAAAATTTTATTTACAATTGAATAATAATATGTAAGAAAACTTTAAAATGATTAAATTATTAAACGAGAAACCCATTTTATGGTAACAGTTCCGTCATATGTAAAACGCCCAAAGTTTAAATATCGTCATGTGTAAAATTTCTATAATAATTAAATTTTTACGTATGGAAAGCATTTAATGGTGAAAATTATTTAATATTTAGAAAGCTCAAATAATAATTTTCCCAAACCCTTTCAAATTGAATAATATATTTACACATGAATCTCAAAAGAGGAAAGAAACTTTAAAATAATTAAACTATTTATGCGAAACGCATTTAATAGTGAAAATTACGCCATATATTAAACCAATACATTTAAAATTATTTTTTTATGTACAATATTCACGTAACGTCACATTGGGAATCATACGGTGTAAAAATAACGCGGCTAGCAATTATGTTTATATATTCCATCACTTGCTGCAGGATTAATACAAGTAAATGCATTTTCGATTTATTTTGTACGAATTGCTGTTTGGTAATTATTAGAAATTTCCTTTATACTTATTAATTAAAATAAATAATTTACATTTAAGAAATAAAATGATGATATGCATGATGGTGCATAATAGAGAAAAGAATTCAGGCTTAAGCTATACCTCTTCCTGAAAATATCTAAAACTATAATATCTAATATCTAAAATATAAGCATGGGCGTAATCTGGCGTGGGCAAGGGGGAGGGGGCATATGCCGGGTAGTTTTCCGAGAACAGGGGCAAGATTTACCTTTTGCCTCTCCAGTTTTTTTTTTTTTTTTTTTTTTTTTTTACTGTTTAACGTTTAAATCCCATTTTCGTATTTTAATTTTCTGTTCTATCCAATCAAATTATTAAGTAAATGTTGCTAGCTTTCCATAGTTCGAAAATCTCACCTATGATTAAAGTGTTCCATACGAAATTATATTAAATTTCTCAAGTATGTTATATATTTTCCCCCTTAACAAGTATCAGTATAAAAAAAAAGAATACATATAAAATGCCTTATTAATGGAAATATCAAGAAAGATCACCCAATATGTGGAAAATAAATTATAATTTTAAATAACAATAGATATAAATTAAAACGAATACGTAATATATATGTGCACTTTAAGAAACATTTTTAAGGGTGTTCTCAAATCCAAATTGTCTTCTTTCGTACGCATTTCATATATTTTTGCTCGCAAACGTATCAAATTGGCAGGTGCTTTTATTAAGAAACTATGTAATCGACCGTTTCCATTTTTCCGTAAAAACAGAAGATATTAAAGAAAAATTATGTCAAACTATGCTCTACGAACGGAATATTGGGACGCATCTGCGCAGGAAAAGAAAAAAAAATCCCTTCCTTATACGATAATCACTTATAACTCAAGGTGAAATCCATTTATCGGAAAATGAAAAAAACTCATTACTAAAAAAATACAAGTCCCTTTACTAATCATGTTTGTAAGTATCATGGTTTTATGCTAAAAAGCAAGTCAGAAAATTTCGGGTTGTTTTGCATGGAAAATATTTTTTGAGAACCGCTTTAAATAATCATTGACATTGAATCTCTAAGGAATTCCATGGTACGTTAATAAAAAATGCATTATGCCTAAGAAATAAGCTTTTTTTGTTCAGAAGTTTTATACTTTATTTCAAAATGCTATATGTACGCGGGTAATGTTTCATGCCAGGCACAGTTTATAGAGCTTTTAAATAATAATAAAGTATAATAATAATAATTTCATTGTCCACAATAACACTTAAAATAATTTATTGAAATGTAATTTCATTTGTCAAAGCATGTAAATTCTCTGTATACTATATGTTTCAGGTGCTCACTTAAGAAAATAAGATTTGAAACTGTTTAAAGTTAAAGCTCACGAATGAAACTTTTTTGTACAATCCGAACTATTTTATTAAAAAAACGACTAATTTTGTTAATAAAACTTATAACATTGTTTTTCAAGAACCATTAGGTTATGTTCGATAACATAAAGTTTAAAAAACAATTATAATCCATAGTTTTTAACATTTTCCGATATAGTTAAAAATTATTTATGACTTGCATTTGTTCGACAGTCTTTTGGGGCGTTTGTCCGCACTCTGACTCTTAAATGTATTCTATTCAGCCTTACTATAACATATTTCCTATTGAAGATGAAGTATACAACTGTTATAGTTCGTTTACAGGGATACACAAAAATCTTCCTTTATTTTATGGTCTATGGAAAAATCTTTTTCAGTGCATTTTAGTGATGTTATGATACACAAAACAAAATATGACAAAACTTATATGTGCCACCGAGGTGGACAGCATGCTTTCTAAGAGCACGAAGTAAGCAGCATAAATGTACTTCGTTTACAGAACTGACTATGAAACCACAACTGCTTGAAATGAGTTTTCAGCTGTTCAGGGCGTTTTTAAGCTTAAGAAAAAACTTGTGCCTTAAGTGGCCAGGTTAAATTTGGTAGATCATATAAAGGGCTGAACGAAAGAAATAATAAAAATTTCAGTTTATGGGCATGAATTCCTAAAATGTGTTTTCAACTATGTTAGGCATTCTGAAGTATATTGAATTATATTTTATTGTACTAAAAGATGCTTGTAGAATATGAATAAATCCATATTCCTATGCAAAAAATTGAGATACTTTGCCACCTATGGGCGGTAATTGCTGTAAATAGGTTTTTAGTTGTGTTGCGAGTTTTCTAGCTGAAATAAAGTTTAGTATATTATGTGATGTGTGTCAAGCGTAATAGATACTGGTTAAGTAAAAAAAAAAAAAAAAAAAAATGCATTTACGTCTGTGGAAGGATTTCCTGAAAATACACTTTCAAATGTTTTACTCATTTTCCAGCTTATTTAAATTTTATCTTCACTATGTGGCATGTTTAAAGCACTATCGATCCTATATCCGATAGCACAAAAGAGTTCATATGCATTATCTGCCATGAACAGGAATTCTTGAAAATAGATTTGTAACTGCGCACTGAGTCTTTTAAATTGTTTATTTGGATATCTCATTTCATTGTGTGAAAGAATGAAATTCCTTAATAGTCAGTACTATTAATATTCTAATAATGTTGAACAATATTTCGTAATATATAACCAATGAACACGATTTCGTTCTTATTATACTTGACTTGAAATGTTGTGAAGAGGTAGATTTCAAAATTTTGAGGTTTAAAGAATATATATATATATATATTAATTCTTGAGGTAAAATTATTCCATCTACCCTAATGTGCATCACAGCAAAATTTGTAAGTCATTCCCATCAGAACATTAGCTAGAGATTTTATTAAAAGCATCTATAATTTGTTGAAACCCTGAATAAAGCCTTTAAGCATATTTACCACCTCTCTCACCATCACCACCACTATTTAAAAAAAAATCACAAATTTTTATTAAGGCTGTTCTCAAATCCAAAGGGCAACTTTATGACACATTTTTTAACTCGCTTTTGTTCGGATATGCATGAAACTGGCAGCAGGTGTTATAATAGAAACTATGAAATCGAAAGATGTTTTCCATTTTTTGGTTAACGCAAAGAATCGTTAAGAAAATACTGTCAAAGTTGGCGTTTCGAACCAAATTTTTGCATGAAAGGAAAAAAACCCGTTGTTACGTGACCAAAATCGCTTATAACTCGATAAGTAAAAATAATTATCAAAAAATGGAAAACCCATTTCGATTCCATATCCCTTCAACAGCAGAGCTTCCAATTTTGTAATTTTTCGTGTAAATGAATCAGAAAATATGTCATAAAGTTTCGCGTTTGTTGAGCAGGGAACTTGAGAACCCACCCTGCCTGAACCTGTGTTAAGTTTGTTTGAACATTTTTCTAATGGAACATTGCATCACAGATGAGAAAACGTCGTGCTTTCAATATTTTTAAATATTTCTTTAAAAACATGAAATTTGTAACTTATCATTTTTCTGTATTTTATGTGTAAGGTTGAACATTAAGAATTTTTTAGTATTTAATTTAAGTATGGGCGTTTGTATGTGTGTGTGTGTATGTGGTAATTAGAGAGGGGGAGGGATATAAATTTTTACAAAAGGGCCTGAAGATTTTTCCTACCTCCCGACCAGTCTTAGAGCCCAAGTTTCGCCTATGAATATAAGAGTAAAATTTCAAAATACAGTGCTTTTTAACACCGTGGTTCTGAATGCTATTCCGAAGCAGACGGAGATTTTTAACCTCAAACGTAATGCTTATTCATGCTGCATCATTAGGAAGTTGTATTGCAATTATTACATTATAATACAAGATTATACAAGATATATCTTGTCTTGTTGCAGGTTTTCATAGCTTTAATAGACATGTTGAAATTAATAGTAAATAAAATATACAGTGAGAATAGTTGAAGTTTATTTTTTTTTAATCAAAAAAAGCTATTTTGTCGTTGTTGTTGTTGTTTAAACAGTTTTTTTTTTTTTTTTTTTTTTTTTTTTTTTTTTTTTATGTAAAACTTTTTTTGCGGGATGGGAAGTGGGTAAATATTCTTTACATACATATGCATATTATTTGTTAATAAAAATAAACATTGTCTTTATGTAAGGAATAATATTTCATCTGAAAAAAAATTATATTAAATAATCACAGCCAGTCCAGTAGAAAATTCAAATAATTTACAATTGAAACACTATTAGTAACAGTTACGTATTATATTAAACTAGAAAACAGGAATTTTGCTTTTTCAGAATTTAGTGTCGTCCCCGATGAAAAAAAAAATGTATATAAATATAGATAGTACAACATATATTTCAGTTTTAAGACTTAAAATACACGATCATATTTTATATAAAATGACGTCATTTGCATCCGCTGAAGAATTCCAAGTTTTCGATCCAGTCTTAAACAACATTTATATAAAAGTATACATGTGACGTCAGTATCGAGGAATACACAACAGCAGCAGAAAGCGATGTCGTCTATTCAAGAAATTCGACAACCCCCCCCCCCCCCCCCCCAAAAAAAAAAAAAAAAATAAAAAAAAAATATATATATATATAAATAAAAAAATAAAAAATCAAGTATCTAATCATTCATATGCCTTCATTTGCTTGTAACATTAATATGGACACTGAAAATTAAATATAGTTTATAGTAGCTCCATGTTTTATCAGAAATCATTCATTTATATTTTTAAAAATACCGCGTATTTTGATAATATATATTTTTTTCAGTTGTTGTATGAAAATGGCAGCAAAGGATATAGTAATCTACTATTTTCCTTTTATTTTCTACAGAAATGTAATTCTTATGTTGTCACCATTACAAAAATCTGATTAAAAACTACATAATAATAATAATAATAATAATATTTCAAAAATAAATTGAGATGCAGCTTTCAAACAAATTGTAGTTAAAATTATTATTTTCCCCTATACGAAGGCGCAAAAAAAGTGTTGAAATTGATGAAAAAAAAAGTGTCGTCTTTTTATAAAATACATATAAAAGTCCTTATAAAATACACTTGTATTTTAAATGTCTCTTTTCCTTTCTACAATGTTCTGTCATTTGACTGCTAACAGAGTTCTAAAAGAAGTTGTCGCGTTGTCGGTTTATTGAAATTAAATGCAGATGTGAAGAAATAGCATTTTTTTCAGCCAAACAACCCCCTCCCTCCGCCTACCTATGAAACTAGTAGAAGCCCTTTTAATCACCGGCTGTGACAGCTTTGACAAATAAAGAGAATCTACCCTCAAAAACACCCTAAGTGGAAACTAATTATAAACGCTCAAGTATGTACTAGGTGACACTTCTGAAAACATTAAATGATTAAAGAGATGCCGTTTCTTGTAGATTACCTTTCTTATCAATTCTCCTAAATTAGAAAAATCCCCAAAAATTGTATTTTTTCAGAGAAAAAACAAAAAATAATAATCCTTTTTACCTTACAAGTTTTCTTTATTTTATATTAATACAAGGTTTTATAATTTAAACGCTTGTCTATACTAATATTATAAATAAGTAAAGTTCGTTTGTTTGTAGAGGTAATCTCTGGAATTACCGAACGGATTGCAACAGTAATTGGCAATTTGATGACGACAATCATAGGCTATATTTTATGTCGATGCAGCTAATGCAACTATCCCGAGTTGGTTGCAGAAGCAAAAAAAGTTCGCAAAAATGTATTTTACACATTTTAATTGCAATATTTTTACTTTTCTAAAGTTATTAAAAGGGAGGAGAGAGAGAGAAAATACATTTTATGAGAAATAAAACTTTATTATAAAAAATAAAAAAATTCCGAAACACTGAAATCCAAACTGACTGCTTTCTGAAATATTCACGAAGTTATTGTTATTTTTATATGCACGAAATAAGCAACTGTTCTTATTCATAAAGTAAGGGATCGAACAGCATCTTTCTTCTGTTTATAAAGAGAAGAAAACGTTTATAATATGCCGTCAAAGTTTGCATTTTAAGCCGATTTTCGGGATTTAACATTGTCTTGAGACAACAATTAATTATAGCATAATAAGATATACAGTTATCGAAAATGCAAAATGCCATTCGATTTCAAATTACCTCTATAGTCCTGACTGAAAATTCCATGTATTTATGCAAAATAACGAATCAGTGAATATTGGCTTGCTGATATCAATTTGTACAAAGCACTCTTTTACTTTTTCGACGTTCTTTACAGCTTTTTGTTCATGAAGATGATTTTACTTTCGAAGGCAGTTCCGAAAGTAAAAGTATCCTTATAAAAAAAGCTGTAAAGAAAATCGAAAAAGTAGAAAAGCCACAGGCAACAACAAGGCAATGAAAAAAAAAAACAGTTTAAATATATTGAAATGCAAGCGCGATTTCTTAAAAAAAAAAAAAAAAAATCTTCCATAGGTTTAACATTAGTGAACAGTTATTTTCGAGTGAGTGAAGCAGTCTCTTAATAGTATCCACATAAATTTTTAAATTTTAAATATTTAAACCGTAATGGTACTAACACCTTTCATATTTGAATCAAACTTATGTTACAGAGCTGATTACGAAAGGTTAATCAATTTTATACTTTTCTGAGTCAGACTTTCTGCTTAAATTTTCGTAATTGAAATTCTTTTAATATTTTTTTTTTAATAGACTATGAAATACAATTACTAGGTAACTTACAAAAAAATATAAATAAAAGTGCCCAGTTAAACTGATGGCATTGAGCTCACATGCTATTCACACTAATTGTATATTATACTCTAATTTCAAATAATGCCCCTCGAAAAAAAAATCGACAAAAAAAACCAGTTAGCTAAATTAAGAGGGGATTAACTCCCACATGTGCTCTCTTTATACCAAATTTAAAGCAAATCGGATAATTTTGCATGAAAAACCCATTTCTCTAAAGTAAGAGGGATTAGCCCTCCGGTCCCCCACCCCTTTATGCTTAACCAGTGAACCTCCAAATCTAATCAGGGAAGCGCCTTATCAGAATAAACCGGTATACCAAATTTGAAGCAAACCGGATAATTCTGCATGAAAAACCCATTTATGTAAACTAAGGGGGGGGGGGTGTTAGGCCCCGTTCCCCACCTTTATATTTAACCAATCAATCCCCAAAACTAATCACCAAACATAATTGCTCATTTAGTGCACTAACAGAATAATCAAAAATCCCAGATACCAAAGAATTAAAGAAAATTGTTTAGAATAACTGTGGAAAAATAAAATACATCCATAAAACTAAATTGAATATTTATTTATTATTATAAATCCAAAGATTCTTGATATAGTCAAATTATCATGGTTTCATTATGAATAGCTGTTTATTATTTGAACATAAGACATAGCTGTCATTATTAATATTTAAATTATAAATAATTTAAATTTTCTGTTGAACTGATTGAAATTATAAATTATTTTCAAATGAAGTATTATTACTTATATAACACCCGATAATGTTCATTTTTATTTACAAATTTGTATGCATATGAAATAAGAAATATTTAAAATAAACGGTCAAAAGCGAGTGTTACTCGCGCACAGAGGGTTCTGTACAATAAATGTATTAATTAATAACTCTATTGTAAAAATATCGTTTCTAAAAGAATAATAAGATTAAAAAAAATAATAATAAACGGTCAAGTGCGAGCATTACTAGCGCACAGAGGGTTCCGTAGAATAAATATATGAATTTGTAATTGTATTACTAAAAAAAAAAAAAAAGTTGCTAAAAGAATATTAAGACTTTGTAAAAAACTATACAACGTAGAGTTGGGTATAACTGTATATATTAGACAAGTGTAAATGGGTATAGCATGAAAGTTCAAAGAGATATGGAACCTAAATAATATCAAATATAGCTATTCGTAAAACTCTTTTTTTAATATTATCCTAATCTGTTTATGATGAACTTAATCCGGTACTGACAATAAAAGCAGTGCATAGTTAAACTTCACTTGGCATTTCATGAAACTAAATTCAGCGTAGTAATAACCTTTATTTCTACAGTGTAGTTAAAACAAAACCTTTGTTCAAAGTTTAAATTTGGCATTGTGCTAAGCGCGCTTCAAATTGAAGTCTCAAAGTTGCAACGCCGCCTTGGTCAGTGCCGCGTATTTCCAGATAGGTGTTTAATTAACTTTTAAAGTCACTCGAGGCGTATTGAGAGATACAATCAATGCAAACTATCGCGAATCCCGCTGTATTTATCCGATTCATTCTAATTAAATCTTTCAAGGGCGATGCCCTTAAAAAACGGACACCTAATTTCAATTCCAAAACAGACAAACGGCACCAAGAATATTTAATTAAAATTTTCCTTTTATCATGAACGTGAAAATAAGCAAGTTAATATTTTCTAATAAATTCGTTTATAAATTCTGGTGTCAGTTTATTGTCTGAGCGAAGCGAAGGCTAATACACAACGCAGTATTACTTTCCATTCAAAAACAGCTACGATGGATATTAAAACCATTCGTAAAACCTTTCGTCAAGCATAACTCAAAAAATATTTGTCGGATTTCGGTTCTGGTTTTACCAGAAGGTACCTATGAGGGTAACCTACTGAATGCACCTACTATGAAAAATAAGTTCCAATTTGTTTAAAAATTATATTAAATAAACTGATAAAAAAGCACAATTTATCTACATACATCACGAAAATTTAGTGTATGTCATTTTCACCGGCTGGATGTTTTTGTAGATAACCGAATTATAGCACATGGAACAAAGAAAGTATGCCCGCACTAATATTAAAGTGCAAAAAAAAAATATTTAAATTTAATCAAACAGGAAAATAATTCTGGATTTATTTTTTCTATTTCAAAGAAAAAAGCCACAATAACGTAGGATTTCAGATTTTACGATAATCTACCCAATAGAATTTTTTAATCGCCAAAAGTAACCAACATTTATATTTTGCGTGTGAAAATTTGAAACAGTTATTTTATGTTTAAATAAACAATTTTTATTTGTGGCATCATTTATTCTTAATTTATTTATTTTTGTCTTTTTAGTATTTTAAATGAAATTTGGGTGCTTGTTAGTTATCCCGTCGACCAATTTCGCCAAATTATATAAATCGCCAAACCACCCGCCAAATTACACAAATTGACATAATTTTTATTTTAAATAACTTTTTTAAAAAATAAATTAATATTAATATTAAATAACTTAAATATTTTAAAGAACAAATAAATTAGTGTAACATTAATAAAAATACAAATAAACGTCGAAATTAAAATCACTTGATGGCGTAAACACCTGTTGTCAAGTGAATGTGACACTTACGATCAACCCTTATTGGCATTTAATCTTAAAATTTGGCAACAGTAATTTGGTCGACGGGATAACTAACAAGTACCGAAATTTGTACTTTTCCAGAATAGGCGTCTTATAGGTAAAGAAAATGTGTTTGGCGAAAGAAGTAAACTTTTCATGCATATTTTCTGGTAACTTACCCATTCTTTCAATGTAACCAAGCCATTTTTTAAAGATTTAAACAATTAATTTAGTGTAAACAAGACATTTACGCACAGATGTCACATGCGCACCACATTGGCGCTTTTTTTACGGACGCCAATGTCATATACGCACCGGGGTACTTAACTGGCACCAAAGTGTCGTTATTTTGCTTGATGGTAACCTAAATGTTGTTGTTTATTTATTAATAAATTGTTTATTTACTTTTATTTACTTTTTTTAAATTATATAAATTGTTTTGTTCTATAGTTATTGATTAAGCTTTTTTTATTTATTGTTATTCCCTTTTTAAAAATATATATGTAACTGGTATTCGAAAACGAGGTTTTCGCCAAATTGGCGCCAGAAAAAATCACGCCAACGTATGTGACATCTGTGCCAAAAAGGTTTATATATATTTGTAAAAAATAAACATAAACGTTCATCGGGTTTGTAATAAATTGTCAGGTTTGTATCTTTTTGTAACAAATCTCACTTTCTGAAGCCAAAACTGCATAAAGCTTTAAACAAAAAACGCCAATACAAAGTAATGTTGTTAAAGTACAGTGAAATTAGTTAAAAACGTGTATTTTAAATGAAGTGAATGAAAGCTTTATATTTTAAATGAAATGAATGCAATATGAATATAGTATGGAAAAAATATTGTCAATTCATCACCTGCGCTTGACTAACTTAAAAGTATCAATATTGCAATTGGTACATGCTTTGCAAAATGAAACAATTATGTTATAACCACTCTTTGTGCAAGAAAAATGGCCAATAATTCATATTCAGATACACAGGCAAGATTGACGTCAAACAAGAGTAATACTAACAGCAACATTGTTATAACGGACGGGAGTTATAATAGCTAAGTAATAATGGCTTTAAGCACACATACCACACAAGCAGTTTTTTACATATGTTTCGAGTGAAGCTCGATCATCAAGGTGCTAATTATTCATACAAGCAACCGTTACATAAACGAAAGTTTAAAATTTAAATGTAAATATATGCAATATAACATGCCCCCCCCCCCCAAAAAAAAAAAAAAAAAAAAAAAAAAAAAAACAGTGGAAGTGAAAATAGAAGTGGCCAATAGAAGTGAAAACTTCAACAATTACGTGTGTGTTTCTTTAATCGTCAGGAAATGTTTTATTGTGCAGGAAATACTTTTAAATGTAGTGTTTTTTTATTCATTATTATACAATAACATACACCATAGACATACACCATAACGCAAAAATAACACGAATTTTAAAAACAAGAGAGTTTTTCTACTAAGCTTACCCGATATTTGATCGAATAGTTTACTTTTGCCGCCAACTATTGACATAAATAACAACTGTTGAATAAAGATAATTTTATTTTGCTAGAGCAAGGTAATTTTATTTTAGCAAGAGTCACGAGACTTGGCTAATTTTTATTACATGAGATGCTTTTGATGAGATTTCCTTTTTCTAACTCTTGTACGTGTATTTCGGGAACCAATAGCGCACAGGCAAACATGCGGCGCGCTTGCTGTAAATTGTTGTTATTGATTAAGCAATCAATAACAATTAATTGCCCGCCCTTCTCATACCGAACTATGCACAATACATGTACATACTTATATACAGAGGTGTCGGTTACAATAACAGTATCACGAGTTCAATGGTTTTTTCCATCTCAAAAAATGCCAAACGCGCCCAAAGAAGCTTTCACTTCAATAATGAAAGTATCAAGTATTCGTCTTTAACAATAAACACAACAGCGTACTGCAACGAAACTGTAAATTTTGTGTGTGTTCCTGTGTGAACGCCGGGAGAAAAAGTGAGTTTTAGCTTCGTTCTTCTTTTGCGGAATGAACTGAAGAGGGAAAAGTTCCTGTCATTCACCGCTTGGCGCGCTAGTGTCTATGTGCCAAAATGCTAGCATGTCGGTTCCGTAACAGTGTCTCCAAATCAGTGGTTTTTCTCCATCTCAAAAAAAGCTCAACGCGCCTAAAGAAGTTTTCACTTCAATAAAATGTTACAGCACTGAAATTTAATTGGAGTTAAGCGAAACTTTTTAAAATACGATATTGGTTGAAAACCAGATTACGGAATATTTCTATAATATTTGAATTAATCACGGTACATTTTTTTTAGCCCGCGGTTCAGATTTTGCCAAGAGTATTTTATTTTTATTTTTTGCCAAAAGCCGCCTTTTTCCCCACAAGTGTAAATTGAGTTGATGTTGAAATAAATGTTTTGATTTATGCTATTATCTCTTCTTATTATTTTTATTTATTTACTTATTATTATTTTTAATTAAATGAGTCAAATCGTGTTTATAAATTTATTTAATGTGTGTATTTTAAATTAAAATAATGCATTACGAAAGATGGCGATAAGAACAATATTTGACGATTTATCAATAGCGCTCACCTAAATGCTTTATTACCATGTGTTTAATTCCCTTCTTGGAATTTCATTATTATATGGACTTTGCTTTTTTAAAAAGCTTGACGCAATTCGAGTTTAAGAAAGTGAGATTTTTTGTCAAATGATATAAACGACTATGAAAATAAAACTGAAGAAGTATTATACTGGTTTATGTATGTATTTTTAAAAATGCAAAAATGTCGGTATGAAACAGCGAATAGGTTGTCCGAAAGTACTTGTAAATGTGTTCCTATTCAAGGCTACTCTATCTCTTGCCAGGGCCCCTAACAGAGGGAAGAGCTGGTTTAAAATTGATATGAATTATTTTTTTCAGGTTCACTAGTCTAGATATTTCATCATTTGAATTAGTAACCAGCATATGGCCAATTAAAGATAGTATCTCATTTTCTTTACTTGCAACAAGTTATTATTAAATCTATGTTCTCAGCAATATAGCTCATACTAATCCTTCAGAGGAAAGTCCTAGTTATTTCATAAGTTTATAAATAGAATTACTCCGTGCCGGAAAGGATTAAGTGGTCGCAGGACTCTTAAAGCTTCAAAATTTAAGAAATTTTAATTTTTTTTACATGTTAAATTCCTATCTTTTCTGAATATTTTGATATAATTGTTTCCTTGAAAGTCCCATTAGAACAGAAGTTTTGGCTTTTAGAATTATACCCGCTCAATAGCTGAAGCGGCGTTTCCGAAACTTTAAAGTCATTATTTTCCAAATGGCCTTTTTTGGGCATAACGTGCAGGATACCTCAAAAACTTCTGAATATTTTTTCATGAAATTTTCAAAGCATATATTTCATGTTAGTCTGTATAAACTGAACATAAAATTTCCTTTTTATTGTTCAAAAGAATATTTTTTTAGGTGATTTTACAGTCAAAATTTTCAAAATTTTGTATTAGCTAAATGCAACATTGCATTAAAAATATAAAAATGCTTTAAATACAAATTTATTTAAGTTCAGGGAAATTATTACAATCTTAATGTATAAGTAAGCACCAAAATTTTCATTCTGGTTGCAATATTTATTTTGTAATCCTGCGCGTAAACTGTTATGCCAATTTTTTGTTCGACAAATGTCTAACAGTTTCGAGCCCCCTATAAATACTAATTCTGTATCTTACAATTTTTTAAATACATGAAACGAAAGAACGTACTTATATCTTTCATCCCAATTAAAATTGTGTTTTAAAATCATCATTTTAAGACATTAAATGTTGCAAATGGTCTTTTTTTCCACTTTTTAGAGTCCCGAGACCCCTTAAATTAGTATGTTTTTAACAATTTGACGTTTATTTCTTTTATAATGTTACTGGACATGACATTACACATATATATCATTAAAAGTTGTGAACTAGGCATAGAGTACGCCGCCCCTGGCCTTTTGTATGTCCAAACTGGCCGTACCTTTAAGGGTTAATATCTCGGCTAGTTACTGATGATTTTTTTCGAAAATCATTATCAACAATGCTTTTATTCTTCTGCAACGATAGGTATATTCAGCGATGCTCAACAATTTTTCTGAATCCCCGTAAATTGAAATTTGTGTATAACAGAAAAATGCTAATTACTCAAAAACTATGTGACCTAGGGTAATCGCTATAATTTTCCGGCAAGGTTTACATTAACGTCTACTACCTCTAATTTTTTCAGAATTTTTGTTTCAGTAGATTCGGAATTAGATATGGGGGAACATATTTTTGCGCTACATTTTCAACAATATCTTTGAAAATATAATACCTAAAATTAAAAGAAATGTATTTTTGAGTTTAGCGTTACAAAAGCTTTCACAGGATACCCCACATGATATGCAAAGAAGATATTTTTTTTTCAAGTAGCATAATTAGTCCCTCTACTTTTTTACTAAATACATTTATGAATGTTTATTAATCTGAAAATATGTGGGTCAATGGTCTTTATTACTTCCCCGAATTTGAACTTTCCACGTTCCATAGTTTACGAGTAAAATGGCTGTGACAGACAGACAGACAGACACAGGAGTGATCTTATAATGGTTCCGTTTTTACTTTTTAAGTACGGAACCCTAAAAAAAAAAAAACTTATACAACGCACGTGTGTTTTATGTATGTCCAAACCGCGCGTGTCTTTAAGGATTAATATATCGGCTAATTATCGACAATATTTTTCGAAAATAATTATCATCAATCTTTTTATACTTCTGGGGCGATTGGCACCTCCAGTGCTCCTCAACACCTTTACTGAACGCCCGCAAATCGAAATTTATGTGCAACGGTTAAATGCGATGTTTTCAGAAACTATGCGACCTAGTTTCCCTGCAATGTTCAAGTTAACGTTTACTATCCTTTAATTTTTTCATAATTTTAGTTTCAATAGATTCGGAAATAGAGCGGGGGGGATATTTTTTCATTATATTTTCGAGGATATCGCTGAAAATATAATACCTAAAATTTAAAGAAATATATTTTTGGGATATAAACATAAGGTTTAAATAACGAAAACTTGTTTAAACAAAAAAGCCCCGTTTATTAATTTTGAACTTTCTGCCAACCTTTCTCAGTACATATTTTATCGACTATTAATTTCAACATGCCTTTTTATTCTATAAAAACATGCAACAAACCAAGATAAATCATTATAATCTTGCGTTACAATACGTCAAGATATCCAATACCATTTTTCTTTTTTTTCTATAAAAGCAAGTTTATTTTTTACAAAATAGTCTCAAAGTCGATTTTCAGTGGACTCAAGATGTAATAAATTTATCGTTAATTTCGATCAATATTCGATTCCAAATCATTCGCATAGTTATGCCTGCAAATTTCATGCTTTCACTTAATAAGTCGAAAATTGTACGTCGAACGTGGGGAATGAGGTGCGTTTGTACTATAACTATCATTTATTATCATTTGATATCATTGAATTAAATATGCATGATAAGATTTAATAGAATGAAGATAACTTTTATTATTATCTTTTTAAATTTTGGTTCCATTTTCATAAAGTTGGAAATGACTGCAAAATTCCGAAACGATTATATATATTAAATCTCAAACCATTCCGTTGGGTAGTTTTTGCGCTGACATATGCGGACAGACGGACGGACCAGATGGCGACTATAGCTGCTCATTTATATAATTATAACGCCCCTTAAAAAGTCAACATATCAGAAAATTTCACATTGTTGACCCTTATTTTTTTTAATAAATGTCAGTATCATTCGCACTCATATTAAAAGATAAGTTCATTTATCGTGTATATGTCATAAACAAGTAAATACATATTTATGTTATGAATAAGCCTTTATATTTTCAAATGAAATTGCGTATAAATAGAATTTTTATGTTCTGAATTTTTAAATCTAAACACATTTTTTTTTTTTAAACCAATACTAAAAAATCAATTTCTGCTTTCTTTGATTGCGAAATCCTTTTAACAGGAAGAAAGGTATCGTGATGATATATATACGCGTTCTTTGCCTACACAATGGGAAGCTATAGATTGGTTGTTTGTGATTTGAAACGGTATACTTCTTAACTAATGTTTTCTTACCTAATTACATTCACTAATGTATTATGGGTTATTGGTGCGGTTTGAAGTACAAAATGGTGTTTTTGTTTTTTTTTCATCTTAAAATACATCGAAGAAAAAGCACTTTTCACAGCGAAAGATTAAGTACTTTATCGAAAATTATGGTTTCTAAAACGAAAGGAATCTTCCGAAGCACACCTGCCATTTAATGATTTGGTGACTATATCAGTTTGGAGTTGCTGAGTGGGAAAGAAAAAAATGCCTTGAGTATTATAGTCGTGTATAAATTTTCTAATTCTAAACCAATGCATTTCAGATGGGAAAAAATTAGAAAGTGCACGAAAATTAGAATTGTCTAATAGTAAATTAGCATAGCGCACTCAGAAAAGGGCACGAAATTGTTTTGTACTAATTACGTCTAAATAAAACTGAAGCTGTAATTTCTCATGTAATGCGAGCATTTTTTTATCACTTTAGTATTTAGAAATACACACAAATTTTTATGTGAAGAAATTTGTTTTAAATGGAATATTTTTATTTTAATCCTATGTTTTATTTCAAGGAATAATTAATTATATGATAAGATTAAATCTTGAAAATTAATTACTTTACTATTTCGATTCATTCAAACGTATAAATTATCGTCAAAATAAAGAGAATTTTCATCTTTTAATAACATATTACCGCACTGATATATCACTGCACGAATATGGTATGATCAAATTATTTCACCCATAATAATAGTATTGCAATACCTAATTTTTTAATAGAATTATAATCCATCATAACATTTGTAAGTTTAAATCACATGCTGCTAACTATTTGAAAGTACCTTGTAATTTATGCTCCATATAAGTATTGTGTTAAATCAACTGATTTTTTTTCTCAACCCCTTCCCCCCTTCTTCTTTTAAGAACAACTGTAATATGTAATACAATAATTTTTACCTGTTTTTGTAATTTAATGTTCCAAATTTTAGGATTAAAATAATTTCTACTTTTAATACAGACTTTTTTCTACAATCAACAACATATATAGTGAGTCTAATGTCAGGCTTGTATGCATATAAGTATGAAAATTAGCATAAATTAATAAACATATCTGGTTCCCTAAAAAGTTTATCTTAAAACATAGTTAACGTGTATAAACACTATGCAGACTACATGATACAACTAACAGAAAACAAAATAGATAAAAAAAATATTCAACATTTATCCTAAAATATTTTCATTTTTTTTAATAGGACTATTTATAACAATTAATACCATAGGATGCTCTTAAAGAATTTGATAAAAAAATTATCTCGATTTATTTTTTAAGAGCTGCTAGTATGTTTAAATAATAAGTAACTAGAGGGCTCAACCACCTGCGAGCTACGCTCGCCAACCCCCGTTCAGGCTTCGCAGACCCTGAAAATATACTAACGTGCCCTGTTAAAAAAATATATTACCAGGTTACGGAACATTGAATGCTATTATCAGTATAACGGCGGCTATCTTCTGCAATCACGTTGCCATGCTTTTCAGTTTTTAACGGGCATTTTTCGGCACCATGGCCTCATTCATCGCTGCCGTAATAAATGACTTATGTTTTCGGATAGATAAGATCAATTACACTTTTAAAAATTGGCTTGTATAAAATGATTAGGTTAAAAATGACGCTTTCTTTCTGAGTTTTACAACGACGCTATGGACAATATTCTTCCTTTAGGTTTGAGGTTAAAAAACTCCGTTTGCTTATAGACCGAGAGCCGGCAGCACAGACAATCACCTCATCGAGTTCACGGCTGAAATTCAAGAATAAGTTAAAACTCGATTCGCATATTAAAACGCAATCGGTTTGCCTAGTCCTATCTTGGTGGAAAACATCTAAAAACCCGATTTTAGCGGTTGCCTCGTAGGTTTACCATTGAGTTTTCTTTCTCCCAGTCCTCCATGTTTTAATACTTTTGAGTGGAGGAAAATACAATGGTAAACTTACGAGTCAACTGCTAAAATCGGGTTTTCAGGAGTTTTTCGCTAAGATATGACTTGGCAGACCGATTGCGTTTTAATATGCGAATCGAGTTTTAACTTATTCTTGAATTTCAGCCGTGAACTCGATGAGGTGATTGTCTGTGCTGCTAGCTCCCGGTCTATTAGGAATAGTTTTCTGATCCACGTATTGAAAAGTATTGTCTTTTGAAATTTTACGCTAATATGTTACGTCTTGGCCGAGTTTTAGACGTTTCAAGAACAGGTATAGCTTATTCATGAATTTTTTTCTCTATTTTAGTACGTCATCATGAATATATTCAGTGTTAATTTAACAATTTATATGGTTTGAATGGTACTACTTGATAATCCCGTCGACGAAAAAAACTATAAGATTATATGCCAATAATGGATGATCGTAAATGTCGCATTCACTTCCTTATTTTCTACTTTTAACATGTGATTATTAAATTCTTATTTTTAAAATTTCTTTCTGTTTTTAAGATTATTTATGTTATTTTCTCTTAATCTCAATATTATTTCACTATCAATTGAAACAAATCATATAATTTCAATTATCAATCTGAAATTGACGAAAAAGAAGAAAATTTATAATCCCTATAGTTTTTCCCTGTTCTCCACTTAAAACAGAATGGAATAATTTTGTTGCCATTACAGATTTTCACTACAGAAATGTAATTAAAAAAATGTAGAAAAAAAATTAATATTTCGAAAACTAATTCAAATTTTTAAATTCTGATACCATTTTTGAAACGTGTTGATCAATACAGATTTTTTATGTTAATTTCACCGCATAATATTCCATATTTTAGGAGAAATAGTCGTTAAACTGAATCAGTCGTTTAATCATTCGTTTCTTAAAGTCGCTTCATTAATTCGTTTCATAAAATTGTTTCATTAATTCGTGTCATAAAATCGCTTCATAAAGTCGTTTTATAAATTCGTTTCATTAGCATTTTATATATATAGGGTGGATAGATATAAATTTTCTACAAAACTGGGCTGTAATTATTTAATTTAAATTATTTTCGTATGAAGTACTATTACTTATATGGTATCTGACAATGGTTATTTCTATCTAGAAATATGCATGTATTTGTTATAGGAGGTATTTAAAAAAGCAAAAACATAAGGTTTGAATAAAATAAAAACTTGTTTAAACTGACACCTTCCTCCCCCCTTTCCCCCTGACATTCTTACTTGATACACATTTTACTTGCAATTAATTTCACCGTGTCTTTTAAACCTATGAAAATATGCAACAAACCAATATAAAACTTGTATAATCTTGCATTACACTGTGCAGTACATTATCCTTATTTCTTCATTTGTATGAAGCAGCTGTAATATGCGTTTATGGAAATAAATTAATAAATTTGGGAAATACAATTGGGAAGCAAAAAAATCCTGCGATATTAACTATTATGTTACATTTTCCATCTAATAAAAATGTACTAGTATGCACGTATTTATGCAAATATTAGAGAATTGTTTAACTGAAAAATAGTAAAAACAACTATCTTTAGCATCGATTACAGGAACATTTCACATGCCATACAAAAAACGTAGAATGCGTTAGTATAAAATAAGTTTCAATTTCAGCATACTTGGGTGCATATGATTTATTTGACAGAAAATTAAAGTGATAAAAATGTAATTAGCAGATCGTGAAAATTCTCATGTTCAATAATTCGCAAAAGCTAACATCCAAATACATGAAACAGTGCAGTGCAACTGAGACGCATTTGTGGTTCGCAGTTTCTCAGTAGCATCCAAACTAGGGTCCTGGGCGGAACGGGTCGTACCCGACCTGAACCCGCCAAAATAATTTTCGGCAACCCGCAACCCGACATATTTCAACTTGACTCGAAACCGAAATGAAAGGAAAATAAATCATGTTTTAATTCAATTATGAAAAGTAATCTAGAATTATATATCTCTAATACCAATTTTAAGTTTAAAAAAAATGGACAAATTTATATTTTTACTCTTTAAATATAGTAAAACTTCTGAATAGTGGACACTTCGGGATCGTTGAATAAAAGTCCTACATCGGATCGGGTCGGGTCGGGTTGTCCCAAATTTTCTTTTTTCGGATTGGGATGATTCTTATTTATTTTCTTTCTGCGAGTCGGGTTCAACTTTGAATAATTCTTGCGTGTCATTGAAACTTCTTGCAAGTAGTCGGGTTGTTAGAATTTCCACAAAAAGTTTGATCAGAACTATGCTTCAGATGAAAATAAATACGCATTTCAATACGAATAAGTACTATATACTCAATTTACTGAATGATAAACAAAAATGTACTTAAGAATGTGATCAAAGATTATTCCAACATTTCGTCTTTGATACAAACAAAAATGCATGTATCGTATTTGTTATAATTTATGCACACATACACATGTTACATGTGTGTAGATTGGGAGCTGCCTACTATTCAAAGGTATAAGTGTACAAATATTCATTAGGAATTGAAAAACTAATCGCTAAATAGAGGACTCCGCTTTTTCGGGTGTTTCCTTTATGAAGGCCTTATTGTAATATAGATTTTAATCTGAAAAATTGTCGGGACATTATTCTGAAAAAATCGCGTCAACCCGAAGCCGATCTGCAAGAGTCAAAACCCGAAACCTACCCGAAACCGAAACAATTGAAGTCAACACGACCCACAACAAAAAAAAGTAGAAGTCAACCTGATCCGAACCCAGTGGGTCGGGTGGCCGCGGGTAAGAGCAGGTAACCAGACCTAATTCATGACTCTAATCCAAAACGTTGCATTTGATTTATTGTTTTTAAAATTGAAGTACAATTGATTTTTACGGACCAAGGCGGCTTTGCAGTTTTGCGACTTCCATTAGAAGCGCGCTTAGTACAATGCCAAGTTTAAATTTTAACAGGGATTTTGTTTTAGCTACACTGTACAAAGGAAAGATTAATACTACGCTGAATTTAGTTTTTTTTGAAATACCAAATGAAGTTTAAATATGCACTACTTTTATTGTCGGTACCGAATTAAGGGAGCACAGGATTTTTGAGTTTGTCGTAACGATAAAAAACATCGCCTTTTTCAATGTATCAAAACACAAATAATATGTAATTAAGATCTTTTTTTTTTTTTCATTTTCTGCCTAAAGCATATATTCTTAGCTATTATTATTCAGAAAAATAGATGTTATATATACAAAATTAATATTTAAACGAGTAGAAGCACGTCGAATTCGACAAATGAAAATATTTAAAAGAACCAATTAGCTGAATTTATATTAAAAGAAATTACAATACCGAATCAATTTTTAATAAATATATTTCCAAACTTGATGTTAAGTTTGCCAGTTACAATTTTGCATGTAAACATTCGCGCTCTTTATTTGATGTTCTAATCTGAGTGCCAGCGATATCCAGAAACTTACTTTTAGACGGACTCGCAGTAAAATATTTAGTTTTATCAAAGAAAATACTCATTTCATTTTTACTATGACATCATTTTCACCCAATGAAGCCGTCTGAGATGAAGGTCTCCATCTCAGCTTCAGCGTAATGAAAAAAAATATTGAAATGTAAAGCGTTATGAGTAAAAATGTGTTATTTTATATAGTGACGTTATTTTCTGTTCAAAAGTTTTTAAACAGTTATCTTTAATTGTAATACGAAAACGGCATCCGTAATGACATGGTAATTCCCATTGTTTCTGTTCTCTCTTCTACAATGCAACTAAACCGATTGCCACCAATGTGAAGAAATTTCATAAAAGACTTTTAAAATTAAAATTAACATATAATAAACGGTCCAGTGCGTGTATTACTCGCGCTCAGAGGGTTCCGTACAATAAATATATGAATTATTAATTGTATTATTAAAAAAAATCGTTGCTAAAAGAATAATAAGACTTTCTAATGAACTGTGATACATGGAGCTGGGATGGATATAGCTGTATATACTAGAAAAGTATGAATGGGTATACCATAAAAGTTCAAAGCGATATGAAGCCTAAATAATATCAAATATTGCTATAACTTGTTTTTTATCTTATCCTAATCTGTTTATGATGAACTTAATTCGGTACTGATAATAAAAGTAGTGCAAATTTAAACTTCATTTGGCATTTCATAGAAGTGAGTTCAGCGTAGTAATAATCTTTTCTTTTTGCAGTACAGCTAAAACAAAACCCTTGTTCAAAGTGTTCAAAATTTAAACTTAGCATTGTGCTAAGTGCGCTTCAAAATGAGGTCGAAAATGTTACAACTCCGCCTTTGTCCGTCCATGTTTTTCCAGATAGATTTTTAATTAACTTTTAATGACAGCGGAGGCGTATTGAGAGATCCACTCAATGCAAACTAGTCGCGAATCCCATAGTATTTATGTGAGTAATTGTAATTAAATTAGTTGTTTTTAACAATTTGACGTTTATTGCTTTTATATTGCTACTGGGCATTGCATTAAACAAATGTATCATTAAAAGGTGATTTCTAGGCTTTAAAACGGAGACGTTTTACCAATATACTACGGCGGACGTAGGTACAGAAGAATCGGGCAGAAAACTCCCAAAAACATGTCTCACATGCAGGGCTATTATTGGAAAAATAAGGAGAGTTTTTTAAGTGTTACACCTGTTTGTTTTATAAATAAAAAAATTATTTAAATTCCTCTTCGTTTACTTATGTCCTGTTAAATGAATTTTAAATGAACATCATGAGCTAAAATAAAAAGTTATTAATTTAAACTGTTTTGAAGAGCAATAAATAAGGTGACAACTGACCGCAGAGAATTTAGACAGAGAAAGGACAGTATAATTTAAGTATGATCCTCCAGCAGTGTTTTTTTTTTTTTTTTTTTTTTTTTTTTTTTTTTTTTTTTTTTTTTTTTTTTAACGGGGTACTAACATATGCGTTTAAAATGATCAAAACAGAAAAATACTTGTCTTTAAAATTATTAATTAAAAAAAGAATGGAGTAAGAATAGCAGTGCATATTCGACACAGAGAATGGAGAATATACATGCAGGATTATGGGATTCGTAATACTTTTATATGGTGAAAATTCTGATAAATCTTGTGTATAATAAAACACACATACACACATAAATAACGCCTGCATTTAACAGTTAAAGATATATATAAATATTATACAGACATACATACAATAAATACAATAAACCCAACTGGAGTGAAAAGAGAGTGTTTTCACTCCAGCTGGGTTTATTGTATTTATTGTATGTATGTCTGTAAAATATTTATATATACCTTTAAATCTTGTATGGATTGAGAACACTTAAATTATGTTAATTTTAAAAACGTTAAAACGGTCGATAGCTTAAATGCGAATCTGATTAAAGTATTATGCAGCTGAGTTATGCCCTTGTTTGGAGGTCTCAAAAAAAATTTTTACACCTTTCTTAAATCTGATATTTAAATTCTGTTTTCAAGTTTTACTCATTATAATAAACACTTTCTCATTTAGATTAGAATAAGAATAAAAAAGGAAACTGAGTATTTATGCTAAATAAATATTTATGCTTCTATACATGTGCTCTAAGGCATAGGAAATGTTCAATTTTTTGTGAACGTGTAAGGAAAGGGTGGTGAGTTGAGGCGACATAATATCAGGCTCTGGTCCTCTCTTTGACTTAATCAAGCATGCTTAATTCGAATTATTAGAAACATTGCACGATTTTATCTATACTATTAAAGCAAAGTTTCGCTCTGTCTGTCTGCGTGTCTGTCTGTGTGCGATGGCTAGCAAAATCTACCGCAGATAGAAGTCTGAAAATTTAGGTGAAGATAGTCCAAGACAGGTCCTGATGCACCTGAGGCTCAGAATTTTTATTTTTTAAGGACCCCTTTAAGTTTTATGCACTAAATTGTTAATAAATTAAAATTTGAGTTAAAACTGTTGTTAAGGTTGATTAAAATTTGAGTTGCCATCATCAGAGAAAAGTGTTTAAAATTAGAAAAAATATTAATATCTCGAATACTAATTCAAATTTTGAAATTCTAATACCAGTTTTGAAATCCTCAGATCAATATGGATTTTTGTTGTTAATTTCATCGCGTAATATTTCATATATTAGGAGAAATCACCATGATACATAATCAGTCGTTTCATTAGGATTTTATATATACATAGGGTAGATTAATAAATATATATGAATTTCCTAATACGTATTTATCGAATAGTATTTCGTACAAAATAAATCGAAGGCATTTTGCGCTTGCATTTACCTGCATTTATGTTGCTTCAAAAGATGAAATATATAAACAAATTTGCTAGCCGTGATATTTTTATACCGTGATTCCCAATGTGACGAAACATTGAATATATTACATAAGAAAATTGTTTTAAATGTATAGTTTTAATGTATGGCGTAGTTTTCACCATTAAATACGATTCATTTTACTTTTAAAATTTATGTGAAAATATTTATTCAATTTAAAATTGTTTGAGAATATTTTTATTTGAGCTTTTTAAATAGGACCAAATTTTAACCATTAAAAAATTTCAGATGTTATAATTTAATTATTTTAAATATTACGATATTAGATATTTCTGAATTTTACATATGACATTATTGATCCGTATCAGATGGGTTTCGCGTGTAATTTTTTCGTAATTCACGTGTATTTTTATCATGCAATTTTCCATATTTCCTATATTTAATGCGTGATCATTTAATTATTAATTTAATTTTTTATTTCGGTTTTTAATAGTCACGTTTTTTTTTTTTTTTTTTTACTATTTTTGCGCAGTTTTACAAATTGGCATTAGTATAAAAGAAATTACCTTTTCTAATATGAAAAAAATATCACCTGAAACGATGAAAAGTTTAATAAAATTTGAAAGAGAAAACCCTCAACAATCAGTAAAATTAAAACAATAAGCGCAGTATGCACACCACTATCTTATGAAGTGTATCAATTGAAAAAAATATTACATTTCCTATGTATAGTTTTTGCTCCTGTAAAAGTTTTTTAATGGAACGATTTTGACCAACTTTAAGAATAAATTGGTATTAAAATAATTATTCGATTTAAAAACTGTCTGCTTCAGCGTGTTTCTCAAACATTTTCCTGTAATACTATCAAAATTTCATATTTTTGTATGCAGTAGTTTCCTTAATATAAGTGCAGAAAGACATCCGGTCAGACAACGTTAGTTATTATTATAATTTTTTTTAAATAGAGAGCTAAATAGGATCTCACAGATTAATCAAATAAATAAAATAGCAATTTACTTTCTAATTCTGTTTAAAAAGCAGTTTTCTTATGCATTTTATGTTCTACTAAAAATACCAATTTTATTTATATTTTTATAGCTATTCTTAAATGTTCGTTTACAACAAGGAAATTATTTATTTAGAAGTTTGCTGTACGCTATTGACATAGTAGCAATTTGTTCTTAAGCATTGTTTACCTTTCAATTAACATGCTTCATTTCTTCCTAAACACAGTAGCAAAGATAATAAGGAACAGGTTCAAAGCATATTTCAATGCTAAACTCTCTAAACTTCTGATTCTGAAAATAATATTTTTTGAGTCAGATTATTAATACTGGATACTTCATTGAGAATATGAACAAAAAATCATCGAACAAAAATTAATCGAAAATTAATAAAGAAAATTCTAATTTTCCATAAAATAGCTTATGCGTATTTTTCATTTGAGTTTCACATTTGGTGCTCTACTCAACACCAAAAATCACATGTACACATTTTCTACTGATATGATGATAAAACTACTTAGTATACTACGAGTTTCCATGAACATTCTAACAGATTATTTTCTGACCAATTTTATATCCCCTTTATACTAAAATCCTTTTCGACAGTCTAGTATGTCCTTTAAAGCCGAGTATCAAAACTAAGAAAGATGCTAATTTTACATTACGCACTGAAACTCGTCTACGCATTTCTTTGAGACATTATAATAATAATTCAAAGCAACAATAAAAGCTGTACATAAAAGAGAGATACATTTCAGTTTTCGGATATCCAGCTCTCCACCAAAGTAAAATGTTCTAGCATTGGATATGTATCCCCTCTGCTGTGACGTCGAAATGACGTATGGGGGCAGTTATCATGGGGTCGGATATCAGGAATTCTCCAGAAAATAAAATGTTCTAGCACTGGAAAAGTGCCCCATCTGCTGTGACGCCAAAATGATGACGTATACTTTTCATGGGGACGGATATCCAGCTCTCATTGAGAGAAAAATTATCTAACACTGGAAAAGTGTCCCCTTCTGATATGGGGGCACTTATCATGGGGGCAGATTTCCAGTTTTCAACGAAAGCAAAATTCTCTAGAATTGGAAAAGTGCCCCTATCTGCTGTGACGTCAAAATGACATATGGGGCTACTTTTCATGGGGGCGAATATCCAGCTCTCATTGAAAGAAAAATTCTCTAACACTGGAAAAGTGTCCCCTTCTGATATGGGGGTACTTATCGTGGGTGCAGATTTCCAGTTTTCGACGAAAGAAAAATTTTCTAGAACTGGAAAAGTGCCCCCATTTGCTGTGACGTCAAAATGACGCATGGGGGCAGTTTTCAGGCGCCTCTGTTAAACTTATATATTTGCGATTGTTAAATTCTGTGCAAATCACGCCATTTTGTATAAAAACTGCTATAAAATGTTAATATTTTCTGAAAGAAAAGCAGCTAAGACTAATGTCAGACGAACGTCTTTTGCACGCTTTTTTCCTTGCGTATTATCCCTACACAATGCTAGCGGCATATACGTGAGGAAAAAAGCGTGCCAAAAGACGTCCGCCTGGCATTAGTTTAATGATTTAAAATATGACGACACTAGGTTAGTTTTTCCTACGGAATGTTACTTGTCGAAATAAATAAATATATATATATATTCTTTCACTTCATGAATCATTTAAAACTATGCATTTTAATTTATTTAAAAAAAGGGAAACCGATTAATGAAATCCAATATTATTGTACATTTAGAAAAACATTGAAAAATAATTTTTTTAAATATACTAAATTTCATGTAAGAAAATGTATTTAAAATGTAAGCTAAAATTTCATTTTCAAAGAATGCGACTTTTGATGCAAAATTTTATTTCTGAAAAGTATATTGTTATTTTAAGATTTCGTTTTAACTTTCGAAGCTGGTGTAATGAAGACGACATCGCTTTGACGAAATTAAAATAAATCTATGTTAATGTTTTCGTATTAAAATTAATGCTTTCTATGAAAAAATATTACATCATTTTTAACCGATAAAAGCTTTTACTAAAAACGGCTTTGTGACATGTTTTAACTGCCATCTTTTAAAATTAATCAATTAAAATAGTATATGATTATTTTAATCAAGGCCTCCTGATAAGGGAGTCTTGATTTTAATTTTAATTCGTATGAATAGTGGGCAATAACTATCCACTTAAATGCACAGAAGTTATATTTACTCCTTGGTTGCGTCAATATGTCGACAGACGATTTTTGTTTCTGTGGAATAAATTCATTCATGAAGTTTCGATGTGTGTAAATATGTTTTCAATTTTGGAAAATTTAATTTAATCAAGTTTTTGCACCATTTATACTAATTGAAATTCAATTATTTTTAATTTTAACGAGGAAATAGCGTCAAAAAATATATTAATCCGTTTTAATTCCCCTTTTTTCCACCAAAAATATCTTCTCCTGATAATCATAACGTGAATTTTGAAAAGAAAACTCTCATTTGTATGAGACTTACATTCAAACATTTTAATCAGTATGGACAGTATTCCTGTGACGTCACAATTGGTAAAATAGCGGTTTTTATAGCCTCGAATCAAAAGCGAAAATAGGGTCCATTTGTAAAAAATATTTGTTATTCGTTTTGATATGACGTCATTATTTATCTATTTTCATTAGTTACTGATATTGATGCCCATTGTATTTTTAACGAATATTTAGAAATACCAGTTTTATTTCAAATTTGACGTCATATTTTTCCAATCGAATAACTTTATTAATAATATTATTCTTTTTCATTCTTTTTCCTTCTAATTATGACACCATTTTTGGCAGAAAAACCCTTATTAACGTAACCGATATTCATCCTTCATGCATAATAAAAAATACCACATTTTTTGTTTCAAGTATGACGTCATATTTATTTTCTTTTGAATTCTTTTTATTTTAATTTTTAATTAACTGTAGAGGAGAAGTTATTATTCCAAATTTAGTTTTTCTTGGCAACAAGAAAGAAAGATGGTTAAATTTATCGGGAAAATGTCAATTGATTCTGTATGAAAAAGAATGAAATTTTGAATTATTAAGATAATTATTTGAATAAATTAAATAAACTATAGCCTATGTTCATTTCCGGGTTGTAATCCATCTATATCAGAAAAATACAAAAGCATTAATTCACCCGTTTAGATGCTGACTTCATTCAAACATTAGGACACACATTGACATTTATAATATTATAAGGATTAAATTCCGGTATTCGGCAGAAAATTCATTTCCTAATACATAAGCACATTTCCAATTGAATGACGTAAAAATTAATCGGTTCTAAAGGTGTTGGCCTGTTTGAATTTTTAGAAATGTAAAATAAAGTAAAACGGAATACATTGTTTAAACAATGGAACCATTGTTAGGAAATCTTGAAAACTGAATTACCGGATATAAAATACGCAATATTTTCGAATTAAATTCCGGTGAACGGCTGAAAATTAATTTCCTACTAAATAAGCACATTTCGAAATGAATGACGAAAAAGTATTTCGGTTATAAAGTTGTTCGCCTGTATGAATTTTTAGAAATGTAAAATAAAGTAAAACAGAATACATTGTTTAAACAATGAAACCATTGTTGGGAAATCTTGAAAACAGATTTACCGGATATAAAATACGCAATATTTTCGAATTAAATTCCGGTGCATGGCTGAAAATTGATTTTCTACTAAATAGGCACATTTCGAAACGAATGACAAAAAAATATCTCGGTTTTAAGGTTGTTCGCCTGTGTGAAAATTTAGAAATGTAAAATAAAGTAAAACCGAATACATTGTTTAAACAATGAAACCATTGACAGGAAATTCTGAAAACAGATATACCGAATTCAAAACACGCAATATTTTCGAATTAAATTCTGGTGCACGGCTGAAATTTAATTTCCTAATAAATAAGCACATTTCGAAATGAATGACGTAAACATATTTCGGTTTTAAAGTTGTTCGCCTGTGTGAATATTTAGAAATGTAAAATAAAGTAAAACCGAATACATTGTTTAAACAATGAAACCATTGTTAGGAAATCTTGAAAACTGATTTACCGGATAAAAAATACGCAATATTTTCGAGTTAAATTCCGGTGCATGGCTGAAAATTAATTTCCTACTAAATAAGCACATTTCGAAATGAATGACGAAAAAATATCTCGGTTTTAAAGTTGTTCGCCTGTATGAATTTTTAGAAATGTAAAATAAAGTAAATCAGAATACATTGTTTAAACAATGAAACCATTGTTGGGAAATCCTGAAAACAGATTTACCGGATATAAAATACGCAATATTTTCGAATTAAATTCCGGTGCACGGCTGAAAATCGATTTCCTACTAAATAGGCACATTTCGAAATGAATGACAAAAAAAAATCTCGGTTTTAAGGTTGTTCGTCTGTGTGAAAATTTAGAAATGTAAAATAAAGTAAAACCGAATACATTGTTTAAACAATGAAACCATTGTCAGGAAATTCTGAAAACAGATATACCGAATTCAAAACACGCGAGATTTTCGAATTAAATTCTGTTGCACGACTGAAAATTAATTTCCCAATATATAAGCACATTTCGAAATGAATGACGTAAAAATATTTCCGTTTTAAAGTTTTTCGCCTGTGTGAATATTTAGAAATGTAAAATATAGTGAAACCGAATACATTGTTTAAACAATGAAACCATTGTTAGGATGTCCTGGAAACTGATATACCGAATACAAAACACGCAATATTTTCGAATTAAATTCCGGTGCTTTGCAGAAAATTCATTTCCTAATACATAAGCACATTTCCAACTGAATGTCGTAAAAATTAATCGGTTCTAAAGGTGTTGGCCTATTTGAATTTTTAGAAATGTAAAATAAAGTAAAACCGAATACATTCTTTAAACAATGACAGAATTTTTAGGAAATCCTGAAAACTGATATACCGAATACAAAAGACGCAATATTTTAGAATTAAATTCTGGTGCACGGCTGAAAATTAATTTCCTAATAAATAAGCACATTTCGAAAGGAATGACGTAAAAATATTTCGGTTTTAAAGCTGTTCGCCTGCTTGAAAATTTAGAAATAAAAAATAAAGTAAATCCGAATACATTGTTTAAACAATGAAACCATTGTTAGGAAATATTGGAAACTGATTTAGCGGATAAAAAATACGCAATATTTTCGAATTAAATTCCGGTGCCCGGCTGAAAATTAATTTCCTACTAAATAAGCACATTTCGAAATGAATGACGAAAAAATATTTCTGTTTTAAAGTTGTTCGCCTGCGTGAATTTTTAGAAATGTAAAATAAAGTACAAGAGAATACATTGTTTAAACAATGAAACCATTGTTAGGAAATCCAGAAAACAGATATACCGAATTCAAAACCTGCAATATTTTCGAATTAAATTCTGATGCACGGATGAAAATTAATTTCCCAATAAATAAGCACATTTCGAAATGAATGACGTAAAAATATCATGGTTTTAAAACTGTTCGCCTGTGTGAAATTTTAGAAATGTAAAATAAAGTGAAACCGAATACATTGTTTAAACAATGAAACCATTGTTAGGAACTCCTGGAAACTGATATACCGAATACAAAACAGGCAATATTTTCGAATTAAATTCCGGTATTCGGCAGAAAATTCATTTCCTAATACGTAAGCACATTTCCAACTGAATGACGTAAATATTAATTGGTTCTATAGGTGTTGGCGTGTTTGAATTTTTAGAAATGTAAAATAAAGTAAAACCGAATACATTGTTTAAACAATGAAACCATTGTTAAGAAATCCTGAAAACTGATATACCGAATACAAAACATGCAATGTTTTGAAATTAAATTCTGGTGCACGGCTGAAAATTAATTTCCTACCAAATAAGCACATTTCGAAAGGAATGACGAAAAAATATTTCTGTTTCAAAGTTGTTCGCCTGCGTGAATTTTTAGAAATGTAAAATAAAATACAACCGAATACATTCTTTAGACAATGAAACAATTGTTTGGAAATCGTGCAAACTGATTTACCGGATACAAAATACGCAATATTTTCGAATTAAATTCCGGTGCCCGGCTGAAAATTAATTTCCTACTAAATAAGCACATTTTGAAATGAATGACGAAAAAATATCTCGGTTTTAAAGTTGTTCGCCTGTGTGAAAATTTAGAAATGTAAAATACATTAAAACCGAATACATTGTTTAAACAATGAAACCGTTGTCAGGAAATTCTGAAAACAGATATACCGAATTCAAAACACGCAATATTTTCGAATTAAATTCTGGTGCACGGCTGAAATTTAATTTCCTAATAAATAAGCACATTTCGAAATGAATGACGAAAAAATATCATGGTTTTAAAACTGTTCGCCTGTGTGAAATTTTAGAAATGTAAAATAAAGTGAAACGGAATACATTGTTTAAACAATGAAACTATTGTTAGGAACTCCTGGAAACCGATTTACTGGATACAAAATACGCAATATTTTCGAATTAAATTCCGGTGCCCGGCTGAAAATTAATTTCCTACTAAATAAGCACATTTCGAAATGAATGACGAAAAAATATTTCGGTTTTAAGATGTTCGCCTGTGTGAATATTTAGAAATGTAAAATATAGTAAAATATAATACATTGTTTAAACAATGAAACCTTTGTTAGGAAATCTTGAAAACTGATTTACCGGATATAAAATACGCAATATTTTCGAATTAAATTCCGGTGCACGGCTGAAATTTAATTTCCTAATAAATAAGCACATTTCGAAATGAACGACGTAAACATATTTCGGTTTTAAAGTTGTTCGCCTGTGTGAATTTTTAGAAATGTAAAATAAGGTAATATCGAATACATTGTTTAAACAATGAACCATTGTTAGGAAATCTTGAAAACTGATTTACCGGATACAAAATACGCAATATTTTCGAATTAAGTTCTGGTGCACGGCTGAAAATTAATTTTCCAATAAATAAGCACATTTCGAAATGAATGACGTAAAAATATTTCTGTTTTAAAGTTGTTCGCCTGTGTGAAATTTTAGAAATATAAAATAAAGGGAAACCGAATACATTTTTTAAACAATGAAACCATTCTTAGGGAGTCCTTGAAACTGATATACCGAATACAAAACACGCAATATTTTCGAATTAAATTCCGGTGCTCGGCAGAAAATTCATTTCCTAATACATAAGCACATTTGCAATTGAATGACGTAAAAATTAATAGGTTATAAAGGTGTTGGCCTGTTTGAATTTTTAGAAATATAAAATAAAGTAAAACCGAATACATTGTTTAAACAATGGCAGAATTGTTAGGAAATCCTGAAAACTGTTATACCGGATACAAAATACGCAATATTTTCGAGTAAAATTCCGGTGCCCGGCTGAAAATTAATTTCCGACTAAATAAGCAAATTTCGAAATGAATGACAAAAAAATATTTCGGTTTTAAGTTGTTCGTCTGTGTGAATTTTTAGAAATGTAAAATAAAGTAAAACAGAATACATTGTTTAAACAATGAAACCATGGTTGGGAAATCTTGAAAACAGATTTACCGGATATAAAATACGCAATATTTTTGGATTAAATTCCGGTGCACGGCTGAAAATTGATTTCCTACTAATGAAACCATTGTCAGGAAATCCAGAAAACAGATACACCGAATTCAAAACACGCAATATTTTCGAATTAAATCCTGATGCACGGCTGAAAATTAATTTCCCAATAAATAAGCACATTTCGAAATGAAAGACGTAAAAATATCATGGTTTTAAAACTGTTCGCCTGTGTGAAATTTTAGAAATATAAAAAAAAGTGAAACCGAATGCATTGTTTAAACAATGAAACCATTGTTAGGAACTCCTGGAAACTGATATACCGAATACAAAAAACTCAATATTTTCGAATTAAATTCCGGTATTCGGCAGAAAATTCATTTCATAATACATAAGCACATTTCCAATTGAATGACGTAAAAATTAATCGGTTCTAAAGGTGTTGGCCTGTTTGAATTTTTAGAAATGTAAAATAAAGTAAAACCGAATACATTGTTTAAACAATGAAACCATTGTTAGGAACTCCTGAAAACTGGTATACCGAATACAAAACACGCATTTTTTTTTTTAATTAAATTCTGGTGCACGGCTGAAAAATAATTTCCTAATAAATAAGCACATTTAGAAATGAATGACGTAAAAATATTTCGGTTTTAAAGCTGTTAGCCTGTGTGAAAATTTAGAAATAAAAAATAAACTAAAACCGAGTACATTGTTTAAACAATGAAACCATTGTTAGGAAATCTTGGAAACTGATTTACCAGATACAAAATACACAATATTTTCGAATTAAATTCCAGTGCACGGCTGAAAATTAATTTCCTAATTAATAAGCACATTTCGAAAGGAATGACGTAAAAATATTTCGGTTTTAAAGCTGTTCGCCTGCGTGAAAATTTAGAAATAAAAAATAAAGTAAATCCGCTTACATTGTTTAAACAATGAAACCATTGTTAGGAAATATTGGAAACTGATTTAGCGGATACAAAATACACAATATTTTCGAATTAAATTCCGGTGCCCGGCAGAAAATTAATTTCCTGCTAAATAAGCACATTTCGAAATGAATGACGAAAAAATATTTCTGTTTTAAAGTTGTTCGCCTGCGTGAATTTTTAGAAATGTAAAATAAAGTACAACCGAATACATTCTTTAGACAATGAAACAATTGTTTGGAAATCGTGCAAACTGATTTACCGGATACAAAATACGCAATATTTTCGAATTAAATTCCGGTGCCCGGCTGAAAATTAATTTCCTACTAAATAAGCACATTTCGAAATGAATGACGAAAAAATATCTCGGTTTTAAAGTTGTTCGCCTGTGTGAAAATTTAGAAATGTAAAATAAATTAAAACCGAATACATTGTTTAAACAATGAAACCGTTGTCAGGAAATTCTGAAAACAGATATACCGAATTCAAAACACGCAATAATTTCGAATTAAATTCTGGTGCACGGCTGAAATTTAATTTCCTAATAAATAAGCACATTTCGAAATGAATGACGAAAAAATATCATGGTTTTAAAACTGTTCGCCTGTGTGAAATTTTAGAAATGTAAAATAAAGTGAAACGGAATACATTGTTTAAACAATGAAACTATTGTTAGGAACTCCTGGAAACCGATTTACTGGATACAAAATACGCAATATTTTCGAATTAAATTCCGGTGCCCGGCTGAAAATTAATTTCCTACTAAATAAGCACATTTCGAAATGAATGACGAAAAAATATTTCGGTTTTAAGATGATCGCCTGTGTGAATATTTAGAAATGTAAAATATAGTAAAATATAATACATTGTTTAAACAATGAAACCATTGTTAGGAAATCTTGAAAACTGATTTACCGGATATAAAATACGCAATATTTTCGAATTAAATTCCGGTGCACGGCAGAAATTTAATTTCCTAACAAATAAGCACATTTCGAAATGAACGACGTAAACATATTTCGGTTTTAAAGTTGTTCGCCTGTGTGAATTTTTAGAAATGTAAAATAAGGTAATATCGAATACATTGTTTAAACAATGAACCATTGTTAGGAAATCTTGAAAACTGATTTACCGGATACAAAATACGCAATATTTTCGAATTAAATTCTGGTGCACGGCTGAAAATTAATTTTCCAATAAATAAGCACATTTCGAAATGAATGACGTAAAAATATTTCTGTTTTAAAGTTGTTCGCCTGTGTGAAATTTTAGAAATATAAAATAAAGTGAAACCGAATACATTGTTTAAACAATGAACCATTGTTAGGAAATCGTGCAAACTGATTTACCGGATACAAAATACGCAATATTTTCGAATTAAATTCCGGTGCCCGGCTGAAAATTAATTTCCTACTAAATAAGCACATTTCGAAATGAATGACGAAAAAATATCTCGGTTTTAAAGTTGTTCGCCTGTGTGAAAATTTAGAAATGTAAAATAAATTAAAACCGAATACATTGTTTAAACAATGAAACCGTTGTCAGGAAATTCTGAAAACAGATATACCGAATACAAAACACGCAATATTTTCGAATTAAATTCCGGTGCTCGGCAGAAAATTCATTTCCTAATACATAAGCACATTTGCAATTGAATGACGTAAAAATTAATAGGTTATAAAGGTGTTGGCCTGTTTGAATTTTTAGAAATATAAAATAAAGTAAAACCGAATACATTGTTTAAACAATGGCAGAATTGTTAGGAAATCCTGAAAACTGTTATACCGGATACAAAATACGCAATATTTTCGAGTAAAATTCCGGTGCCCGGCTGAAAATTAATTTCCGACTAAATAAGCAAATTTCGAAATGAATGACGAAAAAATATTTCGGTTTTAAGTTGTTCGTCTGTGTGAATTTTTAGAAATGTAAAATAAAGTAAAACAGAATACATTGTTTAAACAATGAAACCATGGTTGGGAAATCTTGAAAACAGATTTACCGGATATAACATACGCAATATTTTCGGATTAAATTCCTGTGCACGGCTGAAAATTGATTTCCTACTAATGAAACCATTGTCAGGAAATTCTGAAAACAGATATACCGAATTCAAAACACGCAATATTTTCGAATTAAATTCTGATGCACGGCTGAAAATTAATTTCCCAATAACTAAGCACATTTCGAAATGAATGACGTAAAAATATCATTGTTTTAAAACTGTTCGCCTGTGTGAAATTTTAGAAATGTAAAATAAAGTGAAACCGAATACATTGTTTAAACAATGAAACCATTGTTAGGAACTCCTGGAAACTGATATACCGAATACAAAACACGCAATATTTTCGAATTAAATTCCGGTATTCGGCAGAAAATTCATTTCCTAATACATAAGCACATTTCCAATTGAATGACGTAAAAATTAATCGGTTCTATAGGTGTTGGCCTGCTTGAATTTTTAGAAATGTAAAATAAAGTAAAACCGAATACACTGTTGAAACAATAAAACCATTGTTAGGAAATCCTGAAAACTGATATACCGAATACAAAACACGCAATATTTTTGAATTAAATTCTGGTGCACGGCTGAAAATTAATTTCCTACCAAATAAGCACATTTCAAAATCAATGACGAAAAAATATTTCTGTTTTAAATTTGTTCGCCTGCGTGAATTTTTAGAAATGTAAAATAAAGTACAACCGAAAAAATTCTTTATACAATGAAAAATTTGTTTGAAAATCTTGCAAACTAATTTACCGGATGGAAAATACGCAATATTTTCGAAATAAATTCCGGTGCCCGGCTGAAAATTAATTTTCTATCAAATAAGCTCATTTCGAAATGAATGACGAAAAAATATCTCGGTTTTAAAGTTGTTCGCCTATGTGAAAATTTAGAAATGTAAAATAAATTAAAACCGAATACATTGTTTAAACAATGAAACCGTTATCAGGAAATTCTGAAAACAGATATACCGAATTCAAAACACGCAATATTTTCGAATTAAATTCTGGTGCACGGTTGAAATTTAATTTCCTAATAAATAAGCACATTTCGAAAGGAATGACGTAAACATATTTTGGTTTTAAAACAGTTCGCCTGTGTGAAATTTTAGAAATGTAAAATAAAGTGAAACGGAATACATTGTTTAAACAATGAAACCATTGTTAGGAACTCCTGGAAACCGATTTACCGGATACAAAATACGCAATATTTTCGAATTAAATTCCGGTGTCCGGCTGAAAATTAATTTCCTACTAAATAAGCACATTTCGAAATGAATGACGAAAAAATATTTCGGTTTTAAGATGTTCGCCTGTGTGAATATTTAGAAATGTAAAATATAGTAAAACATAATACATTGTTTAAACAATGAAACCATTGTTAGGAAATCTTGAAAACTGATTTACCGGATATAAAATACGCAATATTTTCGAATTAAATTCCGGTGCCCGGCTGAAAATTAATTTCCGACTAAATAAGCAAATTTCGAAATGAATGACGAAAAAATATTTCGGTTTTAAGTTGTTCGTCTGTGTGAATTTTTAGAAATGTAAAATAAAGTAAAACAGAATACATTGTTTAAACAATGAAACCATTGTTAGGAAATCTTGAAAACTGATTTACCGGATATAAAATACGCAATATTTTCGGATTAAATTCCGGTGCACGGCTGAAAATTGATTTCCTACTAATGAAACCATTGTCAGGAAATTCTGAAAACAGATATACCGAATTCAAAACACGCAATATTTTCAAATTAAATTCTGTTGCACGACTGAAAATTAATTTCCCAATAAATAAGCACATTTCGAAATGGATGACGTAAAAATATTTCCGTTTTAAAGTTGTTCGCCTGTGTGAATATTTAGAAATGTAAAATAAAGTGAAACCGAATACATTGTTTAAACAATGAAACCATTGTTAGAATGTCCTGGAAACTGATATACCGAATACAAAACACGCAATATTTTTGAATTCAATTCCGGTGCTTTGCAGAAAATTCATTTCCTAATACATAAGCACATTTCCAATTTAATGACGTAAAAATTAATCGGTTCTAAAGGTGTTGGCCTATTTGAATTTTTAGAAATGTAAAATAAAGTAAAACCGAATACATTCTTTAAACAATGAAACCATTGTTAGGAAATCCAGAAAACAGATACACCGAATTCAAAACACGCAATATTTTCGAATTAAATCCTGATGCCCGGCTGAAAATTAATTTCCTACTAAATAAGCACATTTCGAAATGAATGACGTAAAAATATCATTGTTTTAAAACTGTTCGCCTGTGTGAAATTTTAGAAATGTAAAATAAAGTGAAACCGAATACATTGTTTAAACAATGAAAAAATTGTTAGGAACTCCTGGAAACTGATATACCGAATACAAAACACGCAATATTTTCGAATTAAATTCCGGTATTCGGCAGAAAATTCATTTCCTAATACATAAGCACATTTCCAATTGAATGACGTAAAAATTAATCGGTTCTATAGGTGCTGGCCTGCTTGAATTTTTAGAAATGTAAAATAAAGTAAAACCGAATACATTGTTGAAGCAATGAAACCATTG
The DNA here is from genome assembly GCA_963932465.1 of Maratus speciosus. Taxonomy (NCBI): domain Eukaryota; kingdom Metazoa; phylum Arthropoda; class Arachnida; order Araneae; family Salticidae; genus Maratus; species Maratus speciosus. The sequence continues at coordinate 211,482,819 of OZ010799.1, forward strand.
TTAGGAAATCCTGAAAACTGATATACCGAATACAAAACACGCAATATTTTGGAATTAAATTCTGCTGCACGGCTGAAAATTAATTTCCTACCAAATAAGCACATTTCATGATCAATGACGAAAAAATATTTCTGTTTTAAATTTGTTCGCCTGCGTGAATTTTTAGAAATGTAAAATAAAGTACAACCGAAAAAAAAACTTTATACAATGAAAAATTTGTTTGGAAATCTTGCAAACTGATTTACCGGATAGAAAATATGCAATATTTTCGAATTAAATTCCGGTGCCCGGCTGAAAATTAATTTCCTACTAAATAAGCACATTTCGAAATGAATGACGAAAAAATATCTCGGTTTTAAAGTTGTTCGCCTGTGTGAAAATTTAGAAATGTAAAATAAATTAAAACCGAATACATTGTTTAAAAAATGAAACCGTTGTCAGGAAATTCTGAAAACAGATATACCGAATTCAAAACACGAAATATTTTCGAATTAAATTCTGGTGCACGGCTGAAATTTAATTTCCTAATAAATAAGCACATTTCGAAATGAATGACGTAAACATATTTTGGTTTTAAAGTTGTTCGCCTGTGTGATTTTTTAGAAATGTAAGATAAAGTAATACCGAATACATTGTTTAAACAATGAAACCATTGTTAGGAAATCCTGAAAACTGATATACCGAATACAAAACACGCAATATTTGGGAATTAAATTCTGGTGCACGGCTGAAAATTGATTTCCTACTAAATAAGCACATTTCGAAATGAATGACGAAAAAATATCATGGTTTTAAAACTGTTCGCCTGTGTGAAATTTTAGAAATGTAAAATAAAGTGAAACGGAATACATTGTTTAAACAATGAAACAATTGTTAGGATCTCCTGGAAACCGATTTACCGGATACAAAATACGCAATAATTTCGAATTAAATTCCGGTGCCCGGCTGAAAATTAATTTCCTACTAAATAAGCACATTTCGAAATGAATGACGAAAAAATATTTCGGTTTTAAGATGTTCGCCTGTGTGAATGTTTAGAAATGTAAAATATAGTAAAATATAATACATTGTTTAAACAATGAAACCATTGTTAGGAAATCTTGAAAACTGATTTACCGGATATAAAATACGCAATATTTTCGAATTAAATTCCGGTGCACGGCTGAAATTTAATTTCCCAATAAATAAGCACATTTCGAAATGAATGACTTAAAAATATTTCTGTTTTAAAGTTGTTCGCCTGTGTGAATTTTTAGAAATGTAAAATAAAGTAATACCGAATACATTGTTTAAACAATGAACCATTGTTAGGAAATCTTGAAAACTGATTTACCGGATACAAAATACGCAATATTTTCGAATTAAATTCTGGTGCACGGCTGAAAATTAATTTCCCAATAAATAAGCACATTTCGAAATGAATGACGTAAAAATATTTCTGTTTTAAAGTTGTTCGCCTGTGTGAAATTTTAGAAATATAAAATAAAGTGAAACCGAATACATTTTTTAAACAATGAAACCATTCTTAGGGAGTCCTGGAAACTGATATACCGAATACAAAACACGCAATATTTTCGAATTAAATTCCGGTGCTCGGCAGAAAATTCATTTCCTAATACATAAGCACATTTGCAATTGAATGACGTAAAAATTAATAGGTTATAAAGGTGTTGGCCTGTTTGAATTTTTAGAAATATAAAATAAAGTAAAACCGAATACATTGTTTAAACAATGGCAGAATTGTTAGGAAATCCTGAAAATTGTTATACCAGATACAAAATACGCAATATTTTCGAGTAAAATTCCGGTGCCCGGCTGAAAATTAATTTCCGACTAAATAAGCAAATTTCGAAATGAATGACGAAAAAATATTTCGGTTTTAAGTTGTTCGTCTGTGTGAATTTTTAGAAATGTAAAATAAAGTAAAACAGAATACATTGTTTAAACAATGAAACCATGGTTGGGAAATCTTGAAAACAGATTTACCGGATATAACATACGCAATATTTTCGGATTAAATTCCGGTGCACGGCTGAAAATTGATTTCCTACTAATGAAACCATTGTCAGGAAATTCTGAAAACAGATATACAGAATTCAAAACACGCAATATTTTCGAATTAAATCCTGATGCACGGCTGAAAATTAATTTCCCAATAAATAAGCACATTTCGAAATGAAAGACGTAAAAATATCATGGTTTTAAAACTGTTCGCCTGTGTGAAATTTTAGAAATATAAAAAAAAGTGAAACCGAATACATTGTTTAAACAATGAAAGCATTGTTAGGAACTCCTGGAAACTGATATACCGAATACAAAAAACTCAATATTTTCGAATTAAATTCCGGTATTCGGCAGAAAATTCATTTCATAATACATAAGCACATTTCCAATTGAATGACGTAAAAATTAATCGGTTCTAAAGGTGTTGGCCTGTTTGAATTTTTAGAAATGTAAAATAAAGTAAAACCGAATACATTGTTTAAACAATGAAACCATTGTTAGGAACTCCTGAAATCTGTTATACCGAATACAAAACACGCATTTTTTTTAAAATTAAATTCTGGTGCACGGCTGAAAAATAATTTCCTAATAAATAAGCACATTTCGAAATGAATGACGAAAAAATATTTCGGTTTTAAGATGTTCGCCTGTGTGAATATTTAGAAATGTAAAATATAGTAAAACATAATACATTGTTTAAACAATGAAACCATTGTTAGGAAATCTTGAAAACTGATTTACCGGATATAAAATACGCAATATTTTCGAATTAAATTCCGGTGCCCGGCTGAAAATTAATTTCCGACTAAATAAGCAAATTTCGAAATGAATGACGAAAAAATATTTCGGTTTTAAGTTGTTCGTCTGTGTGAATTTTTAGAAATGTAAAATAAAGTAAAACAGAATACATTGTTTAAACAATGAAACCATTGTTAGGAAATCTTGAAAACTGATTTACCGGATATAAAATACGCAATATTTTCGGATTAAATTCCGGTGCACGGCTGAAAATTGATTTCCTACTAATGAAACCATTGTCAGGAAATTCTGAAAACAGATATACCGAATTCAAAACACGCAATATTTTCAAATTAAATTCTGTTGCACGACTGAAAATTAATTTCCCAATAAATAAGCACATTTCGAAATGGATGACGTAAAAATATTTCCGTTTTAAAGTTGTTCGCCTGTGTGAATATTTAGAAATGTAAAATAAAGTGAAACCGAATACATTGTTTAAACAATGAAACCATTGTTAGAATGTCCTGGAAACTGATATACCGAATACAAAACACGCAATATTTTCGAATTCAATTCCGGTGCTTTGCACAAAATTCATTTCCTAATACATAAGCACATTTCCAATTTAATGACGTAAAAAATAATCGGTTCTAAAGGTGTTGGCCTATTTGAATTTTTAGAAATGTAAAATAAAGTAAAACCGAATACATTCTTTAAACAATGAAACCATTGTTAGGAAATCCAGAAAACAGATACACCGAATTCAAAACACGCAATATTTTCGAATTAAATCCTGATGCCTTGCTGAAAATTAATTTCCTACTAAATAAGCACATTTCGAAATGAATGACGTAAAAATATCATTGTTTTAAAACTGTTCGCCTGTGTGAAATTTTAGAAATGTAAAATAAAGTGAAACCGAATACATTGTTTAAACAATGAAACCGTTGTTAGGAACGCCTGGAAACTGATATACCGAATACAAAACACGCAATACTTTCGAATTAAATTCCGGTATTCGGCAGAAAATTCATTTCCTAATACATAAGCACATTTCCAATTGAATGACGTAAAAATTAATCGGTTCTATAGGTGCTGGCCTGCTTGAATTTTTAGAAATGTAAAATAAAGTAAAACCGAATACATTTTTTAAACAATGAAACCATTCTTAGGGAGTCCTGGAAACTGATATACCGAATACAAAACACGCAATATTTTCGAATTAAATTCCGGTGCTCGGCAGAAAATTCATTTCCTAATACATAAGCACATTTGCAATTGAATGACGTAAAAATTAATAGGTTATAAAGGTGTTGGCCTGTTTGAATTTTTAGAAATATAAAATAAAGTAAAACCGAATACATTGTTTAAACAATGGCAGAATTGTTAGGAAATCCTGAAAACAGATACACCGAATTCAAAACACGCAATATTTTCGAATTAAATCCTGATGCCCGGCTGAAAATTAATTTCCTACTAAATAAGCACATTTCGAAATGAATGACGAAAAAATATCTCGGTTTTAAAGTTGTTCGCCTGTGTGAAAATTTAGAAATGTAAAATAAATTAAAACCGAATACATTGTTTAAACAATGAAACCGTTGTCAGGAAATTCTGAAAACAGATATACCGAATTCAAAACACGCAATATTTTCGAATTAAATTCTGGTGCACGGCTGAAATTTAATTTCCTAATAAATAAGCACATTTCGAAATGAATGACGTAAACATATTTTGGTTTTAAAGTTGTTCGCCTGTGTGATTTTTTAGAAATGTAAAATAAAGTAATACCGAATACATTGTTTAAACAATGAAACCATTGTTAGGAAATCCTGAAAACTGATATACCGAATACAAAACACGCAATATTTTGGAATTAATTTCTGGTGCACGGCTGAAAATTAATTTCCTACTAAATAAGCACATTTCGAAATGAATGACGAAAAAATATCATGGTTTTAAAACTGTTCGCCTGTGTGAAATTTTAGAAATGTAAAATAAAGTGAAACGGAATACATTGTTTAAACAATGAAACCATTGTTAGGAACTCCTGGAAACCGATTTACCGGATACAAAATACGCAATATTTTCGAATTAAATTCCGGTGCCCGGCTGAAAATTAATTTCCTACTAAATAAGCACATTTCGAAATAAATGACGAAAAAATATTTCGGTTTTAAGATGTTCGCCTGTGTGAATGTTTAGAAATGTAAAATATAGTAAAACATAATACATAGTTTAAACAATGAAACCATTGTTAGGAAATCTTGAAAACTGATTTACCGGATATAAAATACGCAATATTTTCGAATTAATTTCCGGTGCACGGCTGAAAATTAATTTCTCAATAAATAAGCACATTTCGAAATGAATGACGTAAAAATATTTCTGTTTTAAAGTTGTTCGCCTGTGTGAAATTTTAGAAATATAAAATAAAGTGAAACCGAATACATTTTTTAAACAATGAAACCATTCTTAGGGAGTCCTTGAAACTGATATACCGAATACAAAACACGCAATATTTTCGAAATAAATTCCGGTGCTCGGCAGAAAATTCATTTCCTAATACATAAGCACATTTGCAATTGGATGACGTAAAAATTAATAGGTTATAAAGGTGTTGGCCTGTTTGAATTTTTAGAAATATAAAATAAAGTAAAACCGAATACATTGTTTAAACAATGTCAGAATTGTTAGGAAATCATGAAAACTGATATACCGGATACAAAATACGCAATATTTTCGAATTAAATTCCGGTGCCCGGCTGAAAATTAATTTCCGACTAAATAAGCAAATTTCGAAATGAATGACGAAAAAATATTTCGGTTTTAAGATGCTCGCCTGTGTGAATGTTTAGAAATGTAAAATATAGTAAAACATAATACATTGTTTAAACAATGAAACTATGGTTGGGAAATCTTGAAAACAGATTTACCGGATATAAAATACGCAATATTTTCGGATTAAATTCCGGTGCACGGCTGAAAATTGATTTCCTACAAATGAAACCATTGTCAGGAAATTCTGAAAACAGATATACCGAATTCAAAACACGCAATATTTTCGAATTAAATTCCGGTGCTCGGCAGAGAATTCATTTCCTAATACATAAGCACATTTCCAATTGAATGACGTAAAAATTAATCGGTTCTAAAGGTGTTGGCCTATTTGAATTTTTAGAAATGTAAAATAAAGTAAAACCGAATACATTCTCTAAACAATGAAACCATTGTTAGGAAATCGAGAAAACAGATACACCGCATTCAAAACACGCAATATTTTCGAATTAAATCCCGATGCCCGGCTGAAAATTAATTTCCCAATAAATAAGCACATTTCGAAATGGATGACGTAAAAATATTTCCGTTTTAAAGTTGTTCGCCTGTGTGATTTTTTAGAAATGTAAAATAAATTAAAACCGAATACATGGTTTAAATTATGAAACCATTGTTAGGAAATCCTGAAAACTGATATACCGAATACAAAACACGCAATATTTTGGAATTAAATTCTGGTGCACGGCTGAAAATTAATTTCCTACTAAATAAGCACATTTCGAAATGAATGACGAAAAAATATCATGGTTTTAAAACTGTTCGCCTGTGTGAAATTTTAGAAATGTAAAATAAAGTGAAACGGAATACATTGTTTAAACAATGAAACCATTGTTAGGAACTCCTGGAAACCGATTTACCGGATACAAAATACGCAATATTTTCGAATTAAATTCCGGTGCCCGGCTGAAAATTAATTTCCTACTAAATAAGCACATTTCGAAATGAATGACGAAAAAATATTTCGGTTTTAAGATGTTCGCCTGTGTGAATGTTTAGAAATGTAAAATATAGTATAACATAATACATTGTTTAAACAATGAAACCATTGTTAGGAAATCTTGAAAACTGATTTACCGGATATAAAATACGCAATATTTTCGAATTAAATTCCGGTGCACGGCTGAAATTTAATTTCCCAATAAATAAGCACATTTCGAAATGAATGACATAAAAATATTTCTGTTTTAAAGTTGTTCGCCTGTGTGAATTTTTAGAAATGTAAAATAAAGTAATACCGAATACATTGTTTAAACAATGAACCATTGTTAGGAAATCTTGAAAACTGATTTACCGGATACAAAATACGCAATATTTTCTAATTAAATTCTGGTGCACGGCTCACAATTAATTTCCCAATAAATAAGCACATTTCGAAATGAATGACGTAAAAATATTTCTGTTTTAAAGTTGTTCGCCTGTGTGAAATTTTAGAAATATAAAATAAAGTGAAACCGAATACATTTTTTAAACAATGAAACCATTCTTAAGGAGTCCTGGAAACTGATATACCGAATACAAAACACGCAATATTTTCGAATTAAATTCCGGTGCTCGGCAGAAAATTCATTTCCTAATACATAAGCACATTTGCAATTGAATGACGTAAAATTTAATAGGTTATAAAGGTGTTGGCCTGTTTGAATTTTTAGAAATATAAAATAAACTAAAACCGAATACATTGTTTAAACAATGGCAGAATTGTTAGGAAATCCTGAAAACTGATATACCGGATACAAAATACGCAATATTTTCGAATTAAATTCCGGTGCCCGGCTGAAAATTAATTTCCGACTAAATAAGCAAATTTCGAAATGAATGACGAAAAAATATTTCGGTTTTAAGTTGTTCGTCTGTGTGAATTTTTAGAAATGTAAAATAAAGTAAAACAGAACACATTGTTTAAACAATGAAACCATGGTTGGGAAATCTTGAAAACAGATTTACCGGATATAAAATACGCAATATTTTCGGATTAAATTCCGGTGCACGGCTGAAAATTGATTTCCTACTAATGAAACCATTGTCAGGAAATTCTGAAAACAGATATACCGAATTCAAAACACGCAATATTTTCGAATTAAATTCCGGTGCTCGGCAGAAAATTCATTTCCTAATACATAAGCACATTTCCAATTGAATGACGTAAAAATTAATCGGTTCTAAAGGTGTTGGCCTATTTGAATTTTTAGAAATGTAAAATAAAGTAAAACCGAATACATTCTTTAAACAATGAATCCATTGTTAGGAAATCCAGAAAACAGATACACCGAATTCAAAACACGCAATATTTTCGAATTAAATCCTGATGCACGGCTGAAAATTAATTTCCCAATAAATAAGCACATTCCGAAATGAATGACGTAAAAATATCATGGTTTTAAAACTGTTCGCCTGTGTGAAATTTTAGAAATGTAAAAAAAAGTGAAACCGAATACATTGTTTAAACAATGAAACCATTGTTAGGAACTCCTGAAAACTTATATACCGAATACAAAACACGCAATATTTTGGAATTAAATTCTGGTGCACGGCTTAAAAATAATTTCCTAATAAATAAGCACATTTCGAAATGGATGACGTAAAAATATTTCCGTTTTAAAGTTGTTCGCCTGTGTGAATATTTAGAAATGTAAAATAAAGTGAAACCGAATGCATTGTTTAAACAATGAAACCATTGTTAGAATGTCCTGGAAACTGATATACCGAATACAAAACACGCAATATTTTCGAATTAAATACCGGTGCTTTGCAGAAAATTCATTTCCTAATACATAAGCACATTTCCAATTGAATGACGTAAAAATTAATCGGTTCTAAAGGTGTCCGCCTATTTGAATTTTTAGAAATGTAAAATAAAGTAAAACCGAATACATTCTTTAAACAATGAAACCATTGTTAGGAAATCCAGAAAACAGATACACCGAATTCAAAACACGCAATATTTTCGAATTAAATCCTGATGCCCGGCCGAAAATTAATTTCCTACTAAATAAGCACATTTCGAAATGAATGACGAAAAAATATCATGGTTTTAAAACTGTTCGCCTGTGTGAAATTTTAGAAATATAAAATAAAGTGAAACCGAATACATTTTTTAAACAATGAAACCATTCTTAGGGGGTCCTGGAAACTGATATACCGAATACAAAACACGCAATATTTTCGAATTAAATTCCGGTGCTCGGCAGAAAATTCATTTCCTAATACATAAGCACATTTGCAATTGAATGACGTAAAAATTAATACGTTATAAAGGTGTTTGCCTGTTTGAGTTTTTAGAAATATAAAATAAAGTAAAACCGAATACATTGTTTAAACAATGGCAGAATTGTTAGGAAATCCTGAAAACTGATATACCGGATACAAAATACGCAATATTTTCGAATTAAATTCCGGTGCCCGGCTGAAAATTAATTTCCGACTAAATAAGCAAATTTCGAAATGAATGACGAAAAAATATTTCGGTTTTAAGTTGTTTGTCTGTGTGAATATTTAGAAATGTAAAATTAAGTGAAACCGAATACATTGTTTAAACAATGAAACCATTGTTAGAATGTCCTGGAAACTGATATATCGAATACAAAACACGCAATATTTTCGAATTAAATTCCGGTGCTTTGCAGAAAATTCATTTTTTAATACATAAGCACATTTCCAATTGAATGACGTAAAAATTAATCGGTTCTAAAGGTGTTGGCCTATTTGAATTTTTAGAAATGTAAAATAAAGTAAAACCGAATACATTCTTTAAACAATGAAACCATTGTTAGGAAATCCAGAAAACAGATACACCGAATTCAAAACACGCAATATATTCGAATTTAATCCTGATGCACGGCTGAAAATTAATTTCCCAATAAATAAGCACATTTCGAAATGAATGACGTAAAAATATCATGGTTTTAAAACTGTTCGCCTGTGTGAAATTTTAGAAATGTAAAAAAAAAGTGAAACCGAATACATTGTTTAAACAATGAAACCATTGTTAGGAACTCCTGGAAACTGATATACCGAATACAAAAATCTCAATATTTTCGTATTAAATTCCGGTATTCGGCAGAAAATTCATTTCCTAATACATAAGCACATTTCCAATTGAATGACGTAAAAATTAATCGGTTCTAAAGGTGTTGGCCTGTTTGAATTTTTAGAAATGTAAAATAAAGTAAAACCGAATACATTGTTTAAACAATGAAACCATTGTTAGGAACTCCTGAAAACTTATATACCGAATACAAAACACGCAATATTTTGGAATTAAACTCTGGTGCACGGCTTAAAAATAATTTCCTAATAAATAAGCACATTTCGAAATGGATGACGTAAAAATTTTTCCGTTTTAAAGTTGTTCGCCTGTGTGAATATTTAGAAATGTAAAATAAAGTGAAACCGAATACATTGTTTAAACAATGAAACCATTGTTAGAATGTCCTGGAAACTGATATACCGAATACAAAACACGCAATATTTTCGAATTAAATTCCGGTGCTTTGCAGAAAATTCATTTCCTAATACATAAGCACATTTCCAATTGAATGACGTAAAAATTAATCGGTTCTAAAGGTGTCGGCCTATTTGAATTTTTAGAAATGTAAAATAAAGTAAAACCGAATACATTCTTTAAACAATGAAACCATTGTTAGGAAATCCAGAAAACAGATACACCGAATTCAAAACACGCAATATTTTCGAATTAAATCCTGATCCCCGGCTGAAAATTAATTTCCTACTAAATAAGCACATTTCGAAATGGATGACGTAAAAATATTTCCGTTTTAAAGTTGTTCGCCTGTGTGATTTTTTAGAAATGTAAAATAAATTAAAACCGAATACATGGTTTAAATTATGAAACCATTGTTAGGAAATCCTGAAAACTGATATACCGAATACAAAACACGCAATATTTTGGAATTAAATTCTGGTGCACGGCTGAAAATTAATTTCCTACTAAATAAGCACATTTCGAAATGAATGACCAAAAAATATCATGGTTTTAAAACTGTTCGCCAGTGTGAAATTTTAGAAATGTAAAATAAAGTGAAACGGAATACATTGTTTAAACAATGAAACCATTGTTAGGAACTCCTGGAAACCGATTTACCGGATACAAAATACGCAATATTTTCGAATTAAATTCCGGTGCCCGGCTGAAAATTAATTTCCTACTAAATAAGCACATTTCGAAATGAATGACGAAAAAATATTTCGGTTTTAAGATATTCGCCTGTGTGAATGTTTAGAAATGTAAAATATAGTATAACATAATACATTGTTTAAACAATGAAACCATTGTTAGGAAATCTTGAAAACTGATTTACCGGATATAAAATACGCAATATTTTCGAATTAAATTCCGGTGCACGGCTGAAATTTAATTTCCCAATAAATAAGCACATTTCGAAATGAATGACATAAAAATATTTCTGTTTTAAAGTTGTTCGCCTGTGTGAATTTTTAGAAATGTAAAATAAAGTAATACCGAATACATTGTTTAAGCAATGAACCATTGTTAGGAAATCTTGAAAACTGATTTACCGGATACAAAATACGCAATATTTTCTAATTAAATTCTGGTGCACGGCTGACAATTAATTTCCCAATAAATAAGCACATTTCGAAATGAATGACGTAAAAATATTTCTGTTTTAAAGTTGTTCGCCTGTGTGAAATTTTAGAAATATAAAATAAAGTGAAACCGAATACATTTTTTAAACAATGAAACCATTCTTAAGGAGTCCTGGAAACTGATATACCGAATACAAAACACGCAATATTTTCGAATTAAATTCCGGTGCTCGGCAGAAAATTCATTTCCTAATACATAAGCACATTTGCAATTGAATGACGTAAAATTTAATAGGTTATAAAGGTGTTGGCCTGTTTGAATTTTTAGAAATATAAAATAAAGTAAAACCGAATACATTGTTTAAACAATGGCAGAATTGTTAGGAAATCCTGAAAACTGATATACCGGATACAAAATACGCAATATTTTCGAATTAAATTCCGGTGCCCGGCTGAAAATTAATTTCCGACTAAATAAGCAAATTTCGAAATGAATGACGAAAAAATATTTCGGTTTTAAGTTGTTCGTCTGTGTGAATTTTTAGAAATGTAAAATAAAGTAAAACAGAACACATTGTTTAAACAATGAAACCATGGTTGGGAAATCTTGAAAACAGATTTACCGGATATAAAATACGCAATATTTTCGGATTAAATTCCGGTGCACGGCTGAAAATTGATTTCCTACTAATGAAACCATTGTCAGGAAATTCTGAAAACAGATATACCGAATTCAAAACACGCAATATTTTCGAATTAAATTCCGGTGCTCGGCAGAAAATTCATTTCCTAATACATAAGCACATTTCCAATTGAATGACGTAAAAATTAATCGGTTCTAAAGGTGTTGGCCTATTTGAATTTTTAGAAATGTAAAATAAAGTAAAACCGAATACATTCTTTAAACAATGAAACCATTGTTAGGAAATCCAGAAAACAGATACACCGAATTCAAAACACGCAATATTTTCGAATTAAATCCTGATGCACGGCTGAAAATTAATTTCCCAATAAATAAGCACATTCCGAAATGAATGACGTAAAAATATCATGGTTTTAAAACTGTTCGCCTGTGTGAAATTTTAGAAATGTAAAAAAAAGTGAAACCGAATACATTGTTTAAACAATGAAACCATTGTTAGGAACTCCTGAAAACTTATATACCGAATACAAAACACGCAATATTTTGGAATTAAATTCTGGTGCACGGCTTAAAAATAATTTCCTAATAAATAAGCACATTTCGAAATGGATGACGTAAAAATATTTCCGTTTTAAAGTTGTTCGCCTGTGTGAATATTTAGAAATGTAAAATAAAGTGAAACCGAATGCATTGTTTAAACAATGAAACCATTGTTAGAATGTCCTGGAAACTGATATACCGAATACAAAACACGCAATATTTTCGAATTAAATTCCGGTGCTTTGCAGAAAATTCATTTCCTAATACATAAGCACATTTCCAATTGAATGACGTAAAAATTAATCGGTTCTAAAGGTGTCGGCCTATTTGAATTTTTAGAAATGTAAAATAAAGTAAAACCGAATACATTCTTTAAACAATGAAACCATTGTTAGGAAATCCAGAAAACAGATACACCGAATTCAAAACACGCAATATTTTCGAATTAAATCCTGATGCCCGGCCGAAAATTAATTTCCTACTAAATAAGCACATTTCGAAATGAATGACGAAAAAATATCATGGTTTTAAAACTGTTCGCCTGTGTGAAATTTTAGAAATATAAAATAAAGTGAAACCGAATACATTTTTTAAACAATGAAACCATTCTTAGGGGGTCCTGGAAACTGATATACCGAATACAAAACACGCAATATTTTCGAATTAAATTCCGGTGCTCGGCAGAAAATTCATTTCCTAATACATAAGCACATTTGCAATTGAATGACGTAAAAATTAATACGTTATAAAGGTGTTTGCCTGTTTGAGTTTTTAGAAATATAAAATAAAGTAAAACCGAATACATTGTTTAAACAATGGCAGAATTGTTAGGAAATCCTGAAAACTGATATACCGGATACAAAATACGCAATATTTTCGAATTAAATTCCGGTGCCCGGCTGAAAATTAATTTCCGACTAAATAAGCAAATTTCGAAATGAATGACGAAAAAATATTTCGGTTTTAAGTTGTTTGTCTGTGTGAATATTTAGAAATGTAAAATTAAGTGAAACCGAATACATTGTTTAAACAATGAAACCATTGTTAGAATGTCCTGGAAACTGATATATCGAATACAAAACACGCAATATTTTCGAATTAAATTCCGGTGCTTTGCAGAAAATTCATTTTTTAATACATAAGCACATTTCCAATTGAATGACGTAAAAATTAATCGGTTCTAAAGGTGTTGGCCTATTTGAATTTTTAGAAATGTAAAATAAAGTAAAACCGAATACATTCTTTAAACAATGAAACCATTGTTAGGAAATCCAGAAAACAGATACACCGAATTCAAAACACGCAATATATTCGAATTTAATCCTGATGCACGGCTGAAAATTAATTTCCCAATAAATAAGCACATTTCGAAATGAATGACGTAAAAATATCATGGTTTTAAAACTGTTCGCCTGTGTGAAATTTTAGAAATGTAAAAAAAAAGTGAAACCGAATACATTGTTTAAACAATGAAACCATTGTTAGGAACTCCTGGAAACTGATATACCGAATACAAAAATCTCAATATTTTCGTATTAAATTCCGGTATTCGGCAGAAAATTCATTTCCTAATACATAAGCACATTTCCAATTGAATGACGTAAAAATTAATCGGTTCTAAAGGTGTTGGCCTGTTTGAATTTTTAGAAATGTAAAATAAAGTAAAACCGAATACATTGTTTAAACAATGAAACCATTGTTAGGAACTCCTGAAAACTTATATACCGAATACAAAACACGCAATATTTTGGAATTAAACTCTGGTGCACGGCTTAAAAATAATTTCCTAATAAATAAGCACATTTCGAAATGGATGACGTAAAAATTTTTCCGTTTTAAAGATGTTCGCCTGTGTGAATATTTAGAAATGTAAAATAAAGTGAAACCGAATACATTGTTTAAACAATGAAACCATTGTTAGAATGTCCTGGAAACTGATATACCGAATACAAAACACGCAATATTTTCGAATTAAATTCCGGTGCTTTGCAGAAAATTCATTTCCTAATACATAAGCACATTTCCAATTGAATGACGTAAAAATTAATCGGTTCTAAAGGTGTCGGCCTATTTGAATTTTTAGAAATGTAAAATAAAGTAAAACCGAATACATTCTTTAAACAATGAAACCATTGTTAGGAAATCCAGAAAACAGATACACCGAATTCAAAACACGCAATATTTTCGAATTAAATCCTGATCCCCGGCTGAAAATTAATTTCCTACTAAATAAGCACATTTCGAAATGGATGACGTAAAAATATTTCCGTTTTAAAGTTGTTCGCCTGTGTGATTTTTTAGAAATGTAAAATAAATTAAAACCGAATACATGGTTTAAATTATGAAACCATTGTTAGGAAATCCTGAAAACTGATATACCGAATACAAAACACGCAATATTTTGGAATTAAATTCTGGTGCACGGCTGAAAATTAATTTCCTACTAAATAAGCACATTTCGAAATGAATGACCAAAAAATATCATGGTTTTAAAACTGTTCGCCAGTGTGAAATTTTAGAAATGTAAAATAAAGTGAAACGGAATACATTGTTTAAACAATGAAACCATTGTTAGGAACTCCTGGAAACCGATTTACCGGATACAAAATACGCAATATTTTCGAATTAAATTCCGGTGCCCGGCTGAAAATTAATTTCCTACTAAATAAGCACATTTCGAAATGAATGACGAAAAAATATTTCGGTTTTAAGATATTCGCCTGTGTGAATGTTTAGAAATGTAAAATATAGTATAACATAATACATTGTTTAAACAATGAAACCATTGTTAGGAAATCTTGAAAACTGATTTACCGGATATAAAATACGCAATATTTTCGAATTAAATTCCGGTGCACGGCTGAAATTTAATTTCCCAATAAATAAGCACATTTCGAAATGAATGACATAAAAATATTTCTGTTTTAAAGATGTTCGCCTGTGTGAATTTTTAGAAATGTAAAATAAAGTAATACCGAATACATTGTTTAAGCAATGAACCATTGTTAGGAAATCTTGAAAACTGATTTACCGGATACAAAATACGCAATATTTTCTAATTAAATTCTGGTGCACGGCTGACAATTAATTTCCCAATAAATAAGCACATTTCGAAATGAATGACGTAAAAATATTTCTGTTTTAAAGTTGTTCGCCTGTGTGAAATTTTAGAAATATAAAATAAAGTGAAACCGAATACATTTTTTAAACAATGAAACCATTCTTAAGGAGTCCTGGAAACTGATATACCGAATACAAAACACGCAATATTTTCGAATTAAATTCCGGTGCTCGGCAGAAAATTCATTTCCTAATACATAAGCACATTTGCAATTGAATGACGTAAAATTTAATAGGTTATAAAGGTGTTGGCCTGTTTGAATTTTTAGAAATATAAAATAAAGTAAAACCGAATACATTGTTTAAACAATGGCAGAATTGTTAGGAAATCCTGAAAACTGATATACCGGATACAAAATACGCAATATTTTCGAATTAAATTCCGGTGCCCGGCTGAAAATTAATTTCCGACTAAATAAGCAAATTTCGAAATGAATGACGAAAAAATATTTCGGTTTTAAGTTGTTCGTCTGTGTGAATTTTTAGAAATGTAAAATAAAGTAAAACAGAACACATTGTTTAAACAATGAAACCATGGTTGGGAAATCTTGAAAACAGATTTACCGGATATAAAATACGCAATATTTTCGGATTAAATTCCGGTGCACGGCTGAAAATTGATTTCCTACTAATGAAACCATTGTCAGGAAATTCTGAAAACAGATATACCGAATTCAAAACACGCAATATTTTCGAATTAAATTCCGGTGCTCGGCAGAAAATTCATTTCCTAATACATAAGCACATTTCCAATTGAATGACGTAAAAATTAATCGGTTCTAAAGGTGTTGGCCTATTTGAATTTTTAGAAATGTAAAATAAAGTAAAACCGAATACATTCTTTAAACAATGAAACCATTGTTAGGAAATCCAGAAAACAGATACACCGAATTCAAAACACGCAATATTTTCGAATTAAATCCTGATGCACGGCTGAAAATTAATTTCCCAATAAATAAGCACATTCCGAAATGAATGACGTAAAAATATCATGGTTTTAAAACTGTTCGCCTGTGTGAAATTTTAGAAATGTAAAAAAAAGTGAAACCGAATACATTGTTTAAACAATGAAACCATTGTTAGGAACTCCTGAAAACTTATATACCGAATACAAAACACGCAATATTTTGGAATTAAATTCTGGTGCACGGCTTAAAAATAATTTCCTAATAAATAAGCACATTTCGAAATGGATGACGTAAAAATATTTCCGTTTTAAAGTTGTTCGCCTGTGTGAATATTTAGAAATGTAAAATAAAGTGAAACCGAATGCATTGTTTAAACAATGAAACCATTGTTAGAATGTCCTGGAAACTGATATACCGAATACAAAACACGCAATATTTTCGAATTAAATTCCGGTGCTTTGCAGAAAATTCATTTCCTAATACATAAGCACATTTCCAATTGAATGACGTAAAAATTAATCGGTTCTAAAGGTGTCGGCCTATTTGAATTTTTAGAAATGTAAAATAAAGTAAAACCGAATACATTCTTTAAACAATGAAACCATTGTTAGGAAATCCAGAAAACAGATACACCGAATTCAAAACACGCAATATTTTCGAATTAAATCCTGATGCCCGGCCGAAAATTAATTTCCTACTAAATAAGCACATTTCGAAATGAATGACGAAAAAATATCATGGTTTTAAAACTGTTCGCCTGTGTGAAATTTTAGAAATATAAAATAAAGTGAAACCGAATACATTTTTTAAACAATGAAACCATTCTTAGGGGGTCCTGGAAACTGATATACCGAATACAAAACACGCAATATTTTCGAATTAAATTCCGGTGCTCGGCAGAAAATTCATTTCCTAATACATAAGCACATTTGCAATTGAATGACGTAAAAATTAATACGTTATAAAGGTGTTTGCCTGTTTGAGTTTTTAGAAATATAAAATAAAGTAAAACCGAATACATTGTTTAAACAATGGCAGAATTGTTAGGAAATCCTGAAAACTGATATACCGGATACAAAATACGCAATATTTTCGAATTAAATTCCGGTGCCCGGCTGAAAATTAATTTCCGACTAAATAAGCAAATTTCGAAATGAATGACGAAAAAATATTTCGGTTTTAAGTTGTTTGTCTGTGTGAATATTTAGAAATGTAAAATTAAGTGAAACCGAATACATTGTTTAAACAATGAAACCATTGTTAGAATGTCCTGGAAACTGATATATCGAATACAAAACACGCAATATTTTCGAATTAAATTCCGGTGCTTTGCAGAAAATTCATTTTTTAATACATAAGCACATTTCCAATTGAATGACGTAAAAATTAATCGGTTCTAAAGGTGTTGGCCTATTTGAATTTTTAGAAATGTAAAATAAAGTAAAACCGAATACATTCTTTAAACAATGAAACCATTGTTAGGAAATCCAGAAAACAGATACACCGAATTCAAAACACGCAATATATTCGAATTTAATCCTGATGCACGGCTGAAAATTAATTTCCCAATAAATAAGCACATTTCGAAATGAATGACGTAAAAATATCATGGTTTTAAAACTGTTCGCCTGTGTGAAATTTTAGAAATGTAAAAAAAAAGTGAAACCGAATACATTGTTTAAACAATGAAACCATTGTTAGGAACTCCTGGAAACTGATATACCGAATACAAAAATCTCAATATTTTCGTATTAAATTCCGGTATTCGGCAGAAAATTCATTTCCTAATACATAAGCACATTTCCAATTGAATGACGTAAAAATTAATCGGTTCTAAAGGTGTTGGCCTGTTTGAATTTTTAGAAATGTAAAATAAAGTAAAACCGAATACATTGTTTAAACAATGAAACCATTGTTAGGAACTCCTGAAAACTTATATACCGAATACAAAACACGCAATATTTTGGAATTAAACTCTGGTGCACGGCTTAAAAATAATTTCCTAATAAATAAGCACATTTCGAAATGGATGACGTAAAAATTTTTCCGTTTTAAAGTTGTTCGCCTGTGTGAATATTTAGAAATGTAAAATAAAGTGAAACCGAATACATTGTTTAAACAATGAAACCATTGTTAGAATGTCCTGGAAACTGATATACCGAATACAAAACACGCAATATTTTCGAATTAAATTCCGGTGCTTTGCAGAAAATTCATTTCCTAATACATAAGCACATTTCCAATTGAATGACGTAAAAATTAATCGGTTCTAAAGGTGTCGGCCTATTTGAATTTTTAGAAATGTAAAATAAAGTAAAACCGAATACATTCTTTAAACAATGAAACCATTGTTAGGAAATCCAGAAAACAGATACACCGAATTCAAAACACGCAATATTTTCGAATTAAATCCTGATCCCCGGCTGAAAATTAATTTCCTACTAAATAAGCACATTTCGAAATGGATGACGTAAAAATATTTCCGTTTTAAAGTTGTTCGCCTGTGTGATTTTTTAGAAATGTAAAATAAATTAAAACCGAATACATGGTTTAAATTATGAAACCATTGTTAGGAAATCCTGAAAACTGATATACCGAATACAAAACACGCAATATTTTGGAATTAAATTCTGGTGCACGGCTGAAAATTAATTTCCTACTAAATAAGCACATTTCGAAATGAATGACGAAAAAATATCATGGTTTTAAAACTGTTCGCCTGTGTGAAATTTTAGAAATGTAAAATAAAGTGAAACGGAATACATTGTTTAAACAATGAAACCATTGTTAGGAACTCCTGGAAACCGATTTACCGGATACAAAATACGCAATATTTTCGAATTAAATTCCGGTGCCCGGCTGAAAATTAATTGCCTACTAAATAAGCACATTTCGAAATGAATGACGAAAAAATATTTCGGTTTTAAGATGTTAGCCTGTGTGAATGTTTAGAAATGTAAAATATAGTATAACATAATACATTGTTTAAACAATGAAACCATTGTTAGGAAATCTTGAAAACTGATTTACCGGATATAAAATACGCAATATTTTCGAATTAAATTCCGGTGCCCGGCTGAAAATTAATTTCCGACTAAATAAGCAAATTTCGAAATGAATGACGAAAAAATATTTCGGTTTTAAGTTGTTTGTCTGTGTGAATATTTAGAAATGTAAACTTAAGTGAAACCGAATACATTGTTTAAACAATGAAACCATTGTTAGAATGTCCTGGAAACTGATATATCGAATACAAAACACGCAATATTTTCGAATTAAATTCCGGTGCTTTGCAGAAAATTCATTTTTTAATACATAAGCACATTTCCAATTGAATGACGTAAAAATTAATCGGTTCTAAAGGTGTTGGCCTATTTGAATTTTTAGAAATGTAAAATAAAGTAAAACCGAATACATTCTTTAAACAATGAAACCATTGTTAGGAAATCCAGAAAACAGATACACCGAATTCAAAACACGCAATATATTCGAATTTAATCCTGATGCACGGCTGAAAATTAATTTCCCAATAAATAAGCACATTTCGAAATGAATGACGTAAAAATATCATGGTTTTAAAACTGTTCGCCTGTGTGAAATTTTAGAAATGTAAAAAAAAAGTGAAACCGAATACATTGTTTAAACAATGAAACCATTGTTAGGAACTCCTGGAAACTGATATACCGAATACAAAAATCTCAATATTTTCGTATTAAATTCCGGTATTCGGCAGAAAATTCATTTCCTAATACATAAGCACATTTCCAATTGAATGACGTAAAAATTAATCGGTTCTAAAGGTGTTGGCCTGTTTGAATTTTTAGAAATGTAAAATAAAGTAAAACCGAATACATTGTTTAAACAATGAAACCATTGTTAGGAACTCCTGAAAACTTATATACCGAATACAAAACACGCAATATTTTGGAATTAAACTCTGGTGCACGGCTTAAAAATAATTTCCTAATAAATAAGCACATTTCGAAATGGATGACGTAAAAATTTTTCCGTTTTAAAGTTGTTCGCCTGTGTGAATATTTAGAAATGTAAAATAAAGTGAAACCGAATACATTGTTTAAACAATGAAACCATTGTTAGAATGTCCTGGAAACTGATATACCGAATACAAAACACGCAATATTTTCGAATTAAATTCCGGTGCTTTGCAGAAAATTCATTTCCTAATACATAAGCACATTTCCAATTGAATGACGTAAAAATTAATCGGTTCTAAAGGTGTCGGCCTATTTGAATTTTTAGAAATGTAAAATAAAGTAAAACCGAATACATTCTTTAAACAATGAAACCATTGTTAGGAAATCCAGAAAACAGATACACCGAATTCAAAACACGCAATATTTTCGAATTAAATCCTGATCCCCGGCTGAAAATTAATTTCCTACTAAATAAGCACATTTCGAAATGGATGACGTAAAAATATTTCCGTTTTAAAGTTGTTCGCCTGTGTGATTTTTTAGAAATGTAAAATAAATTAAAACCGAATACATGGTTTAAATTATGAAACCATTGTTAGGAAATCCTGAAAACTGATATACCGAATACAAAACACGCAATATTTTGGAATTAAATTCTGGTGCACGGCTGAAAATTAATTTCCTACTAAATAAGCACATTTCGAAATGAATGACGAAAAAATATCATGGTTTTAAAACTGTTCGCCTGTGTGAAATTTTAGAAATGTAAAATAAAGTGAAACGGAATACATTGTTTAAACAATGAAACCATTGTTAGGAACTCCTGGAAACCGATTTACCGGATACAAAATACGCAATATTTTCGAATTAAATTCCGGTGCCCGGCTGAAAATTAATTGCCTACTAAATAAGCACATTTCGAAATGAATGACGAAAAAATATTTCGGTTTTAAGATGTTCGCCTGTGTGAATGTTTAGAAATGTAAAATATAGTATAACATAATACATTGTTTAAACAATGAAACCATTGTTAGGAAATCTTGAAAACTGATTTACCGGATATAAAATACGCAATATTTTCGAATTAAATTCCGGTGCACGGCTGAAATTTAATTTCCCAATAAATAAGCACATTTCGAAATGAATGACATAAAAATATTTCTGTTTTAAAGTTGTTCGCCTGTGTGAATTTTTAGAAATGTAAAATAAAGTAATACCGAATACATTGTTTAAACAATGAACCATTGTTAGGAAATCTTGAAAACTGATTTACCGGATAAAAAATACGCAATATTTTCTAATTAAATTCTGGTGCACGGCTGACAATTAATTTCCCAATAAATAAGCACATTTCGAAATGAATGACGTAAAAATATTTCTGTTTTAAAGTTGTTCGCCTGTGTGAAATTTTAGAAATATAAAATAAAGTGAAACCGAATACATTTTTTAAACAAAAAAACCATTCTTAAGGAGTCCTGGAAACTGATATACCGAATACAAAACACGCAATATTTTCGAATTAAATTCCGGTGCTCGGCAGAAAATTCATTTCCTAATACATAAGCACATTTGCAATTGAATGACGTAAAATTTAATAGGTTATAAAGGTGTTGGCCTGTTTGAATTTTTAGAAATATAAAATAAAGTAAAACCGAATACATTGTTTAAACAATGGCAGAATTGTTAGGAAATCCTGAAAACTGATATACCGGATACAAAATACGCAATATTTTCGAATTAAATTCCGGTGCCCGGCTGAAAATTAATTTCCGACTAAATAAGCAAATTTCGAAATGAATGACGAAAAAATATTTCGGTTTTAAGTTGTTCGTCTGTGTGAATTTTTAGAAATGTAAAATAAAGTAAAACAGAACACATTGTTTAAACAATGAAACCATGGTTGGGAAATCTTGAAAACAGATTTACCGGATATAAAATACGCAATATTTTCGGATTAAATTCCGGTGCACGGCTGAAAATTGATTTCCTACTAATGAAACCATTGTCAGGAAATTCTGAAAACAGATATACCGAATTCAAAACACGCAATATTTTCGAATTAAATTCCGGTGCTCGGCAGAAAATTCATTTCCTAATACATAAGCACATTTCCAATTGAATGACGTAAAAATTAATCGGTTCTAAAGGTGTTGGCCTATTTGAATTTTTAGAAATGTAAAATAAAGTAAAACCGAATACATTCTTTAAACAATGAAACCATTGTTAGGAAATCCAGAAAACAGATACACCGAATTCAAAACACGCAATATTTTCGAATTAAATCCTGATGCACGGCTGAAAATTAATTTCCCAATAAATAAGCACATTCCGAAATGAATGACGTAAAAATATCATGGTTTTAAAACTGTTCGCCTGTGTGAAATTTTAGAAATGTAAAAAAAAGTGAAACCGAATACATTGTTTAAACAATGAAACCATTGTTAGGAACTCCTGAAAACTTATATACCGAATACAAAACACGCAATATTTTGGAATTAAATTCTGGTGCACGGCTTAAAAATAATTTCCTAATAAATAAGCACATTTCGAAATGGATGACGTAAAAATATTTCCGTTTTAAAGTTGTTCGCCTGTGTGAATATTTAGAAATGTAAAATAAAGTGAAACCGAATGCATTGTTTAAACAATGAAACCATTGTTAGAATGTCCTGGAAACTGATATACCGAATACAAAACACGCAATATTTTCGAATTAAATTCCGGTGCTTTGCAGAAAATTCATTTCCTAATACATAAGCACATTTCCAATTGAATGACGTAAAAATTAATCGGTTCTAAAGGTGTCGGCCTATTTGAATTTTTAGAAATGTAAAATAAAGTAAAACCGAATACATTCTTTAAACAATGAAACCATTGTTAGGAAATCCAGAAAACAGATACACCGAATTCAAAACACGCAATATTTTCGAATTAAATCCTGATGCCCGGCCGAAAATTAATTTCCTACTAAATAAGCACATTTCGAAATGAATGACGAAAAAATATCATGGTTTTAAAACTGTTCGCCTGTGTGAAATTTTAGAAATATAAAATAAAGTGAAACCGAATACATTTTTTAAACAATGAAACCATTCTTAGGGGGTCCTGGAAACTGATATACCGAATACAAAACACGCAATATTTTCGAATTAAATTCCGGTGCTCGGCAGAAAATTCATTTCCTAATACATAAGCACATTTGCAATTGAATGACGTAAAAATTAATACGTTATAAAGGTGTTTGCCTGTTTGAGTTTTTAGAAATATAAAATAAAGTAAAACCGAATACATTGTTTAAACAATGGCAGAATTGTTAGGAAATCCTGAAAACTGATATACCGGATACAAAATACGCAATATTTTCGAATTAAATTCCGGTGCCCGGCTGAAAATTAATTTCCGACTAAATAAGCAAATTTTGAAATGAATGACGAAAAAATATTTCGGTTTTAAGTTGTTTGTCTGTGTGAATATTTAGAAATGTAAAATTAAGTGAAACCGAATACATTGTTTAAACAATGAAACCATTGTTAGAATGTCCTGGAAACTGATATATCGAATACAAAACACGCAATATTTTCGAATTAAATTCCGGTGCTTTGCAGAAAATTCATTTTTTAATACATAAGCACATTTCCAATTGAATGACGTAAAAATTAATCGGTTCTAAAGGTGTTGGCCTATTTGAATTTTTAGAAATGTAAAATAAAGTAAAACCGAATACATTCTTTAAACAATGAAACCATTGTTAGGAAATCCAGAAAACAGATACACCGAATTCAAAACACGCAATATATTCGAATTTAATCCTGATGCACGGCTGAAAATTAATTTCCCAATAAATAAGCACATTTCGAAATGAATGACGTAAAAATATCATGGTTTTAAAACTGTTCGCCTGTGTGAAATTTTAGAAATGTAAAAAAAAAGTGAAACCGAATACATTGTTTAAACAATGAAACCATTGTTAGGAACTCCTGGAAACTGATATACCGAATACAAAAATCTCAATATTTTCGTATTAAATTCCGGTATTCGGCAGAAAATTCATTTCCTAATACATAAGCACATTTCCAATTGAATGACGTAAAAATTAATCGGTTCTAAAGGTGTTGGCCTGTTTGAATTTTTAGAAATGTAAAATAAAGTAAAACCGAATACATTGTTTAAACAATGAAACCATTGTTAGGAACTCCTGAAAACTTATATACCGAATACAAAACACGCAATATTTTGGAATTAAACTCTGGTGCACGGCTTAAAAATAATTTCCTAATAAATAAGCACATTTCGAAATGGATGACGTAAAAATTTTTCCGTTTTAAAGTTGTTCGCCTGTGTGAATATTTAGAAATGTAAAATAAAGTGAAACCGAATACATTGTTTAAACAATGAAACCATTGTTAGAATGTCCTGGAAACTGATATACCGAATACAAAACACGCAATATTTTCGAATTAAATTCCGGTGCTTTGCAGAAAATTCATTTCCTAATACATAAGCACATTTCCAATTGAATGACGTAAAAATTAATCGGTTCTAAAGGTGTCGGCCTATTTGAATTTTTAGAAATGTAAAATAAAGTAAAACCGAATACATTCTTTAAACAATGAAACCATTGTTAGGAAATCCAGAAAACAGATACACCGAATTCAAAACACGCAATATTTTCGAATTAAATCCTGATCCCCGGCTGAAAATTAATTTCCTACTAAATAAGCACATTTCGAAATGAATGACGAAAAAATATCTCGGTTTTAAAGTTGTTCGCCTGTGTGATTTTTTAGAAATGTAAAATAAAGTAATACCGAATACATTGTTTAAACAATGAAACCATTGTTAGGAAATCCTGAAAACTGATATACCGAATACAAAACACGCAATATTTTGGAATTAAATTCTGGTGCACGGCTGTAAATTAATTTCCTACTAAATAAGCACATTTCGAAATGAATGACGAAAAAATATCATGGTTTTAAAACTGTTCGCCTTTGTGAAATTTTAGAAATGTAAAATAAAGTGAAACGGAATACATTGTTTAAACAATGAAACCATTGTTAGGAACTCCTGGAAACCGATTTACCGGATACAAAATACGCAATATTTTCGAATTAAATTCCGGTGCCCGGCTGAAAATTAATTTCCTACTAAATAAGCACATTTCGAAATGAATGACGAAAAAATATTTCGGTTTTAAGATGTTCGCCTGTGTGAAAATTTAGAAATGTAAAATATAGTGAAACATAATACATTGTTTAAACAAAGAAACCATTGTTAGGAAATCTTGAAAACTGATTTACCGGATATAAAATACGCAATATTTTCGAATTAAATTCCGGTGCACGGCTGAAATTTAATTTCCGAATAAATAAGCACATTTCGAAATGAACGACGTAAACATATTTCGGTTTTCAAGTTGTTCGCCTGTGTGAATTTTTAGAAATGTAAAATAAAGTAATACCGAATACATTGTTTAAACAATGAACCATTGTTAGGAAATCTTGAAAACTGATTTACCGGATACAAAATACGCAATATTTTCGAATTAAATTCTGGTGCACGGCTGAAAATTAATTTCCCAATACATAAGCACATTTCGAAATGAATGACGTAAAAATATTTCTGTTTTAAAGTTGTTCGCCTGTGTGAAATTTTAGAAATATAAAATAAAGTGAAACCGAATACATTTTTTAAACAATGAAACCATTCTTAGGGAGTCCTGGAAACTGATATACCGAATACAAAACACGCAATATTTTCGAATTAAATTCCGGTGCTCGGCAGAAAATTCATTTCCTAATGCATAAGCACATTTGCAATTGAATGACGTAAAAATTAATACGTTATAAAGGTGTTGGCCTGTTTGAGTTTTTAGAAATATAAAATAAAGTAAAACCGAATACATTGTTTAAACAATGGCAGAATTGTTGGGAAATCCTGAAAACTGATATACCGGATACAAAATACGCAATATTTTCGAATTAAATTCCGGTGCCCGGCTGAAAATTAATTTCCCAACAAATAAGCACATTTCGAAATGAATGACGTAAAAATGTCATGGTTTTAAAACTGTTCGCCTGTGTGAAATTTTAGAAATGTAAAAAAAAAGTGAAACCGAATACATTGTTTAAAAAATGAAACCATTGTTAGGAACTCCTGGAAACTGATATACCGAATACAAAAATCTCAATATTTTCGTATTAAATTCCGGTATTCGACAGAAAATTCATTTCCTAATACATAAGCACATTTCCAATTGACTGACGTAAAAATTAATCGGTTCTAAAGGTGTCGGCCTGTTTGAATTTTTAGAAATGTAAAATAAAGTAAAACCGAATACATTGTTTAAACAATGAAACCATTGTTAGGAACTCCTGAAAACTGATATACCGAATACAAAATACGCAATATTTTCGAATTAAATTCCGGTGCACGGCTAAAAATTAATTTCCTACTAAATAAGCACAATTCCAAATGAATGACGAAAAAATATTTCGGTTTTAAAGTTGTTCGCCTGTGTGAAAATTTAGAAATGTAAAATAAAGTAAAACCGAATACATTGTTTAAACAATGAAACCATTGTCAGGAAATTCTGAAAACAGATATACCGAATTCAAAACACGCAATATTTTCGAATTAAATTCTGGTGCACGGCTGAAATTTAACTTCCTAATAAATAAGCACATTTCGAAATGAATGACGTAAATATATTTCGGTTTTAAAGTTGTTCGCCTGTGTGAATTTTTAGAAATGTAAAATAAAGTAATACCGAATAGATTGTTTAAACAATGAAACCATTGTCAGGAAATTCTGAAAACAGATATACCGAATTCAAAACACGCAATATTTTCGAATTAAATTCTGATGCACGGCTGAAAATTAATTTCCCAATAAATAAGCACATTTCGAAATGAATGACGTAAAAATATCATTGTTTTAAAACTGTTCGCCTGTGTGAAATTTTAGAAATGTAAAATAAACTGAAACCGAATACATTGTTTAAACAATGAAACCATTGTTAGGAACTCCTGGAAACTTATATACCGAATACAAAACACGCAATATTTTCGAATTAAATTCCGGTATTCGGCAGAAAATTCATTTCCTAATACATAAGCACATTTCCAATTGAATGACGTAAAAATTAATAGGTTATAAAGGTGTTGGCCTGTTTGAATTTTTAGAAATATAAAATAAAGTAAAACCGAATACATTGTTTAAACAATGGCAGAATTGTTAGGAAATCCTGAAAACTGATATACCGGATACAAAATACGCAATATTTTCGAATTAAATTCCGGTGCCCGGCTGAAAATTAATTTCCGACTAAATAAGCAAATTTCGAAATGAATGACGAAAAAATATTTCGGTTTTAAGTTGTTCGTCTGTGTGAATTTTTAGAAATGTAAAATAAAGTAAAAGAGAACACATTGTTTAAACAATGAAACCATGGTTGGGAAATCTTGAAAACAGATTTACCGGATATAAAATACGCAATATTTTCGGATTAAATTCCGGTGCACGGCTTAAAATTGATTTCCTACTAATGAAACCATTGTCAGGAAAATCTGAAAACAGATATACCGAATTCAAAACACGCAATATTTTCGAATTAAACTCCGGTGCTCGGCAGAAAATTCATTTCCTAATACATAAGCACATTTCCAATTGAATGACGTAAAAATTAATCGGTTCTAAAGGTGTTGGCCTATTTGAATTTTTAGAAATGTAAAATAAAGTAAAACCGAATACATTCTTTAAACAATGAAACCATTGTTAGGAAATCCAGAAAACAGATACACCGAATTCAAAACACGCAATATTTTCGAATTAAATCCTGATGCACGGCTGAAAATTAATTTCCCAATAAATAAGCACATTTCGAAATGAATGAATCAAAAATATCATGGTTTTAAAACTGTTCGCCTGTGTGAAATTTTAGAAATGTAAAAAAAAAGTGAAACCGAATACATTGTTTAAACAATGAAACCATTGTTAGGAACTCCTGAAAACTTATATACCGAATACAAAACACGCAATATTTTGGAATTAAATTCTGGTGCACGGCTTAAAAATAATTTCCTAATAAAAAAGCACATTTCGAAATGGATGACGTAAAAATATTTCCGTTTTAAAGTTGTTCGCCTGTGTGAATATTTAGAAATGTAAAATAAAGTGAAACCGAATGCATTGTTTAAACAATGAAACCATTGTTAGAATGTCCTGGAAACTGATATACCGAATACAAAACACGCAATATTTTCGAATTAAATTCCGGTGCTTTGCAGAAAATTCATTTCCTAATACATAAGCACATTTCCAATTGAATGACGTAAAAATTAATCGGTTCTAAAGGTGTCGGCCTATTTGAATTTTTAGAAATGTAAAATAAAGTAAAACCGAATACATTCTTTAAACAATGAAACCATTGTTAGGAAATCCAGAAAACAGATACACCGAATTCAAAACACGCAATATTTTCGAATTAAATCCTGATGCCCGGCTGAAAATTAATTTCCTACTAAATAAGCACATTTCGAAATGAATGACAAAAAAATATCTCGGTTTTAAAGTTGTTCGCCTGTGTGATTTTTTAGAAATGTAAAATAAAGTAATACCGAATACATTGTTTAAACAATGAAACCATTGTTAGAAAATCCTGAAAACTGATATACCGAATACAAAACACGCAATATTTTGGAATTAAATTCTGGTGCACGGCTGAAAATTAATTTCCTACTAAATAAGCACATTTCGAAATGAATGACGAAAAAATATCATGGTTTTAAAACTGTTCGCCTATGTGAAATTTTAGAAATATAAAATAAAGTGAAACCGAATACATTTTTTAAACAATGAAACCATTCTTAGGGAGTCCTGGAAACTGATATACCGAATACAAAACACGCAATATTTTCGAATTAAATTCCGGTGCTCGGCAGAAAATTCATTTCCTAATACATAAGCACATTTGCAATTGAATGACGTAAAAATTAATACGTTATAAAGCTGTTTGCCTGTTTGAGTTTTTAGAAATATAAAATAAAGTAAAACCGAATACATTGTTTAAACAATGGCAGAATTGTTAGGAAATCCTGAAAACTGATATACCGGATACAAAATACGCAATATTTTCGAATTAAATTCCGGTGCCCGGCTGAAAATTAATTTCCGACTAAATAAGCAAATTTCGAAATGAATGACGATAAAATATTTCGGTTTTAAGTTGTTCGTCTGTGTGAATATTTAGAAATGTAAAATTAAGTGAAACCGAATACATTGTTTAAACAATGAAACCATTGTTAGAATGTCCTGGAAACTGATATATCGAATACAAAACACGCAATATTTTCGAATTAAATTCCGGTGCTTTGCAGAAAATTCATTTTTTAATACAGAAGCACATTTCCAATTGAATGACGTAAAAATTAATCGGTTCTAAAGGTGTTGGCCTATTTGAATTTTTAGAAATGTAAAATAAAGTAAAACCGAATACATTCTTTAAACAATGAAACCATTGTTAGGAAATCCAGAAAACAGATACACCGAATTCAAAACACGCAATATTTTCGAATTAAATCCTGATGCACGGCTGAAAATTAATTTCCCAACAAATAAGCACATTTCGAAATGAATGACGTAAAAATGTCATGGTTTTAAAACTGTTCGCCTGTGTGAAATTTTAGAAATGTAAAAAAAAAGTGAAACCGAATACATTGTTTAAAAAATGAAACCATTGTTAGGAACTCCTGGAAACTGATATACCGAATACAAAAATCTCAATATTTTCGTATTAAATTCCGGTATTCGGCAGAAAATTCATTTCCTAATACATAAGCACATTTCCAATTGAATGACGTAAAAATTAATCGGTTCTAAAGGTGTCGGCCTGTTTGAATTTTTAGAAATGTAAAATAATGTAAAACCGAATACATTGTTTAAACAATGAAACCATTGTTAGGAACTCCTGAAAACTGATATACCGAATACAAAATACGCAATATTTTCGAATTAAATTCCGGTGCACGGCTGAAAATTAATTTCCTACTAAATAAGCACAATTCCAAATGAATGACGAAAAAATATTTCGGTTTTAAAGTTGTTCGCCTGTGTGAAAATTTAGAAATGTAAAATAAAGTAAAACCGAATACATTGTTTAAACAATGAAACCATTGTCAGGAAATTCTGAAAACGGATATACCGAATTCAAAACACGCAATATTTTCGAATTAAATTCTGGTGCACGGCTGAAATTTAATTTCCTAATAAATAAGCACATTTCGAAATGAATGACGTAAATATATTTCGGTTTTAAAGTTGTTCGCCTGTGTGAATTTTTAGAAATGTAAAATAAAGTAATACCGAATAGATTGTTTAAACAATGAAACCATTGTCGGGAAATTCTGAAAACAGATATACCGAATTCAAAACACGCAATATTTCGGAATTAAATCCTGATGCACGGCTGAAAATTAATTTCCCAATAAATAAGCACATTTCGAAATAAATGACGTAAAAATATCATGGTTTTAAAACTGTTCGCCTGTGTGAAATTTCAGAAATGTAAAAAAAAGTGAAACCGAATACATTGTTTAAACAATGAAACCATTGTTAGGAACTCCCGGAAACTGATATACCGAATACAAAAAACTCAATATTTTCGAATTAAATTCCGGTATTCGGCAGAAAATTCATTTCCTAATACATAAGCACATTTCCAATTGAATGACGTAAAAATTAATCGGTTCTAAAGGTGTTGGCCTGTTTGAATTTTTAGAAATGTAAAATAAAGTAAAACCGAATACATTGTTTAAACAATGAAACCATTGTTAGGAACTCCTGAAAACTTATATACCGAATACAAAACACGCAATATTTTGGAATTAAACTCTGGTGCACGGCTTAAATATAATTTCCTAATAAATAAGCACATTTCGAAATGGATGACGTAAAAATATTTCCGTTTTAAAGTTGTTCGCCTGTGTGAATATTTAGAAATGTAAAATAAAGTGAAACCGAATACATTGTTTAAACAATGAAACCATTGTTAGAATGTCCTGGAAACTGATATACCGAATACAAAACACGCAATATTTTCGAATTAAATTCCGGTGCTTTGCAGAAAATTCATTTCCTAATACATAAGCACATTTCCAATTGAATGACGTAAAAATCAATCGGTTCTAAAGGTGTCGGCCTATTTGAATTTTTAGAAATGTAAAATAAAGTAAAACCGAATACATTCTTTAAACAATGAAACCATTGTTAGGAAATCCAGAAAACAGATACACCGAATTCAAAACACGCAATATTTTCGAATTAAATCCTGATCCCCGGCTGAAAATTAATTTCCTACTAAATAAGGACCTTTCGAAATGAATGACGAAAAAATATCTCGGTTTTAAAGTTGTTCGCCTGTGTGATTTTTTAGAAATGTAAAATAAAGTAATACCGAATACATTGTTTAAACAATGAAACCATTGTTAGGAAATCCTGAAAACTGATATACCGAATACAAAACACGCAATATTTTGGAATTAAATTCTGGTGCACGGCTGAAAATTAATTTCCTACTAAATAAGCACATTTCGAAATGAATGACGAAAAAATATCATGGTTTTAAAACTGTTCGCCTTTGTGAAATTTTAGAAATGTAAAATAAAGTGAAACGGAATACATTGTTTAAACAATGAAACCATTGTTAGGAACTCCTGGAAATCGATTTACCGGATACAAAATACGCAATATTTTCGAATTAAATTCCCGTGCCCGGCTGAAAATTAATTTCCTACTAAATAAGCACATTTCGAAATGAATGACGAAAAAATATTTCGGTTTTAAGATGTTCGCCTGTGTGAAAATTTAGAAATGTAAAATATAGTAAAACATAATACATTGTTTAAACAATGAAACCATTGTTAGGAAATCTTGAAAACTGATTTACCGGATATAAAATACGCAATATTTTCGAATTAAATTCCGGTGCACGGCTGAAATTTAATTTCCGAATAAATAAGCACATTTCGAAATGAACGACGTAAACATATTTCGGTTTTCAAGTTGTTCGCCTGTGTGAATTTTTAGAAATGTAAAATAAAGTAATACCGAATACATTGTTTAAACAATGAACCATTGTTAGGAAATCTTGAAAACTGATTTACCGGATACAAAATACGCAATATTTTCGAATTAAATTCTGGTGCACGGCTGAAAATTAATTTCCCAATAAATAAGCACATTTCGAAATGAATGACGTAAAAATATTTCTGTTTTAAAGTTGTTCGCCTGTGTGAAATTTTAGAAATATAAAATAAAGTGAAACCGAATACATTTTTTAAACAATGAAACCATTCATAGGGAGTCCTGGAAACTGATATACCGAATACAAAACACGCAATATTTTCGAATTAAATTCCGGTGCCCGGCTGAAAATTAATTTCCGACTAAATAAGCAAATTTCGAAATGAATGACGATAAAATATTTCGGTTTTAAGTTGTTCGTCTGTGTGAATATTTAGAAATGTAAAATTAAGTGAAACCGAATACATTGTTTAAACAATGAAACCATTGTTAGAATGTCCTGGAAACTGATATATCGAATACAAAACACGCAATATTTTCGAATTAAATTCCGGTGCTTTGCAGAAAATTCATTTTTTAATACATAAGCACATTTCCAATTGAATGACGTAAAAATTAATCGGTTCTAAAGGTGTTGGCCTATTTGAATTTTTAGAAATGTAAAATAAAGTAAAACCGAATACATTCTTTAAACAATGAAACCATTGTTAGGAAATCCAGAAAACAGATACACCGAATTCAAAACACGCAATATTTTCGAATTAAATCCTGATGCACGGCTGAAAATTAATTTCCCAACAAATAAGCACATTTCGAAATGAATGACGTAAAAATGTCATGGTTTTAAAACTGTTCGCCTGTGTGAAATTTTAGAAATGTAAAAAAAAAGTGAAACCGAATACATTGTTTAAAAAATGAAACCATTGTTAGGAACTCCTGGAAACTGATATACCGAATACAAAAATCTCAATATTTTCGTATTAAATTCCGGTATTCGACAGAAAATTCATTTCCTAATACATAAGCACATTTCCAATTGAATGACGTAAAAATTAATCGGTTCTAAAGGTGTCGGCCTGTTTGAATTTTTAGAAATGTAAAATAAAGTAAAACCGAATACATTGTTTAAACAATGAAACCATTGTTAGGAACTCCTGAAAACTGATATACCGAATACAAAATACGCAATATTTTCGAATTAAATTCCGGTGCACGGCTGAAAATTAATTTCCTACTAAATAAGCACAATTCCAAATGAATGACGAAAAAATATTTCGGTTTTAAAGTTGTTCGCCTGTGTGAAAATTTAGAAATGTAAAATAAAGTAAAACCGAATACATTGTTTAAACAATGAAACCATTGTCAGGAAATTCTGAAAACAGATATACCGAATTCAAAACACGCAATATTTTCGAATTAAATTCTGATGCACGGCTGAAAATTAATTTCCCAATAAATAAGCACATTTCGAAATGAATGACGTAAAAATATCATTGTTTTAAAACTGTTCGCCTGTGTGAAATTTTAGAAATGTAAAATAAACTGAAACCGAATACATTGTTTAAACAATGAAACCATTGTTAGGAACTCCTGGAAACTTATATACCGAATACAAAACACGCAATATTTTGGAATTAAACTCTGGTGCACGGCTTAAATATAATTTCCTAATAAATAAGCACATTTCGAAATGGATGACGTAAAAATATTTCCGTTTTAAAGTTGTTCGCCTGTGTGAATATTTAGAAATGTAAAATAAAGTGAAACCGAATACATTGTTTAAACAATGAAACCATTGTTAGAATGTCCTGGAAACTGATATACCGAATACAAAACACGCAATATTTTCGAATTAAATTCCGGTGCTTTGCAGAAAATTCATTTCCTAATACATAAGCACATTTCCAATTGAATGACGTAAAAATCAATCGGTTCTAAAGGTGTCGGCCTATTTGAATTTTTAGAAATGTAAAATAAAGTAAAACCGAATACATTCTTTAAACAATGAAACCATTGTTAGGAAATCCAGAAAACAGATACACCGAATTCAAAACACGCAATATTTTCGAATTAAATCCTGATCCCCGGCTGAAAATTAATTTCCTACTAAATAAGGACCTTTCGAAATGAATGACGAAAAAATATCTCGGTTTTAAAGTTGTTCGCCTGTGTGATTTTTTAGAAATGTAAAATAAAGTAATACCGAATACATTGTTTAAACAATGAAACCATTGTTAGGAAATCCTGAAAACTGATATACCGAATACAAAACACGCAATATTTTGGAATTAAATTCTGGTGCACGGCTGAAAATTAATTTCCTACTAAATAAGCACATTTCGAAATGAATGACGAAAAAATATCATGGTTTTAAAACTGTTCGCCTTTGTGAAATTTTAGAAATGTAAAATAAAGTGAAACGGAATACATTGTTTAAACAATGAAACCATTGTTAGGAACTCCTGGAAATCGATTTACCGGATACAAAATACGCAATATTTTCGAATTAAATTCCCGTGCCCGGCTGAAAATTAATTTCCTACTAAATAAGCACATTTCGAAATGAATGACGAAAAAATATTTCGGTTTTAAGATGTTCGCCTGTGTGAAAATTTAGAAATGTAAAATATAGTAAAACATAATACATTGTTTAAACAATGAAACCATTGTTAGGAAATCTTGAAAACTGATTTACCGGATATAAAATACGCAATATTTTCGAATTAAATTCCGGTGCACGGCTGAAATTTAATTTCCGAATAAATAAGCACATTTCGAAATGAACGACGTAAACATATTTCGGTTTTCAAGTTGTTCGCCTGTGTGAATTTTTAGAAATGTAAAATAAAGTAATACCGAATACATTGTTTAAACAATGAACCATTGTTAGGAAATCTTGAAAACTGATTTACCGGATACAAAATACGCAATATTTTCGAATTAAATTCTGGTGCACGGCTGAAAATTAATTTCCCAATAAATAAGCACATTTCGAAATGAATGACGTAAAAATATTTCTGTTTTAAAGTTGTTCGCCTGTGTGAAATTTTAGAAATATAAAATAAAGTGAAACCGAATACATTTTTTAAACAATGAAACCATTCATAGGGAGTCCTGGAAACTGATATACCGAATACAAAACACGCAATATTTTCGAATTAAATTCCGGTGCCCGGCTGAAAATTAATTTCCGACTAAATAAGCAAATTTCGAAATGAATGACGATAAAATATTTCGGTTTTAAGTTGTTCGTCTGTGTGAATATTTAGAAATGTAAAATTAAGTGAAACCGAATACATTGTTTAAACAATGAAACCATTGTTAGAATGTCCTGGAAACTGATATATCGAATACAAAACACGCAATATTTTCGAATTAAATTCCGGTGCTTTGCAGAAAATTCATTTTTTAATACAGAAGCACATTTCCAATTGAATGACGTAAAAATTAATCGGTTCTAAAGGTGTTGGCCTATTTGAATTTTTAGAAATGTAAAATAAAGTAAAACCGAATACATTCATTAAACAATGAAACCATTGTTAGGAAATCCAGAAAACAGATACACCGAATTCAAAACACGCAATATTTTCGAATTAAATCCTGATGCACGGCTGAAAATTAATTTCCCAACAAATAAGCACATTTCGAAATGAATGACGTAAAAATGTCATGGTTTTAAAACTGTTCGCCTGTGTGAAATTTTAGAAATGTAAAAAAAAAGTGAAACCGAATACATTGTTTAAAAAATGAAACCATTGTTAGGAACTCCTGGAAACTGATATACCGAATACAAAAATCTCAATATTTTCGTATTAAATTCCGGTATTCGACAGAAAATTCATTTCCTAATACATAAGCACATTTCCAATTGAATGACGTAAAAATTAATCGGTTCTAAAGGTGTCGGCCTGTTTGAATTTTTAGAAATGTAAAATAAAGTAAAACCGAATACATTGTTTAAACAATGAAACCATTGTTAGGAACTCCTGAAAACTGATATACCGAATACAAAATACGCAATATTTTCGAATTAAATTCCGGTGCACGGCTGAAAATTAATTTCCTACTAAATAAGCACAATTCCAAATGAATGACGAAAAAATATTTCGGTTTTAAAGTTGTTCGCCTGTGTGAAAATTTAGAAATGTAAAATAAAGTAAAACCGAATACATTGTTTAAACAATGAAACCATTGTCAGGAAATTCTGAAAACAGATATACCGAATTCAAAACACGCAATATTTTCGAATTAAATTCTGATGCACGGCTGAAAATTAATTTCCCAATAAATAAGCACATTTCGAAATGAATGACGTAAAAATATCATTGTTTTAAAACTGTTCGCCTGTGTGAAATTTTAGAAATGTAAAATAAACTGAAACCGAATACATTGTTTAAACAATGAAACCATTGTTAGGAACTCCTGGAAACTTATATACCGAATACAAAACACGCAATATTTTCGAATTAAATTCCGGTATTCGGCAGAAAATTCATTTCCTAATACATAAGCACATTTCCAATTGAATGACGTAAAAATTAATCGGTTCTATAGGTGTTGGATTGCTTGACTTTTTAGAAATGTAAAATAAAGTAAAACCGAATACATTGTTTAAACAATGAAACCATTGTTAGGAAATATTGAAAACTGATATACCGAATACAAAACACGCAATATTTTGGAATTAAATTCTGGTGCACGGCTGAAATTTAATTTGCTACTAAATAAGCACATTTCGAAATGAATGACGTAAACATATTTTGGTTTTAAAGTTAATCGCCTGTGTGAATTTTTAGAAATGTAAAATAAATTAATACCTAATACACTGTTTAAACAATGAAACCATTGTCAGGAAATTCTGAAAACAGATATACCGAATTCAAAACACGCAATATTTTCGAATTAAATTCCGGTGCACGGCTGAAAATTAATTTCCTACTAAATAGGCACATTTCGAAATGAATGACGTAAACATATTTCGGTTTTAAAGTTGTTCGCCTGAGTGAATTTTTAGAAATGTAAAATAAAGAAATACTGAATACATTGTTTAAACAATGAAACCATTTTTAGGATGTCCTGGAAACTGATGTACCGAATACAAAATACGCAATATTTTCGAATTAAATTCCGGTGCTTTGCAGAAAATTCATTTCCTAATACATAAGCACATTTCCAATTGAATGACGTAAAAATTAATCGGTTCTAAAGGTGTTGGAATATTTGAATTTTTAGAAATGTAAAATAAAGTAAAAGCGAATACATTCTTTAAACAATGACAGAATTTTTAGGATATTCCTGAAAACTGAAATACCGAATTCAAAACACGCAATATTTTCGAATTAAATTCTGATGCACGGCTGAAAATTAATTTCCCAATAAATAAGCACATTTCGAAATGAATGACGTAAAAATATCATTGTTTTAAAACTGTTCGCCTGTGTGAAATTTTAGAAATGTAAAATAAAGTGAAACCGAATACTTTGTTTAAACAATGAAACCATTGTTAGGAACTCCTGGAAACTTATATACCGAATACAAAACACGCAATATTTTCGAATTAAATTCCGGTATTCGGCAGAAAATTCATTTCCTAATGCATAAGCACATTTCCAAATGAATGACGTAAAAATTAATCGGTTCTATAGGTGTTGGAATATTTGAATTTTTAGAAATGTAAAATAAAGTAAAACCGAATACATTCTTTAAACAATGACAGAATTTTTAGGATATTCCTGAAAACTGAAATACCGAATACAAAACATGCAAGATTTTGGAATTAAATTCTGGTGCACGGCTGAAAATTAATTTCATAATAAATAAGCACATTTCGAAAGGAATAATGTAAAAATATTTCGGTTTTAAAGCTATTCGCCTGCGTGAAAATTTAGAAATAAAAAATAAAGTAAATACGAATACATTGTTTAAACAATGAAACCATTGTTAGGAAATATTGGAAACTGATTTAGCGGTTTAAAAATACACAATATTTTCGAATTAAATTCCGGTGCCCGGCTGAAAATTAATTTCCTGCTAAATAAGCACATTTCGAAATGAATGACGAAAAAATATCATGGTTTTAAAACTGTTCGCCTTTGTGAAATTTTAGAAATGTAAAATAAAGTGAAACGGAATACATTGTTTAAACAATGAAACCATTGTTAGGAACTCCTGGAAACCGATTTACCGGATACAAAATACGCAATATTTTCGAATTAAATTCCGGTGCCCGGCTGAAAATTAATTTCCTACTAAATAAGCACATTTCGAAATGAATGACGAAAAAATATTTCGGTTTTAAGATGTTCGCCTGTGTGAAAATTTAGAAATGTAAAATATAGTAAAACATAATACATTGTTTAAACAATGAAACCATTGTTAGGAAATCTTGAAAACTGATTTACCGGATATAAAATACGCAATATTTTCGAATTAAATTCCGGTGCACGGCTGAAATTTAATTTCCGAATAAATAAGCACATTTCGAAATGAACGACGTAAACATATTTCGGTTTTCAAGTTGTTCGCCTGTGTGAATTTTTAGAAATGTAAAATAAAGTAATACCGAATACATTGTTTAAACAATGAACCATTGTTAGGAAATCTTGAAAACTGATTTACCGGATACAAAATACGCAATATTTTCGAATTAAATTCTGGTGCACGGCTGAAAATTAATTTCCCAATAAATAAGCACATTTCGAAATGAATGACGTAAAAAAATTTCTGTTTTAAAGTTGTTCGCCTGTGTGAAATTTTAGAAATATAAAATAAAGTGAAACCGAATACATTTTTTAAACAATGAAACCATTCTTAAGGAGTCGTGGAAACTGATATACCGAATACAAAACACGCAATATTTTCGAATTAAATTCCGGTGCTCGGCAGAAAATTCATTTCCGACTAAATAAGCAAATTTCGAAATGAATGACGAAAAAATATTTCGGTTTTAAGTTGTTCGTCTGTGTGAATATTTAGAAATGTAAAATTAAGTGAAACCGAATACATTGTTTAAACAATGAAACCATTGTTAGAATGTCCTGGAAACTGATATATCGAATACAAAACACGCAATATTTTCGAATTAAATTCCGGTGCTTTGCAGAAAATTCATTTTTTAATACATAAGCACATTTCCAATTGAATGACGTAAAAATTAATCGGTTCTAAAGGTGTTGGCCTATTTGAATTTGGAAATGTAAAATAAAGTAAAACCGAATACATTCTTTAAATAATGAAACCATTGTTAGGAAATCCAGAAAACAGATACACCGAATTCAAAACACGCAATATTTTCGAATTAAATCCTGATGCACGGCTGAAAATTAATTTCCCAACAAATAAGCACATTTCGAAATGAATGACGTAAAAATATCATGGTTTTAAAACTGTTCGCCTGTGTGAAATTTTAGAAATGTAAAAAAAAAGTGAAACCGAATACATTGTTTAAAAAATGAAACCATTGTTAGGAACTCCTGGAAACTGATATACCGAATACAAAAATCTCAATATTTTCGTATTAAATTCCGGTATTCGGCAGAAAATTCATTTCCTAATACATAAGCACATTTCCAATTGAATGACGTAAAAATTAATCGGTTCTAAAGGTGTCGGCCTGTTTGAATTTTTAGAAATGTAAAATAAAGTAATACCGAATAGATTGTTTAAACAATGAAACCATTGTCAGGAAATTCTGAAAACAGATATACCGAATTCAAAACACGCAATATTTTCGAATTAAATTCCGGTATTCGGCAGAAAATTCATTTCCTAATACATAAGCACATTTCCAATTGAATGACGTAAAAATTAATCGGTTCTAAAGGTGTTGGCCTGTTTGAATTTTTAGAAATGTAAAATAAAGTAAAACCGAATACATTGTTTAAACAATGAAACCATTGTTAGGAACTCCTGAAAACTTATATACCGAATACAAAACACGCAATATTTTGGAATTAAATTCTGGTGCACGGCTTAAAAATAATTTCCTAATAAATAAGCACATTTCGAAATGGATGACGTAAAAATATTTCCGTTTTAAAGTTGTTCGCCTGTGTGAATATTTAGAAATGTAAAATAAAGTGAAACCGAATACATTGTTTAAACAATGAAACCATTGTTAGAATGTCCTGGAAACCGATATACCGAATACAAAACACGCAATATTTTCGAATTAAATTCCGGTGCTTTGCAGAAAATTCATTTCCTAATACATAAGCACATTTCCAATTGAATGACGTAAAAATTAATCGGTTCTAAAGGTGTCGGCCTATTTGAATTTTTAGAAATGTAAAATAAAGTAAAACCGAATACATTCTTTAAACAATGAAACCATTGTTAGGAAATCCAGAAAACAGATACACCGAATTCAAAACACGCAATATTTTCGAATTAAATCCTGATCCCCGGCTGAAAATTAATTTCCTACTAAATAAGCACATTTCGAAATGAATGACGAAAAAATATCTCGGTTTTAAAGTTGTTCGCCTGTGTGATTTTTTAGAAATGTAAAATAAAGTAATACCGAATACATTGTTTAAACAATGAAACCATTGTTAGGAAATCCTGAAAACTGATATACCGAATACAAAACACGCAATATTTTGGAATTAAATTCTGGTGCACGGCTGAAAATTAATTTCCTACTAAATAAGCACATTTCGAAATGAATGACGAAAAAATATCATGGTTTTAAAACTGTTCGCCTTTGTGAAATTTTAGAAATGTAAAATAAAGTGAAACGGAATACATTGTTTAAAGAATGAAACCATTGTTAGGAACTCCTGGAAACCAATTTACCGGATACAAAATACGCAATATTTTCGAATTAAATTCCGGTGCCCGGCTGAAAATTAATTTCCTACTAAATAAGCACATTTCGAAATGAATGACGAAAAAATATTTCGGTTTTAAGATGTTCGCCTGTGTGAATGTTTAAAAATGTAAAATATAGTAAAACATAATACATTGTTTAAACAATGAAACCATTGTTAGGAAATCTTGAAAACTGATTTACCGGATATAAAATACGCAATATTTTCGAATTAAATTCCGGTGCACGGCTGAAATTTAATTTCCGAATAAATAAGCACATTTCGAAATGAACGACGTAAACATATTTCGGTTTTCAAGTTGTTCGCCTGTGTGAATTTTTAGAAATGTAAAATAAAGTAATACCGAATACATTGTTTAAACAATGAACCATTGTTAAGAAATCTTGAAAACTGATTTACCGGATACAAAATACGCAATATTTTCGAATTAAATTCTGGTGCACGGCTGAAAATTAATTTCCCAATAAATAAGCACATTTCGAAATGAATGACGTAAAAATATTTCTGTTTTAAAGTTGTTCGCCTGTGTGAAATTTTAGAAATATAAAATAAAGTGAAACCGAATACATTTTTTAAACAATGAAACCATTCTTAGGGAGTCCTGGAAACTGATATACCGAATACAAAACACGCAATATTTTCGAATTAAATTCCGGTGCTCGGCAGAAAATTCATTTTTTAATACATAAGCACATTTCCAATTGAATGACGTAAAAATTAATCGGTTCTAAATGTGTTGGCCTGTTTGAGTTTTTAGAAATATAAAATAAAGTAAAACCGAATACATTGTTTAAACAATGGCAGAATTGTTGGGAAATCCTGAAAACTGATATACCGGATACAAAATACGCAATATTTTCGAATTAAATTCCGGTGCCCGGCTGAAAATTAATTTCCGACTAAATAAGCAAATTTCGAAATGAATGACGAAAAAATATTTCGGTTTTAAGTTGTTCGTCTGTGTGAATATTTAGAAATGTAAAATTAAGTGAAACCGAATACATTGTTTAAACAATGAAACCATTGTTAGAATGTCCTGGAAACTGATATATCGAATACAAAACACGCAATATTTTCGAATTAAATTCCGGTGCTTTGCAGAAAATTCATTTTTTAATACATAAGCACATTTCCAATTGAATGACGTAAAAATTAATCGGTTCTAAAGGTGTTGGCCTATTTGAATTTTTAGAAATGTAAAATAAAGTAAAACCGAATACATTCTTTAAACAATGAAACCATTGTTAGGAAATCCAGAAAACAGATACACCGAATTCAAAACACGCAATATTTTCGAATTAAATCCTGATGCACGGCTGAAAATTAATTTCCCAACAAATAAGCACATTTCGAAATGAATGACGTAAAAATGTCATGGTTTTAAAACTGTTCGCCTGTGTGAAATTTTAGAAATGTAAAAAAAAAGTGAAACCGAATACATTGTTTAAAAAATGAAACCATAGTTAGGAACTCCTGGAAACTGATATACCGAATACAAAAATCTCAATATTTTCGTATTAAATTCCGGTATTCGACAGAAAATTCATTTCCTAATACATAAGCACATTTCCAATTGAATGACGTAAAAATTAATCGGTTCTAAAGGTGTCGGCCTGTTTGAATTTTTAGAAATGTAAAATAAAGTAAAACCGAATACATTGTTTAAACAATGAAACCATTGTTAGGAACTCCTGAAAACTGATATACCGAATACAAAATACGCAATATTTTCGAATTAAATTCCGGTGCACGGCTGAAAATTAATTTCCTACTAAATAAGCACAATTCCAAATGAATGACGGAAAAATATTTCGGTTTTAAAGTTGTTCGCCTGTGTGAAAATTTAGAAATGTAAAATAAAGTAAAACCGAATACATTGTTTAAACAATGAAACCATTGTCAGGAAATTCTGAAAACAGATATACCGAATTCAAAACACGCAATATTTTCGAATTAAATTCTGGTGCACGGCTGAAATTTAACTTCCTAATAAATAAGCACATTTCGAAATGAATGACGTAAATATATTTCGGTTTTAAAGTTGTTCGCCTGTGTGAATTTTTAGAAATGTAAAATAAAGTAATACCGAATAGATTGTTTAAACAATGAAACCATTGTCAGGAAATTCTGAAAAAAGATATACCGAATTCAAAACACGCAATATTTTCGAATTAAATTCTGATGCACGGCTGAAAATTAATTTCCCAATAAATAAGCACATTTCGAAATGAATGACGTAAAAATATCATTGTTTTAAAACTGTTCGCCTGTGTGAAATTTTAGAAATGTAAAATAAACTGAAACCGAATACATTGTTTAAACAATGAAACCATTGTTAGGAACTCCTGGAAAGTTATATACCGAATACAAAACACGCAATATTTTCGAATTAAATTCCGGTATTCGGCAGAAAATTCATTTCCTAATACATAAGCACATTTCCAATTGAATGACGTAAAAATTAATCGGTTCTATAGGTGTTGGCCTGCTTGACTTTTTAGAAATGTAAAATAAAGTAAAACCGAATACATTGTTTAAACAATGAAACCATTGTTAGGAAATATTGAAAACTCATATACCGAATACAAAACACGCAATATTTTGGAATTAAATTCTGGTGCACGGCTGAAATTTAATTTGCTACTAAATAAGCACATTTCGAAATGAATGACGTAAACATATTTTGGTTTTAAAGTTAATCGCCTGTGTGAATTTTTAGAAATGTAAAATAAAGTAATACCTAATACACTGTTTAAACAATGAAACCATTGTCAGGAAATTCTGAAAACAGATATACCGAA
Source organism: Maratus speciosus (assembly GCA_963932465.1). NCBI lineage: Eukaryota > Metazoa > Arthropoda > Arachnida > Araneae > Salticidae > Maratus > Maratus speciosus. Next base: position 211,526,826 of record OZ010799.1, read on the forward strand.
TTCAAAACACGCAATATTTTCGAATTAAATTCCGGTGCACGGCTGAAAATTAATTTCCTACTAAATAGACACATTTCGAAATGAATGACGTAAACATATTTCGGTTTTAAAGTTGTTCGCCTGAGTGAATTTTTAGAAATGTAAAATAAAGAAATACTGAATACATTGTTTAAACAATGAAACCATTTTTAGGATGTCCTGGAAACTGATGTACCGAATACAAAATACGCAATATTTTCGAATTAAATTCCGGTGCTTTGCAGAAAATTCATTTCCTAATACATAAGCACATTTCCAATTGAATGACGTAAAAATTAATCGGTTCTAAAGGTGTTGGAATATTTGAATTTTTAGAAATGTAAAATAAAGTAAAACCGAATACATTCTTTAAACAATGACATAATTTTTAGGATATTCCTGAAAACTGAAATACCGAATACAAAACACGCAAGATTTTGGAATTAAATTCTGGTGCACGGCTGAAAATTAATTTCCTAATAAATAAGCACATTTCGAAAGGAATGATGTAAAAATATTTCGGTTTTAAAGCTATTCGCCTGCGTGAAAATTTAGAAATAAAAAATAAAGAAAATCCGAATACATTGTTTAAACAATGAAACCATTGTTAGGAAATATTGGAAACTGATTTAGCGGTTTAAAAATACACAATATTTTCGAATTAAATTCCGGTGCCCGGCTGAAAATTAATTTCCTGCTAAATAAGCACATTTCGAAATGAATGACGAAAAAATATTTCTGTTTTAAAGTTGTTCGCCTGCGTGAATTTTTAGAAATGTAAAATAAAGTACAACAGAATACATTGTTTAAACAATGAAACCATTGTTAGGAAATCCAGAAAACAGATATACCGAATTCACAACACGCAATATTTTCGAATTAAATTCTGATGCACGGCTAAAAATTAATTTCCCAATAAATAAGCACATTTCGAAATGAATGACGTAACAATATCATTGTTTTAAAACTGTTCGCCTGTGTGAAATTTTAGAAATGTAAAATAAAGTGAAACCGAATACATTGTTTAAACAATGAAACCATTGTTAGGAACTCCTGGAAACTTATATACCGAATACAAACAATACCGAATACTTATATACCGGTATTCGGCAGAAAATTCATTTCCTAATACATAAGCACATTTCCAATTGAATGACGTAAATATTAATCGGCTCTAAAGGTGTTGGCCTGTTTGAATTTTTAGAAATGTAAAATAAAGTAAAAATGAATACATTGTTTAAACAATGAAACCATTGTTAGGAACTCCTGAAAACTGATATACCGAATACAAAATACGCAATATTTTCGAATTAAATTCCGGTGCACGGCTGAAAATTAATTTCCTACTAAATAAGCACAATTCTTAATGAATGACGAAAAAATATTTCGGTTTTAAAGTTGTTCGCCTGTGTGAAAATTTAGAAATGTAAAATAAAGTAAAACCGAATACATTGTTTAAACAATGAAACCATTGTCAGGAAATTCTGAAAACAGATATACCGAATTCAAAACACGCAATATTTTCGAATTAAATTCTGGTGCACGGCTGAAATTTAATTTCCTAATAAATAAGCACATTTCGAAATGAATGACGTAAATATATTTCGGTTTTAAAGTTGTTCGCCTGTGTGAATTTTTAGAAATGTAAAATAAAGTAAAACAGAATAAATTGTTTAAACAATGAATCCATTGTTAGGAAATCTTGAAAACTGATTTACCGGATATAAAATATGCAATATTTTCGAATTAAATTCCGGTGCACGGCTGAAAATTAATTTCCCAATAAATAAGCACATTTCGAAATGAATGACGTAAAAATATCATGGTTTTAAAACTGTTCGCCTGTGTGAAATTTTAGAAATGTAAAAAAAAAGTGAAACCGAATACATTGTTTAAACAATGAAACCATTGTTAGGAACTCCTGGAAACTGATATACCGAATACAAAAAACTCAATATTTTCGAATTAAATTCCGGTATTCGGCAGAAAATTCATTTCCTAATACATAAGCACATTTCCAATTGAATGACGTAAATATTAATCGGCTCTAAAGGTGTTGGCCTGTTTGAATTTTTAGAAATGTAAAATAAAGTAAAATTGAATACATTGTTTAAACAATGAAACCATTGTTAGGAACTCCTGAAAACTGATATACCGAATACAAAATACGCAATATTTTCGAATTAAATTCCGGTGCACGGCTGAAAATTAATTTCCTACTAAATAAGCACAATTCCAAATGAATGACGAAAAAATATTTCGGTTTTAAAGTTGTTCGCCTGTGTGAAAATTTAGAAATGTAAAATAAAGTAAAACCGAATACATTGTTTAAACAATGAAACCATTGTCAGGAAATTCTGAAAACAGATATACCGAATTCAAAGCACGCAATATTTTCGAATTAAATTCTGGTGCACGGCTGAAATTTAATTTCCTAATAAATAAGCACATTTCGAAATGAATGACGTAAATATATTTCGGTTTTAAAGTTGTTCGCCTGTGTGAATTTTTAGAAATGTAAAATAAAGTAATAACGAATACATTGTTTAAACAATGAAACCATTGTCAGGAAATTCTGAAAACAGATATACCGAATTCAAAACACGCAATATTTTCGAATTAAATTCTGGTGCACGGCTGAAATTTAATTTCCTAATAAATAAGCACATTTCGAAATGAATGACGTAGACATAGTTCGGTTTTAAAGTTGTTCCCCTGTGTGATTTTTTAGAAATGTAAAATAAAGTAATACCTAATACTCTGTTTAAACAATGAAACCATTGTCTGGAAATTCTGAAAACAGATATACCGAATTCAAAACACGCAATATTTTCGAATTAAATTCCAGTGCACGGCTGAAAATTAATTTCCTACTAAATAGGCACATTTCGAAATGAATGACGTAAACATATTTCGGTTTTAAAGTTGTTCGCCTGTGTGAATTTTTAGAAATGTAAAATAAAGTAATACCGAATACATTGTTTAAACAATGAAACCATTTTTAGGATGTCCTGGAAACTGATGTACCGAATACAAAATACGCAATATTTTCGAATTAAATTCCGGTGCTTTGCAGAAAATTCATTTCCTAATACATAAGCACATTTCCAATTGAATGACGTAAAAATTAATCGGTTCTATAGGTGTTGGCCTGCTTGACTTTTTAGAAATGTAAAATAAAGTAAAACCGAATACATTGTTTAAACAATGAAACCATTGTTAGGAAATCTTGAAAACTGATTTACCGAATACAAAACACGCAATATTTTGGAATTAAATTCTGGTGCACGGCTGAAAATTAATTTCCTACCAAATAAGCACATTTTGAAAGGAATGACGAAAAAATATTTCTGTTTTAAAGTTGTTCGCCTGCGTGAATTTTTAGAAATGTAAAATAAAGTACAACCGAATATATTCTTTATACAATGAAACAATTGTTTGGAAATCGTGCAAACTGATTTACCGGATACAAAATACGCAATATTTTCGAATTAAATTCTGATGCACGGCTGAAAATTAATTTCCTAATAAATAAGCACATTTCGAAATGAATAACGTAAAAATATCATTGTTTTAAAACTGTTCGCCTGTGTGAAATTTTAGAAATGTAAAATAAAGTGAAACCGAATACATTGTTTAAACAATGAAACCATTGTTAGGAACTCCTGGAAACTTATATACCGGATACAAAACACGCAATATTTTCGAATTAAATTCCGGTGCACGGCTGAAAATTAATTTCCTACCAAATAAGCACATTTCGAAATGAATGACGAAAAAATATTTCGGATTTAAAGTTGTTCGCCTGTGTGAATTTTTAGAAATGTAAAATAAAGTAAAACAGAATACATTGTTTAAACAATGAATCCATTGTTAGGAAATCTTTAAAACTGATTTACCGAATACAAAAAACGCAATATTTTGGAATTAAATTCTGGTGCACGGCTGAAAATTAATTTCCTACCAAATAAGCACATTTCGAAAGGAATGACGAAAAAATATTTCTGTTTTAAAGTTGTTCGCCTAAGTGAATTATTAGAAATGTAAAATAAAGTACAACCGAATATATTCTTTATACAATGAAACAATTGTTTGGAAATCGTGCAAACTGATTTACCGGATACAAAATACGCAATATTTTCGAATTAAATTCCGGTGCCCGGCTGAAAATTAATTTTCTACTAAATAAGCACATTTCGAAATGAATGACGAAAAAATATTTCTTGAAAACTGATTTACCGGATATAAAATACGCAATATTTTCGAATTAAATTCCGGTGCACGGCTGAAATTTATTTTCCTAATAAATAAGCACATTTCGATATGAATGACGTAAACATATTTCGGATTTAAAGTTGTTCGCCTGTGTGATTTTTTAGAAATGTAAAATAAAATAAAACCGAGCACATTGTTTAAACAATAAAACCATTGTTAGGAAGTCTTGAAAACTGATTTACCGAATACAAGACACGCAATATTTTGGAATTAAATTCTGGTGCACGGCTGAAAATTAATTTCCTACCAAATAAGCACATTTCGAAAGGAATGACGAAAAAATATTTCTGTTTTAAAGTTGTTCGCCTGCGTGAATTTTTAGAAATGTAAAATAAAGTACAACCGAATAAATTCTTTATACAATGAAACAATTGTTAGGAACTCCTGGAAACTGATTTTCCGGATACAAAATACGCAATATTTTCGAATTAAATTCTGGTGCACGGCTGAAATTTAATTTCCTAATAAATAAGCACATTTCGAAATGAATGATGTAAACATATTTCGGTTTTAAAGTTGTTCGCCTGTGTGAATTTTTGAAATGTAAAATAAAGTAATACCGAATGCATTGCTTAAACAATGAAACCATTGTTAGGAAATATTGAAAACTGATTTACCGGATAAAAAATACGCAATATTTTCGAATTAAATTCCGGTGCACGGCTGAAAATTAATTTCCTACTAAATAGGCACATTTCGAAATGAATGACGTAAACATATATCGGTTTTAAAGTTGTTCGCCTGTGTGAATTTTTAGAAATGTAAAATAAAGTAATACCGAATACATTGTTTAAACAATGAAACCATTGTTAGGATGTCCTGGAAACTGATATGCCGAATACAAAATACGCAATATTTTCGAATTAAATTCTGGTGCACGGCTGAAATTTAATTTCCTAATAAATAAGCACATTTCCAATTGAATGACGTAAAAATTAATCGGTTCTAATGGTGTTGGCCTGTTTGAATTTTTAGAAATGTAAAAATAAAGTAAAACCGAATACATTCTTTAAACAATGACAGTATTTTTAGGATATTCCTGAAAACTGATTTACCGAATACAAAACACGCAATATTTTGGAATTAAATTCTGGTGCACGGCTGAAAATTAATTTCCTACCAAATAAGCACATTTCGAAAGGAATGACGAAAAAATATTTCTGTTTTAAAGTTGTTCGCCTGCGTGAATTTTTAGAAATGTAAAATAAAGTACAACCGAATAAATTCTTTAAACAATGAAACAATTGTTAGGAAATCTTGAAAACTGATTTACCGGATATAAAATACGCAATATTTTCGAGTTAAATTCCGGTGCACGGCTGAAATTTAATTTCCTAATAAATAAGCACATTTCGAAAAGAATGACGTAAAGATATTTTGGTTTTAAAGATGTTCGCCTGTGTGACTTTTTAGAAATGTAAAATAAGGTAATACCGAATACATTGTTTAAACAATGAAGCCATTGTTAGGAAATCCTGAAAACTGATATACCGAATACAAAACACGCAATATTTTGGAATTAAATTCTGGTGCACGGCTGAAAATTAATTTCCTACTAAATAAGCACATTTCGAAATGAATGACGAAAAAATATTTCGGTTTTAAAGTTGTTCGCCTGTGTGAATTTTTAGAAATTTAAAATAAAGTAAAAGAGAATACATTGTTTAAACAATGAAACCATTGTTAGGAAATCTTGAAAACTGATTTACCGGATATAAAATACGCAATATTTTCGAATTAAATTCCGGTGCACGGCTGAAATTTAATTTCCTAATAAATAAGCACATTTCGAAATGAATGACGTAAACATATTTCGGTTTTAAAGTTGTTCGCCTGTGTGATTTTTTAGAAATGTAAAATAAAGTAATACCGAATACATTGTTTAAACAATGAAACCATTGTTAGGAAATCCTGAAAACTGATATACCGAATACAAAACACGCAATATTTTGGAATTAAATTCTGGTGCACGGCTGAAAATTTATTTCCTACTAAATAAGCACATATCGAAAGGGATGACGAAAAAATATCATGGTTTTAAATCAGTTCGCCTGCGTGAAATTTTAGAAATGTAAAATAAAGTGAAACTGAATACATTGTTTAAACAATGAAACCATTGTTAGGAACTCCTGGAAACTGATTTACCGGATACAAAATACGCAATATTTTCGAATTAAATTCCGGTGCCCGGCTGAAATTTAATTTCCTACTAAAAAAGCACATTTCGAAATGAATGACGATAAAATATCTTGGTTTTAAGGTTGTTCGCCTGTGTGAAAATTTAGAAATGTAAAATAAAGTAAAACCGAATACATTGTATAAACAATGAAACCATTGCCAGGAAATTCTGAAAACAGATATACCAAATTCAAAACACGCAATATTTTCGAATTAAATTCTGGTGCACGGCTGAAATTTAATTTCCTAATAAATAAGCACATTTCGAAATGAATGACGAAAAAATATTTCGGTTTTAAGTTGTTCGCCTGTGTGAATTTTTAGAAATGTAAAATAAAGTAAAACCGAATACATTCTTTAAACAATGAAACCATTGTTAGGAAATCCAGAAAACAGATACACCGAATTCAAAACACGCAATATTTTGGAATTAAATCCTGATGCACGGCTGAAAATTAATCTCCCAATAAATAAGCACATTTCGAAATGAATGACGTAACAATATCATGGTTTTGAAACTGTTCGTCTGTGTGAAATTTTAGAAATGAAAAATAAAGTGAAACCGAATACATTGTTTAAAAATTGAAACCATTGTTAGGAACTCCTGGAAACTGATATACCGAATGCAAAACACTCAATATTTTCGAATTAAATTTCGGTATTCGGCAGAAAATTCATTTCCAAATACATAAGCACATTTCCAGTTGAATGACGTAAAAATCAATCGGTTCTAAAGGTGTTGGCCTGTTTGAATTTTTAGAAATGTAAAATAAAGTAAAACCGAATACATTGTTTAAACAATGAATCCATTGTTAGGAACTCCTGAAAACTGATATACCGAATACAAAACACGCAATATTTTGGAATTAAATTCTGGTGCACGGCTGAAAAATAATTTCCTAATAAATAAGCACATTTAGAAATGAATGACGTAAAAATATTTCGGTTCCAAAGCTGTTCGCCTGTGTGAAAATTTATAAATAAAAAATAAACTAAAACCGAGTGCATTGTTTAAACAATGAAACCATTGTTAGGAAATCTTGGAAACTGATTTACCAGATACAAAATACGCAATATTTTTGAATTAAATTCCGGTGCACGGCTGAAAATTAATTTCCTACTAAATAAGCACATTTCGAAATGAATGACGTAAACATATTTTGGTTTTAAAGTTGTTCGCCTGTTTGAATTTTTAGAAATGTAAAATAAAGTAATACCTAATACATTGTTTAAACAATGAAACCATTGTCAGGAAATTCTAAAAACAGATATACCGAATTCAAAACACGCAATATTTTCGAATTAAATTCTGGTGCACGGCTGAAATTTAATTTCCTAATAAATAAGCACATTTCGAAATGAATGACGTAAACATATTTCGGTTTTAAAGTTGTTCGCCTGTGTGAATTTTTGAAATGTAAAATAAAGTAATACCGAATGCATTGTTTAAACAATGAAACCATTGTTAGGAAATCTTGAAAACTGATTTATCGGATACAAAATACGCAATATTTTCGAATTAAATTCCGGTGCACGGCTGATAAAATTAATTTCCTACTAAATAGGCACATTTCGAAATGAATGACGTAAACATATTTCGGTTTTAAAGTTGTTCGCCTGTGTGAATTTTTAGAAATGTAAAATAAAGTAAAACCGAATACATTGTTTAAACAATGAAACCATTGTTAGGAAATATTGAAAACTGATATACCGAATACAAAACACGCAATATTTTGGAATTAAATTCTGGTGCACGGCTGAAATTTAATTTGCTACTAAATAAGCACATTTCGAAATGAATGACGTAAACATATTTTGGTTTTAAAGTTAATCGCCTGTGTGAATTTTTAGAAATGTAAAATAAAGTAATACCTAATACACTGTTTAAACAATGAAACCATTGTCAGGAAATTCTGAAAACAGATATACCGAATTCAAAACACGCAATATTTTCGAATTAAATTCCGGTGCACGGCTGAAAATTAATTTCCTACTAAATAGACACATTTCGAAATGAATGACGTAAACATATTTCGGTTTTAAAGTTGTTCGCCTGAGTGAATTTTTAGAAATGTAAAATAAAGAAATACTGAATACATTGTTTAAACAATGAAACCATTTTTAGGATGTCCTGGAAACTGATGTACCGAATACAAAATACGCAATATTTTCGAATTAAATTCCGGTGCTTTGCAGAAAATTCATTTCCTAATACATAAGCACATTTCCAATTGAATGACGTAAAAATTAATCGGTTCTAAAGGTGTTGGAATATTTGAATTTTTAGAAATGTAAAATAAAGTAAAACCGAATACATTCTTTAAACAATGACATAATTTTTAGGATATTCCTGAAAACTGAAATACCGAATACAAAACACGCAAGATTTTGGAATTAAATTCTGGTGCACGGCTGAAAATTAATTTCCTAATAAATAAGCACATTTCGAAAGGAATGATGTAAAAATATTTCGGTTTTAAAGCTATTCGCCTGCGTGAAAATTTAGAAATAAAAAATAAAGAAAATCCGAATACATTGTTTAAACAATGAAACCATTGTTAGGAAATATTGGAAACTGATTTAGCGGTTTAAAAATACACAATATTTTCGAATTAAATTCCGGTGCCCGGCTGAAAATTAATTTCCTATTAAATAAGCACATTTCGAAATGAATGACGAAAAAATATTTCTGTTTTAAAGTTGTTCGCCTGCGTGAATTTTTAGAAATGTAAAATAAAGTACAACAGAATACATTGTTTAAACAATGAAACCATTGTTAGGAAATCCAGAAAACAGATATACCGAATTCAAAACACGCAATATTTTCGAATTAAATTCTGATGCACGGCTGAAAATTAATTTCCCAATAAATAAGCACATTTCGAAATGAATGACGTAACAATATCATTGTTTTAAAACTGTTCGCCTGTGTGAAATTTTAGAAATGTAAAATAAAGTGAAACCGAATACTTTGTTTAAACAATGAAACCATTGTTAGGAACTCCTGGAAACTTATATACCGAATACAAAACACGCAATATTTTCGAATTAAATTCCGGTATTCGGCAGAAAATTCATTTCCTAATGCATAAGCACATTTCCAAATGATTGACGTAAAAATTAATCGGTTCTATAGGTGTTGGAATATTTGAATTTTTAGAAATGTAAAATAAAGTAAAACCGAATTCATTCTTTAAACAATGACAGAATTTTTAGGATATTCCTGAAAACTGAAATACCGAATACAAAACACGCAAGATTTTGCAATTAAATTCTGGTGCACGGCTGAAAATTAATTTCATAATAAATAAGCACATTTCGAAAGGAATAATGTAAAAATATTTCGGTTTTAAAGCTATTCGCCTGCGTGAAAATTTAGAAATAAAAAATAAAGTAAATCCGAATACATTGTTTAAACAATGAAACCATTGTTAGGAAATATTGGAAACTGATTTAGCGGTTTAAAAATACACAATATTTTCGAATTAAATTCCGGTGCCCGGCTGAAAATTAATTTCCTGCTAAATAAGCACATTTCGAAATGATTGACGAAAAAATATTTCTGTTTTAAAGTTGTTCGCCTGCGTGAATTTATAGAAATGTAAAATAAAGTACAACAGGATACATTGTTTAAACAATGAAACCATTGTTAGGAAATCCAGAAAACAGATATACCGAATTCAAAACACGCAATATTTTCGAATTAAATTCTGATGCACGGCTGAAAATTAATTTCCCAATAAATAAGCACATTTCGAAATGAATGACGTAAAAATATCATTGTTTTAAAACTGTTCGCCTGTGTGAAATTTTAGAAATGTAAAATAAAGTGAAACCGAATACATTGTTTAAACAATGAAACCATTGTTAGGAACTCCTGGAAACTTATATACCGAATACAAACAATACCGAATACTTATATACCGGTATTCGGCAGAAAATTCATTTCCTAATACATAAGCACATTTCCAATTGAATGACGTAAATATTAATCGGCTCTAAAGGTGTTGGCCTGTTTGAATTTTTAGAAATGTAAAATAAAGTAAAAATGAATACATTGTTTAAACAATGAAACCATTGTTAGGAACTGCTGAAAACTGATATACCGAATACAAAATACGCAATATTTTCGAATTAAATTCCGGTGCACGGCTGAAAATTAATTTCCTACTAAATAAGCACAATTCTTAATGAATGACGAAAAAATATTTCGGTTTTAAAGTTGTTCGCCTGTGTGAAAATTTAGAAATGTAAAATAAAGTAAAACCGAATACATTGTTTAAACAATGAAACCATTGTCAGGAAATTCTGAAAACAGATATACCGAATTCAAAACACGCAATATTTTCGAATTAAATTCTGGTGCACGGCTGAAATTTAATTTCCTAATAAATAAGCACATTTCGAAATGAATGACGTAAATATATTTCGGTTTTAAAGTTGTTCGCCTGTGTGAATTTTTAGAAATGTAAAATAAAGTAAAACAGAATAAATTGTTTAAACAATGAATCCATTGTTAGGAAATCTTGAAAACTGATTTACCGGATATAAAATATGCAATATTTTCGAATTAAATTCCGGTGCACGGCTGAAAATTAATTTCCCAATAAATAAGCACATTTCGAAATGAATGACGTAAAAATATCATGGTTTTAAAACTGTTCGCCTGTGTGAAATTTTAGAAATGTAAAAAAAAAGTGAAACCGAATACATTGTTTAAACAATGAAACCATTGTTAGGAACTCCTGGAAACTGATATACCGAATACAAAAAACTCAATATTTTCGAATTAAATTCCGGTATTCGGCAGAAAATTCATTTCCTAATACATAAGCACATTTCCAATTGAATGACGTAAATATTAATCGGCTCTAAAGGTGTTGGCCTGTTTGAATTTTTAGAAATGTAAAATAAAGTAAAATTGAATACATTGTTTAAACAATGAAACCATTGTTAGGAACTCCTGAAAACTGATATACCGAATACAAAATACGCAATATTTTCGAATTAAATTCCGGTGCACGGCTGAAAATTAATTTCCTACTAAATAAGCACAATTCCAAATGAATGACGAAAAAATATTTCGGTTTTAAAGTTGTTCGCCTGTGTGAAAATTTAGAAATGTAAAATAAAGTAAAACCGAATACATTGTTTAAACAATGAAACCATTGTCAGGAAATTCTGAAAACAGATATACCGAATTCAAAGCACGCAATATTTTCGAATTAAATTCTGGTGCACGGCTGAAATTTAATTTCCTAATAAATAAGCACATTTCGAAATGAATGACGTAAATATATTTCGGTTTTAAAGTTGTTCGCCTGTGTGAATTTTTAGAAATGTAAAATAAAGTAATAACGAATACATTGTTTAAACAATGAAACCATTGTCAGGAAATTCTGAAAACAGATATACCGAATTCAAAACACGCAATATTTTCGAATTAAATTCTGGTGCACGGCTGAAATTTAATTTCCTAATAAATAAGCACATTTCGAAATGAATGACGTAGACATAGTTCGGTTTTAAAGTTGTTCCCCTGTGTGATTTTTTAGAAATGTAAAATAAAGTAATACCTAATACTCTGTTTAAACAATGAAACCATTGTCTGGAAATTCTGAAAACAGATATACCGAATTCAAAACACGCAATATTTTCGAATTAAATTCCAGTGCACGGCTGAAAATTAATTTCCTACTAAATAGGCACATTTCGAAATGAATGACGTAAACATATTTCGGTTTTAAAGTTGTTCGCCTGTGTGAATTTTTAGAAATGTAAAATAAAGTAATACCGAATACATTGTTTAAACAATGAAACCATTTTTAGGATGTCCTGGAAACTGATGTACCGAATACAAAATACGCAATATTTTCGAATTAAATTCCGGTGCTTTGCAGAAAATTCATTTCCTAATAAATAAGCACATTTCGAAATGAATAACGTAAAAATATCATTGTTTTAAAACTGTTCGCCTGTGTGAAATTTTAGAAATGTAAAATAAAGTGAAACCGAATACATTGTTTAAACAATGAAACCATTGTTAGGAACTCCTGGAAACTTATATACCGGATACAAAACACGCAATATTTTCGAATTAAATTCCGGTGCACGGCTGAAAATTAATTTCCTACCAAATAAGCACATTTCGAAATGAATGACGAAAAAATATTTCGGATTTAAAGTTGTTCGCCTGTGTGAATTTTTAGAAATGTAAAATAAAGTAAAACAGAATACATTATTTAAACAATGAATCCATTGTTAGGAAATCTTTAAAACTGATTTACCGAATACAAAAAACGCAATATTTTGGAATTAAATTCTGGTGCACGGCTGAAAATTAATTTCCTACCAAATAAGCACATTTCGAAAGGAATGACGAAAAAATATTTCTGTTTTAAAGTTGTTCGCCTAAGTGAATTATTAGAAATGTAAAATAAAGTACAACCGAATATATTCTTTATACAATGAAACAATTGTTTGGAAATCGTGCAAACTGATTTACCGGATACAAAATACGCAATATTTTCGAATTAAATTCCGGTGCCCGGCTGAAAATTAATTTTCTACTAAATAAGCACATTTCGAAATGAATGATGAAAAAATATTTCGGTTTTAAAGTTGTTCGCCTGTGTGAATTTTTAAAAATGTAAAGTAAAGTAAAACAGAATACATTGTTTAAACAATGAATCCATTGTTAGGAAATCTTGAAAACTGATTTACCGAATACAAAACACGCAATATTTTGTAATTAAATTCTGGTGCACGGCTGAATATTAATTTCCTACCAAATAAGCACATTTCGAAAGGAATGACGAAAAAATATTTCTTGAAAACTGATTTACCGGATATAAAATACGCAATATTTTCGAATTAAATTCCGGTGCACGGCTGAAATTTAATTTCCTAATAAATAAGCACATTTCGAAATGAATGACGTAAACATATTTCGGTTTTAAAGTTGTTCGCCTGTGTGATTTTTTAGAAATGTAAAATAAAGTAATACCGAATACATTGTTTAAACAATGAAACCATTGTTAGGAAATCCTGAAAACTGATATACCGAATACAAAACACGCAATATTTTGGAATTAAATTCTGGTGCACGGCTGAAAATTTATTTCCTACTAAATAAGCACATATCGAAAGGGATGACGAAAAAATATCATGGTTTTAAATCAGTTCGCCTGCGTGAAATTTTAGAAATGTAAAATAAAGTGAAACTGAATACATTGTTTAAACAATGAAACCATTGTTAGGAACTCCTGGAAACTGATTTACCGGATACAAAATACGCAATATTTTCGAATTAAATTCCGGTGCCCGGCTGAAATTTAATTTCCTACTAAAAAAGCACATTTCGAAATGAATGACGATAAAATATCTTGGTTTTAAGGTTGTTCGCCTGTGTGAAAATTTAGAAATGTAAAATAAAGTAAAACCGAATACATTGTATAAACAATGAAACCATTGCCAGGAAATTCTGAAAACAGATATACCAAATTCAAAACACGCAATATTTTCGAATTAAATTCTGGTGCACGGCTGAAATTTAATTTCCTAATAAATAAGCTCATTTCGAAATGAATGACGAAAAAATATTTCGGTTTTAAGTTGTTCGCCTGTGTGAATTTTTAGAAATGTAAAATAAAGTAAAACCGAATACATTCTTTAAACAATGAAACCATTGTTAGGAAATCCAGAAAACAGATACACCGAATTCAAAACACGCAATATTTTGGAATTAAATCCTGATGCACGGCTGAAAATTAATCTCCCAATAAATAAGCACATTTCGAAATGAATGACGTAACAATATCATGGTTTTGAAACTGTTCGTCTGTGTGAAATTTTAGAAATGAAAAATAAAGTGAAACCGAATACATTGTTTAAAAATTGAAACCATTGTTAGGAACTCTTGGAAACTGATATACCGAATGCAAAACACTCAATATTTTCGAATTAAATTTCGGTATTCGGCAGAAAATTCATTTCCAAATACATAAGCACATTTCCAGTTGAATGACGTAAAAATCAATCGGTTCTAAAGGTGTTGGCCTGTTTGAATTTTTAGAAATGTAAAATAAAGTAAAACCGAATACATTGTTTAAACAATGAATCCATTGTTAGGAACTCCTGAAAACTGATATACCGAATACAAAACACGCAATATTTTGGAATTAAATTCTGGTGCACGGCTGAAAAATAATTTCCTAATAAATAAGCACATTTAGAAATGAATGACGTAAAAATATTTCGGTTCCAAAGCTGTTCGCCTGTGTGAAAATTTATAAATAAAAAATAAACTAAAACCGAGTACATTGTTTAAACAATGAAACCATTGTTAGGAAATCTTGGAAACTGATTTACCAGATACAAAATACGCAATATTTTTGAATTAAATTCCGGTGCACGGCTGAAAATTAATTTCCTACTAAATAAGCACATTTCGAAATGAATGACGTAAACATATTTTGGTTTTAAAGTTGTTCGCCTGTTTGAATTTTTAGAAATGTAAAATAAAGTAATACCTAATACATTGTTTAAACAATGAAACCATTGTCAGGAAATTCTAAAAACAGATATACCGAATTCAAAACACGCAATATTTTCGAATTAAATTCTGGTGCACGGCTGAAATTTAATTTCCTAATAAATAAGCACATTTCGAAATGAATGACGTAAACATATTTCGGTTTTAAAGTTGTTCGCCTGTGTGAATTTTTGAAATGTAAAATAAAGTAATACCGAATGCATTGTTTAAACAATGAAACCATTGTTAGGAAATCTTGAAAACTGATTTATCGGATACAAAATACGCAATATTTTCGAATTAAATTCCGGTGCACGGCTGATAAAATTAATTTCCTACTAAATAGGCACATTTCGAAATGAATGACGTAAACATATTTCGGTTTTAAAGTTGTTCGCCTGTGTGAATTTTTAGAAATGTAAAATAAAGTAATACCGAATACATTGTTTAAACAATGAAACCATTATTAGGATGTCCTGGAAACTGATATACCGAATACAAAATACGCAATATTTTCGAATTAAATTCCGGTGCTGTGCAGAAAATTCATTTCCTAATACATAAGCACATTTGCAATTGAATGACGTAAAAATTAATCGGTTCTAAAGGTGTTGGCCTATTTGAATTTTTAGAAATGTAAAATAAAGTAAAACCGAATAAATTCTTTAAACAATGACAGAATTTTTAGGATATTCCTGAAAACTGATATACCGAATACAAAACACGCAAGATTTTGGAATTAAATTCTGGTGCACGGGTGAAAATTAATTTCCTCATAAATTAGCACATTTCGAAAGGAATGACGAAAAAATATTTCTGTTTTAAAGTTGTTCGCCTGCGTGAATTTTTAGAAATGTAAAATAAAGTGCAACAGAATACATTGTTTAAACAATGAAACCATTGTTAGAAAATCCAGAAAACAGATATACCGAATTCAAAACACGCAATATTTTCGAATTAAATTCTGATGCACGGCTGAAAATTAATTTCCCAATAAATAAGCACATTTCGAAATGAGTGACGTAAAAATATCATTGTTTTAAAACTGTTCGCCTGTGTGAAATTTTAGAAATGTAAAATAAAGTGAAACAGAATACATTGTTTAAACAATGAAACCATTGTTAGGAACTCCTGGAAACTTATATACCGAATACAAAATACGCAATATTTTCGAATTAAATTCCGGTGCACGGCTGAAAATTAATTTCCTACTAAATAAGCACAATTCCAAATGAATGACGAAAAAATACTTCGGTTTTAAAGTTGTTTGCCTGTGTGAATATTTAGAAATGTAAAATAAAGTAAAACCGAATACATTGTTTAAACAATGAAACCATTGTCAGGAAATTCTGAAAACAGATATACCGAATTCAAAACACGCAATATTTTCGAATTAAATTCTGGTGCACGGCTGAAATTTAATTTCCTAATAAATAAGCACATTTCGAAATGAATGACGTAAATATATTTCGGTTTTAAAGTTGTTCGCCTGTGTGAAATTTTAGAAATGTAAAATAAACTGAAACCGAATACATTGTTTAAACAATGAAACCATTGTTAGGAACTCCTGGAAACTTATATACCGAATACAAAACACGCAATATTTTCGAATTAAATTCCGGTATTCGGCAGAAAATTCATTTCCTAATACATAAGCACATTTCCAATTGAATGACGTAAAAATTAATCGGTTCTATAGGTGTTGGCCTGCTTGACTTTTTAGAAATGTAAAATAAAGTAAAACCGAATACATTGTTTAAACAATGAAACCATTGTTAGGAAATATTGAAAACTGATATACCGAATACAAAACACGCAATATTTTGGAATTAAATTCTGGTGCACGGCTGAAATTTAATTTGCTACTAAATAAGCACATTTCGAAATGAATGACGTAAACATATTTTGGTTTTAAAGTTAATCGCCTGTGTGAATTTTTAGAAATGTAAAATAAAGTAATACCTAATACACTGTTTAAACAATGAAACCATTGTCAGGAAATTCTGAAAACAGATATACCGAATTCAAAACACGCAATATTTTCGAATTAAATTCCGGTGCACGGCTGAAAATTAATTTCCTACTAAATAGGCACATTTCGAAATGAATGACGTAAACATATTTCGGTTTTAAAGTTGTTCGCCTGAGTGAATTTTTAGAAATGTAAAATAAAGAAATACTGAATACATTGTTTAAACAATGAAACCATTTTTAGGATGTCCTGGAAACTGATGTACCGAATACAAAATACGCAATATTTTCGAATTAAATTCCGGTGCTTTGCAGAAAATTCATTTCCTAATACATAAGCACATTTCAAATTGAATGACGTAAAAATTAATCGGTTCTAAAGGTGTTGGAATATTTGAATTTTTAGAAATGTAAAATAAAGTAAAACCGAATACATTCTTTAAACAATGACAGAATTTTTAGGATATTCCTGAAAACTGAAATACCGAATACAAAACACGCAAGATTTTGGAATTAAATTCTGGTGCACGGCTGAAAATTAATTTCCTAATAAATAAGCACATTTCGAAAGGAATGATGTAAAAATATTTCGGTTTTAAAGCTATTCGCCTGCGTGAAAATTTAGAAATAAAAAATAAAGAAAATCCGAATACATTGTTTAAACAATGAAACCATTGTTAGGAAACCTTGAAAACTGATTTACCGAATACAAAACACGCAATATTTTGGAATTAAATTCTGGTGCACGGCTGAAAATTAATTTCCTACCAAATAAGCACATTTCGAAAGGAATGACGAAAAAATATTTCTGTTTTAAAGTTGTTCGCCTGCGTGAATTTTTAGAAATGTAAAATAAAGTACAACCGAATATATTCTTTATACAATGAAACAATTGTTTGGAAATCGTGCAAACTGATTTACCGGATACAAAATACGCAATATTTTCGAATTAAATTCCGGTGCCCGGCTGAAAATTAATTTTCTACTAAATAAGCACATTTCGAAATGAATGACGAAAAAATATTTCGGTTTTAAAGTTGTTCGCCTGTGTGAATTTTTAGAAATGTAAAATAAAGTAAAACAGAATACATTGTTTAAACAATGAATCCATTGTTAGGAAATCTTGAAAACTGATTTACCGGATATAAAATACGCAATATTTTCGAATTAAATTCCGGTGCACGGCTGAAAATTAATTTCCCAATAAATAAGCACATTTCGAAATGAATGACGTAAAAATATCATGGTTTTAAAACTGTTCGCCTGTGTGAAATTTTAGAAATGTAAAAAAAAGTGAAACCGAATACATTGTTTAAACAATGAAACCATTGTTAGGAACTCCTGGAAACTGATATACCGAATACAAAAACTCAATATTTTCGAATTAAATTCCGGTATTCGGCAGAAAATTCATTTCCTAATACATAAGCACATTTCCAATTGAATGACGTAAATATTAATCGGCTCTAAAGGTGTTGGCCTGTTTGAATTTTTAGAAGTGTAAAATAAAGTAAAACTGAATACATTGTTTAAACAATGAAACCATTGTTAGGAACTCCTGAAAACTGATATACCGAATACAAAATACGCAATATTTTCGAATTAAATTCCGGTGCACGGCTGAAATTTAATTTCCTAATAAATAAGCACATTTCGAAATGAATGACGTAAACATATTTCGGTTTTAAAGTTGTTCGCCTGTGTGATTTTTTAGAAATGTAAAATAAAGTAATACCTAATACTCTGTTTAAACAATGAAACCATTGTCTGGAAATTCTGGAAACTTATATACCGGATACAAAACACGCAATATTTTCGAATTAAATTCCGGTGCACGGCTGAAAATTAATTTCCTACCAAATAAGCACATTTCGAAATGAATGACGAAAAAATATTTCGGATTTAAAGTTGTTCGCCTGTGTGAATTTTTAGAAATGTAAAATAAAGTAAAACAGAATACATTGTTTAAACAATGAATCCATTGTTAGGAAATCTTTAAAACTGATTTACCGAATACAAAAAACGCAATATTTTGGAATTAAATTCTGGTGCACGGCTGAAAATTAATTTCCTACCAAATAAGCACATTTCGAAAGGAATGACGAAAAAATATTTCTTGAAAACTGATTTACCGGATATAAAATACGCAATATTTTCGAATTAAATTCCGGTGCACGGCTGAAATTTATTTTCCTAATAAATAAGCACATTTCGATATGAATGACGTAAACATATTTCGGTTTTAAAGTTGTTCGCCTGTGTGATTTTTTAGAAATGTAAAATAAAATAAAACCGAATAAATTCTTTATACAATGAAACAATTGTTAGGAAATCTTGAAAACTGATTTACCGGATATAAAATACGCAATATTTTCGAATTAAATTCCGGTGCACGGCTGAAATTTAATTTCCTTATAAATAAGCACATTTCGAAAGGGATGACGAAAAAATATCATGGTTTTAAAACTGTTCGCCTGTGTGAAATTTTAGAAATGTAAAATAAAGTAAAACGGAATACATTGTTTAAACAATGAAACCATTGTTAGGAACTCCTGGAAACTGATTTTCCGGATACAAAATACGCAATATTTTCGAATTAAATTCTGGTGCACGGCTGAAATCTAATTTCCTAATAAATAAGCACATTTCGAAATGAATGATGTAAACATATTTCGGTTTTAAAGTTGTTTCGCCTGTGTGAATTTTTGAAATGTAAAATAAAGTAATACCGAATGCATTGCTTAAACAATGAAACCATTGTTAGGAAATATTGAAAACTGATTTACCGGATAAAAAATACGCAATATTTTCGAATTAAATTCCGGTGCACGGCTGAAAATTAATTTCCTACTAAATAGGCACATTTCGAAATGAATGACGTAAACATATATCGGTTTTAAAGTTGTTCGCCTGTGTGAATTTTTAGAAATGTAAAATAAAGTAATACCGAATACATTGTTTAAACAATGAAACCATTGTTAGGATGTCCTGGAAACTGATATGCCGAATACAAAATACGCAATATTTTCGAATTAAATTCTGGTGCACGGCTGAAATTTAATTTCCTAATAAATAAGCACATTTCCAATTGAATGACGTAAAAATTAATCGGTTCTAATGGTGTTGGCCTGTTTGAATTTTTAGAAATGTAAAAATAAAGTAAAACCGAATACATTCTTTAAACAATGACAGTATTTTTAGGATATTCCTGAAAACTGATTTACCGAATACAAAACACGCAATATTTTGGAATTAAATTCTGGTGCACGGCTGAAAATTAATTTCCTACCAAATAAGCACATTTCGAAAGGAATGACGAAAAAATATTTCTGTTTTAAAGTTGTTCGCCTGCGTGAATTTTTAGAAATGTAAAATAAAGTACAACCGAATAAATTCTTTAAACAATGAAACAATTGTTAGGAAATCTTGAAAACTGATTTACCGGATATAAAATACGCAATATTTTCGAGTTAAATTCCGGTGCACGGCTGAAATTTAATTTCCTAATAAATAAGCACATTTCGAAAAGAATGACGTAAAGATATTTTGGTTTTAAAGATGTTCGCCTGTGTGACTTTTTAGAAATGTAAAATAAGGTAATACCGAATACATTGTTTAAACAATGAAGCCATTGTTAGGAAATCCTGAAAACTGATATACCGAATACAAAACACGCAATATTTTGGAATTAAATTCTGGTGCACTGCTGAAAATTAATTTTCTACTAAATAAGCACATTTCGAAAGGAATGACGAAAAAATATTTCTGTTTTAAAGTTTTACGCCTGCGTGAATTTTTAGAAATGTAAAATAAAGTACAACCGAATAAATTCTTTATACAATGAAACAATTGTTTGGAAATCTTGCAAACTGATTTACCGGATACAAAATACGCAATATTTTCGAATTAAATTCCGGTGCCCGGCTGAAAATTAATTTCCTACTAAATAAGCACATTTCGAAATGAATGACGAAAAAATATTTCGGTTTTAAAGTTGTTCGCCTGTGTGAATTTTTAGAAATTTAAAATAAAGTAAAAGAGAATACATTGTTTAAACAATGAAACCATTGTTAGGAAATCTTGAAAACTGATTTACCGGATATAAAATACGCAATATTTTCGAATTAAATTCCGGTGCACGGCTGAAATTTAATTTCCTAATAAATAAGCACATTTCGAAATGAATGACGTAAACATATTTCGGTTTTAAAGTTGTTCGCCTGTGTGATTTTTTAGAAATGTAAAATAAAGTAATACCGAATACATTGTTTAAACAATGAAACCATTGTTAGGAAATCCTGAAAACTGATATACCGAATACAAAACACGCAATATTTTGGAATTAAATTCTGGTGCACGGCTGAAAATTTATTTCCTACTAAATAAGCACATATCGAAAGGGATGACGAAAAAATATCATGGTTTTAAATCAGTTCGCCTGCGTGAAATTTTAGAAATGTAAAATAAAGTGAAACTGAATACATTGTTTAAACAATGAAACGATTGTTAGGAACTCCTGGAAACTGATTTACCGGATACAAAATACGCAATATTTTCGAATTAAATTCCGGTGCCCGGCTGAAATTTAATTTCCTACTAAAAAAGCACATTTCGAAATGAATGACGATAAAATATCTTGGTTTTAAGGTTGTTCGCCTGTGTGAAAATTTAGAAATGTAGAATAAAGTAAAACCGAATACATTGTATAAACAATGAAACCATTGCCAGGAAATTCTGAAAACAGATATACCAAATTCAAAACACGCAATATTTTCGAATTAAATTCTGGTGCACGGCTGAAATTTAATTTCCTAATAAATAAGCACATTTCGAAATGAATGACGAAAAAATATTTCGGTTTTAAGTTGTTCGCCTGTGTGAATTTTTAGAAATGTAAAATAAAGTAAAACCGAATACATTCTTTAAACAATGAAACCATTGTTAGGAAATCCAGAAAACAGATACACCGAATTCAAAACACGCAATATTTTGGAATTAAATCCTGATGCACGGCTGAAAATTAATCTCCCAATAAATAAGCACATTTCGAAATGAATGACGTAACAATATCATGGTTTTGAAACTGTTCGTCTGTGTGAAATTTTAGAAATGAAAAATAAAGTGAAACCGAATACATTGTTTAAAAATTGAAACCATTGTTAGGAACTCCTGGAAACTGATATACCGAATGCAAAACACTCAATATTTTCGAATTAAATTTCGGTATTCGGCAGAAAATTCATTTCCAAATACATAAGCACATTTCCAGTTGAATGACGTAAAAATCAATCGGTTCTAAAGGTGTTGGCCTGTTTGAATTTTTAGAAATGTAAAATAAAGTAAAACCGAATACATTGTTTAAACAATGAATCCATTGTTAGGAACTCCTGAAAACTGATATACCGAATACAAAACACGCAATATTTTGGAATTAAATTCTGGTGCACGGCTGAAAAATAATTTCCTAATAAATAAGCACATTTAGAAATGAATGACGTAAAAATATTTCGGTTCCAAAGCTGTTCGCCTGTGTGAAAATTTATAAATAAAAAATAAACTAAAACCGAGTACATTGTTTAAACAATGAAACCATTGTTAGGAAATCTTGGAAACTGATTTACCAGATACAAAATACGCAATATTTTTGAATTAAATTCCGGTGCACGGCTGAAAATTAATTTCCTACTAAATAAGCACATTTCGAAATGAATGACGTAAACATATTTTGGTTTTAAAGTTGTTCGCCTGTTTGAATTTTTAGAAATGTAAAATAAAGTAATACCTAATACATTGTTTAAACAATGAAACCATTGTCAGGAAATTCTAAAAACAGATATACCGAATTCAAAACACGCAATATTTTCGAATTAAATTCTGGTGCACGGCTGAAATTTAATTTCCTAATAAATAAGCACATTTCGAAATGAATGACGTAAACATATTTCGGTTTTAAAGTTGTTCGCCTGTGTGAATTTTTGAAATGTAAAATAAAGTAATACCGAATGCATTGTTTAAACAATGAAACCATTGTTAGGAAATCTTGAAAACTGATTTATCGGATACAAAATACGCAATATTTTCGAATTAAATTCCGGTGCACGGCTGATAAAATTAATTTCCTACTAAATAGGCACATTTCGAAATGAATGACGTAAACATATTTCGGTTTTAAAGTTGTTCGCCTGTGTGAATTTTTAGAAATGTAAAATAAAGTAATACCGAATACATTGTTTAAACAATGAAACCATTATTAGGATGTCCTGGAAACTGATATACCGAATACAAAATACGCAATATTTTCGAATTAAATTCCGGTGCTGTGCAGAAAATTCATTTCCTAATACATAAGCACATTTGCAATTGAATGACGTAAAAATTAATCGGTTCTAAAGGTGTTGGCCTATTTGAATTTTTAGAAATGTAAAATAAAGTAAAACCGAATAAATTCTTTAAACAATGACAGAATTTTTAGGATATTCCTGAAAACTGATATACCGAATACAAAACACGCAAGATTTTGGAATTAAATTCTGGTGCACGGGTGAAAATTAATTTCCTCATAAATTAGCACATTTCGAAAGGAATGACGAAAAAATATTTCTGTTTTAAAGTTGTTCGCCTGCGTGAATTTTTAGAAATGTAAAATAAAGTGCAACAGAATACATTGTTTAAACAATGAAACCATTGTTAGAAAATCCAGAAAACAGATATACCGAATTCAAAACACGCAATATTTTCGAATTAAATTCTGATGCACGGCTGAAAATTAATTTCCCAATAAATAAGCACATTTCGAAATGAGTGACGTAAAAATATCATTGTTTTAAAACTGTTCGCCTGTGTGAAATTTTAGAAATGTAAAATAAAGTGAAACAGAATACATTGTTTAAACAATGAAACCATTGTTAGGAACTCCTGGAAACTTATATACCGAATACAAAATACGCAATATTTTCGAATTAAATTCCGGTGCACGGCTGAAAATTAATTTCCTACTAAATAAGCACAATTCCAAATGAATGACGAAAAAATACTTCGGTTTTAAAGTTGTTCGCCTGTGTGAATATTTAGAAATGTAAAATAAAGTAAAACCGAATACATTGTTTAAACAATGAAACCATTGTCAGGAAATTCTGAAAACAGATATACCGAATTCAAAACACGCAATATTTTCGAATTAAATTCTGGTGCACGGCTGAAATTTAATTTCCTAATAAATAAGCACATTTCGAAATGAATGACGTAAATATATTTCGGTTTTAAAGTTGTTCGCCTGTGTGAAATTTTAGAAATGTAAAATAAACTGAAACCGAATACATTGTTTAAACAATGAAACCATTGTTAGGAACTCCTGGAAACTTATATACCGAATACAAAACACGCAATATTTTCGAATTAAATTCCGGTATTCGGCAGAAAATTCATTTCCTAATACATAAGCACATTTCCAATTGAATGACGTAAAAATTAATCGGTTCTATAGGTGTTGGCCTGCTTGACTTTTTAGAAATGTAAAATAAAGTAAAACCGAATACATTGTTTAAACAATGAAACCATTGTTAGGAAATATTGAAAACTGATATACCGAATACAAAACACGCAATATTTTGGAATTAAATTCTGGTGCACGGCTGAAATTTAATTTGCTACTAAATAAGCACATTTCGAAATGAATGACGTAAACATATTTTGGTTTTAAAGTTAATCGCCTGTGTGAATTTTTAGAAATGTAAAATAAAGTAATACCTAATACACTGTTTAAACAATGAAACCATTGTCAGGAAATTCTGAAAACAGATATACCGAATTCAAAACACGCAATATTTTCGAATTAAATTCCGGTGCGCGGCTGAAAATTAATTTCCTACTAAATAGGCACATTTCGAAATGAATGACGTAAACATATTTCGGTTTTAAAGTTGTTCGCCTGAGTGAATTTTTAGAAATGTAAAATAAAGAAATACTGAATACATTGTTTAAACAATGAAACCATTTTTAGGATGTCCTGGAAACTGATGTACCGAATACAAAATACGCAATATTTTCGAATTAAATTCCGGTGCTTTGCAGAAAATTCATTTCCTAATACATAAGCACATTTCAAATTGAATGACGTAAAAATTAATCGGTTCTAAAGGTGTTGGAATATTTGAATTTTTAGAAATGTAAAATAAAGTAAAACCGAATACATTCTTTAAACAATGACAGAATTTTTAGGATATTCCTGAAAACTGAAATACCGAATACAAAACACGCAAGATTTTGGAATTAAATTCTGGTGCACGGCTGAAAATTAATTTCCTAATAAATAAGCACATTTCGAAAGGAATGATGTAAAAATATTTCGGTTTTAAAGCTATTCGCCTGCGTGAAAATTTAGAAATAAAAAATAAAGAAAATCCGAATACATTGTTTAAACAATGAAACCATTGTTAGGAAACCTTGAAAACTGATTTACCGAATACAAAACACGCAATATTTTGGAATTAAATTCTGGTGCACGGCTGAAAATTAATTTCCTACCAAATAAGCACATTTCGAAAGGAATGACGAAAAAATATTTCTGTTTTAAAGTTGTTCGCCTGTGTGAATTTTTAGAAATGTAAAATAAAGTAAAACAGAATACATTGTTTAAACAATGAATCCATTGTTAGGAAATCTTGAAAACTGATTTACCGGATATAAAATACGCAATATTTTCGAATTAAATTCCGGTGCACGGCTGAAAATTAATTTCCCAATAAATAAGCACATTTCGAAATGAATGACGTAAAAATATCATGGTTTTAAAACTGTTCGCCTGTGTGAAATTTTAGAAATGTAAAAAAAAGTGAAACCGAATACATTGTTTAAACAATGAAACCATTGTTAGGAACTCCTGGAAACTGATATACCGAATACAAAAACTCAATATTTTCGAATTAAATTCCGGTATTCGGCAGAAAATTCATTTCCTAATACATAAGCACATTTCCAATTGAATGACGTAAATATTAATCGGCTCTAAAGGTGTTGGCCTGTTTGAATTTTTAGAAATGTAAAATAAAGTAAAACTGAATACATTGTTTAAACAATGAAACCATTGTTAGGAACTCCTGAAAACTGATATACCGAATACAAAATACGCAATATTTTCGAATTAAATTCCGGTGCACGGCTGAAATTTAATTTCCTAATAAATAAGCACATTTCGAAATGAATGACGTAAATATATTTCGGTTTTAAAGTTGTTCGCCTGTGTGAATTTTTAGAAATGTAAAATAAAGTAAAACCGAATACATTGTTTAAACAATGAATCCATTGTTAGGAAATCTTGAAAACTGATTTACCGGATATAAAATACGCAATATTTTCGAATTAAATTCTGGTGCACGGCTGAAATTTAATTTCCTAATAAATAAGCACATTTCGAAATGAATGACGTAAACATATTTCGGTTTTAAAGTTGTTCGCCTGTGTGATTTTTTAGAAATGTAAAATAAAGTAATACCTAATACTCTGTTTAAACAATGAAACCATTGTCTGGAAATTCTGAAAACAGATATACCGAATTCAAAACACGCAATATTTTCGAATTAAATTCCGGTGCACGGCTGAAAATTAATTTCCTACTAAATAGGCACATTTCGAAATGAATGACGTAAACATATTTCGGTTTTAAAGTTGTTCGCCTGTGTGAATTTTTAGAAATGTAAAATAAAGTAATACCGAATACATTGTTTAAACAATGAAACCATTTTTAGGATGTCCTGGAAACTGATGTACCGAATACAAAATACGCAATATTTTCGAATTAAATTCCGGTGCTTTGCAGAAAATTCATTTCCTAATACATAAGCACATTTCCAATTGAATGACGTAAAATTTAATCGGTTCTAAAGGTGTTGGAATATTTGAATTTTTAGAAATGTAAAATAAAGTAAAACCGAATACATTCTTTAAACAATGACAGAATTTTTAGGATATTCCTGAAAACTGATATACCGAATACAAAACACGCAAGATTTTGGAATTAAATTCTGGTGCACGGCTGAAAATTAATTTCCTAATAAATAAGCACATTTCGAAAGGAATGATGTAAAAATATTTCGGTTTTAAAGCTGTTCGCCTGCGTGAAAATTTAGAAATAAAAAATAAAGTAAATTCGAATACATTGTTTAAACAATGAAACCATTGTTAGGAAATATTGGAAACTGATTCAGCGGTTTAAAAATACACAATATTTTCGAATTAAATTCCGGTGCCCGGCTGATAATTAATTTCCTGCTAAATAAGCACATTTCGAAATGAATGACGAAAAAATATTTCTGTTTTAAAGTTGTTCGCCTGCGTGAATTTTTAGAAATGTAAAATAAAGTACAACAGAATACATTGTTTAAACAATGAAACCATTGTTAGGAAATCCAGAAAACAGATATACCGAATTCAAAACACGCAATATTTTCGAATTAAATCCTGATGCACGGCTGAAAATTAATTTCCCAACAAATAAGCAAATTTCGAAATGAATGACGTAAAAATATCATGGTTTTAAAACTGTTCGCCTGTGTGAAATTTTAGAAATGTAAAAAAAAAGTGAAACCGAATACATTGTTTAAAAAATGAAACCATTGTTAGGAAATCCTGGAAACTGATATACCGAATACAAAAATCTCAATATTTTCGTATTAAATTCCGGTATTCGGCAGAAAATTCATTTCCTAATACATAAGCACATTTCCAATTGAATGACGTAAAAATTAATCGGTTCTAAAGGTGTCGGCCTGTTTGAATTTTTAGAAATGTAAAATAAAGTAAAACCGAATACATTGTTTAAACAATGAAACCATTGTCAGGAAATTCTGAAAACAGATATACCGAATTCAAAACACGCAATATTTTGGAATTAAATTCTGGTGCACGGCTGAAATTTAACTTCCTAATAAATAAGCACATTTCGAAATGAATGACGTAAATATATTTCGGTTTTAAAGTTGTTCGCCTGTGTGAATTTTTAGAAATGTAAAATAAAGTAATACCGAATAGATTGTTTAAACAATGAAACCATTGTCAGGAAATTCTGAAAACAGATATACCGAATTCAAAACACGCAATATTTTCGAATTAAATTCCGGTATTCGGCAGAAAATTCATTTCCTAATACATAAGCACATTTCCAATTGAATGACGTAAAAATTAATCGGTTCTAAAGGTGTTGGCCTGTTTGAATTTTTAGAAATGTAAAATAAAGTAAAACCGAATACATTGTTTAAACAATGAAACCATTGTTAGGAACTCCTGAAAACTTATATACCGAATACAAAACACGCAATATTTTGGAATTAAATTCTGGTGCACGGCTTAAAAATAATTTCCTAATAAATAAGCACATTTCGAAATGGATGACGTAAAAATATTTCCGTTTTAAAGTTGTTCGCCTGTGTGAATATTTAGAAATGTAAAATAAAGTGAAACCGAATACATTGTTTAAACAATGAAACCATTGTTAGAATGTCCTGGAAACTGATATACCGAATACAAAACACGCAATATTTTCGAATTAAATTCCGGTGCTTTGCAGAAAATTCATTTCCTAATACATAAGCACATTTCGAAAGGAATGATGTAAAAATATTTCGGTTTTAAAGCTATTCGCCTGCGTGAAAATTTAGAAATAAAAAATAAAGTAAATCCGAATACATTGTTTAAACAATGAAACCATTGTTAGGAAATATTGGAAACTGATTTAGCGGTTTAAAAATACACAATATTTTCGAATTAAATTCCGGTGCCCGGCTGAAAATTAATTTCCTGCTAAATAAGCACATTTCGAAATGAATGACGAAAAAATATTTCTGTTTTAAAGTTGTTCGCCTGCGTGAATTTTTAGAAATGTAAAATAAAGTACAACAGAATACATTGTTTAAACAATGAAACCATTGTTAGGAAATCCAGAAAACAGATATACCGAATTCAAAACACGCAATATTTTCGAATTAAATTCTGATGCACGGCTGAAAATTAATTTCCCAATAAATAAGCACATTTCGAAATGAATGACGTAAAAATATCATTGTTTTAAAACTGTTCGCCTGTGTGAAATTTTAGAAATGTAAAATAAAGTGAAACCGAATACATTGTTTAAACAATGAAACCATTGTTAGGAACTCCTGGAAACTTATATACCGAATACAAAACACGCAATATTTTCGAATTAAATTCCGGTATTCGGCAGAAAATTCATTTCCTAATGCATAAGCACATTTCCAAATGAATGACGTAAAAATTAATCGGTTCTATAGGTGTTGGCCTGCTTGACTTTTTAGAAATGTAAAATAAAGTAAAACCGAATACATTGTTAAAACAATGAAACCATTGTTAGGAAACCTTGAAAACTGATTTACCGAATACAAAACACGCAATATTTTGGAATTAAATTCTGGTGCACGGCTGAAAATTAATTTCCTACCAAATAAGCACATTTCGAAAGGAATGACGAAAAAATATTTCTGTTTTAAAGTTGTTCGCCTGCGTGAATTTTTAGAAATGTAAAATAAAGTACAACCGAATATATTCTTTATACAATGAAACAATTGTTTGGAAATCGTGCAAACTGATTTACCGGATACAAAATACGCAATATTTTCGAATTAAATTCCGGTGCCCGGCTGAAAATTAATTTTCTACTAAATAAGCACATTTCGAAATGAATGACGAAAAAATATTTCGGTTTTAAAGTTGTTCGCCTGTGTGAATTTTTAGAAATGTAAAATAAAGTAAAACAGAATACATTGTTTAAACAATGAATCCATTGTTAGGAAATCTTGAAAACTGATTTACCGGATATAAAATACGCAATATTTTCGAATTAAATTCCGGTGCACGGCTGAAAATTAATTTCCCAATAAATAAGCACATTTCGAAATGAATGACGTAAAAATATCATGGTTTTAAAACTGTTCGCCTGTGTGAAATTTTAGAAATGTAAAAAAAAGTGAAACCGAATACATTGTTTAAACAATGAAACCATTGTTAGGAACTCCTGGAAACTGATATACCGAATACAAAAACTCAATATTTTCGAATTAAATTCCGGTATTCGGCAGAAAATTCATTTCCTAATACATAAGCACATTTCCAATTGAATGACGTAAATATTAATCGGCTCTAAAGGTGTTGGCCTGTTTGAATTTTTAGAAATGTAAAATAAAGTAAAACTGAATACATTGTTTAAATAATGAAACCATTGTTAGGAACTCCTGAAAACTGATATACCGAATACAAAATACGCAATATTTTCGAATTAAATTCTGGTGCACGGCTGAAATTTAATTTCCTAATAAATAAGCACATTTCGAAATGAATGACGTAAACATATTTCGGTTTTAAAGTTGTTCGCCTGTGTGAATTTTTAGAAATGTAAAATAAAGTAAAACAGAATACATTGTTTAAACAATGAATCCATTGTTAGGAAATCTTGAAAACTGATTTACCGGATATAAAATACGCAATATTTTCGAATTAAATTCTGGTGCACGGCTGAAATTTAATTTCCTAATAAATAAGCACATTTCGAAATGAATGACGTAAACATATTTCGGTTTTAAAGTTGTTCGCCTGTGTGATTTTTTAGAAATGTAAAATAAAGTAATACCTAATACTCTGTTTAAACAATGGAACCATTGTCTGGAAATTCTGAAAACAGATATACCGAATTCAAAACACGCAATATTTTCGAATTAAATTCCGGT
Source organism: Maratus speciosus (assembly GCA_963932465.1). Classification (NCBI taxonomy): domain Eukaryota; kingdom Metazoa; phylum Arthropoda; class Arachnida; order Araneae; family Salticidae; genus Maratus; species Maratus speciosus. The sequence goes on from OZ010799.1 coordinate 211,557,531, forward strand.
GCACGGCTGAAAATTAATTTCCTACTAAATAGGCACATTTCGAAATGAATGACGTAAACATATTTCGGTTTTAAAGTTGTTCGCCTGTGTGAATTTTTAGAAATGTAAAATAAAGTAATACCGAATACATTGTTTAAACAATGAAACCATTTTTAGGATGTCCTGGAAACTGATGTACCGAATACAAAATACGCAATATTTTCGAATTAAATTCCGGTGCTTTGCAGACAATTCATTTCCTAATACATAAGCACATTTCCAATTGAATGACGTAAAATTTAATCGGTTCTAAAGGTGTTGGAATATTTGAATTTTTAGAAATGTAAAATAAAGTAAAACCGAATACATTCTTTAAACAATGACAGAATTTTTAGGATATTCCTGAAAACTGATATACCGAATACAAAACACGCAAGATTTTGGAATTAAATTCTGGTGCACGGCTGAAAATTAATTTCCAAATAAATAAGCACATTTCGAAAGGAATGATGTAAAAATATTTCGGTTTTAAAGCTGTTCGCCTGCGTGAAAATTTAGAAATAAAAAATAAAGTAAATTCGAATACATTGTTTAAACAATGAAACCATTGTTAGGAAATATTGGAAACTGATTCAGCGGTTTAAAAATACACAATATTTTCGAATTAAATTCCGGTGCCCGGCTGATAATTAATTTCCTGCTAAATAAGCACATTTCGAAATGAATGACGAAAAAATATTTCTGTTTTAAAGTTGTTCGCCTGCGTGAATTTTTAGAAATGTAAAATAAAGTACAACAGAATACATTGTTTAAACAATGAAACCATTGTTAGGAAATCCAGAAAACAGATATACCGAATTCAAAACACGCAATATTTTCGAATTAAATCCTGATGCACGGCTGAAAATTAATTTCCCAACAAATAAGCAAATTTCGAAATGAATGACGTAAAAATATCATGGTTTTAAAACTGTTCGCCTGTGTGAAATTTTAGAAATGTAAAAAAAAAGTGAAACCGAATACATTGTTTAAAAAATGAAACCATTGTTAGGAACTCCTGGAAACTGATATACCGAATACAAAAATCTCAATATTTTCGTATTAAATTCCGGTATTCGGCAGAAAATTCATTTCCTAATACATAAGCACATTTCCAATTGAATGACGTAAAAATTAATCGGTTCTAAAGGTGTCGGCCTGTTTGAATTTTTAGAAATGTAAAATAAAGTAAAACCGAATACATTGTTTAAACAATGAAACCATTTTCAGGAAATTCTGAAAACAGATATACCGAATTCAAAACACGCAATATTTTCGAATTAAATTCTGGTGCACGGCTGAAATTTAACTTCCTAATAAATAAGCACATTTCGAAATGAATGACGTAAATATATTTCGGTTTTAAAGTTGTTCGCCTGTGTGAATTTTTAGAAATGTAAAATAAAGTAATACCGAATAGATTGTTTAAACAATGAAACCATTGTCAGGAAATTCTGAAAACAGATATACCGAATTCAAAACACGCAATATTTTCGAATTAAATTCCGGTATTCGGCAGAAAATTCATTTCCTAATACATAAGCACATTTCCAATTGAATGACGTAAAAATTAATCAGTTCTAAAGGTGTTGGCCTGTTTGAATTTTTAGAAATGTAAAATAAAGTAAAACCGAATACATTGTTTAAACAATGAAACCATTGTTAGGAACTCCTGAAAACTTATATACCGAATACAAAACACGCAATATTTTGGAATTAAATTCTGGTGCACGGCTTAAAAATAATTTCCTAATAAATAAGCACATTTCGAAATGGATGACGTAAAAATATTTCCGTTTTAAAGTTGTTCGCCTGTGTGAATATTTAGAAATGTAAAATAAAGTGAAACCGAATACATTGTTTAAACAATGAAACCATTGTTAGAATGTCCTGGAAACTGATATACCGAATACAAAACACGCAATATTTTCGAATTAAATTCCGGTGCTTTGCAGAAAATTCATTTCCTAATACATAAGCACATTTCCAATTGAATGACGTAAAAATTAATCGGTTCTAAAGGTGTCGGCCTATTTGAATTTTTAGAAATGTAAAATAAAGTAAAACCGAATACATTCTTTAAACAATGAAACCATTGTTAGGAAATCCAGAAAACAGATACACCGAATTCAAAACACGCAATATTTTCGAATTAAATCCTGATCCCCGGCTGAAAATTAATTTCCTACTAAATAAGCACATTTCGAAATGAATGACGAAAAAATATCTCGGTTTTAAAGTTGTTCGCCTGTGTGATTTTTTAGAAATGTAAAATAAAGTAATACCGAATACATTGTTTAAACAATGAAACCATTGTTAGGAAATCCTGAAAACTGATATACCGAATACAAAACACGCAATATTTTGGAATTAAATTCTGGTGCACGGCTGAAAATTAATTTCCTACTAAATAAGCACATTTCGAAATGAATGACGAAAAAATATCATGGTTTTAAAACTGTTCGCCTTTGTGAAATTTTAGAAATGTAAAATAAAGTGAAACGGAATACATTGTTTAAACAATGAAACCATTGTTAGGAACTCCTGGAAGCCGATTTACCGGATACAAAATACGCAATATTTTCGAATTAAATTCCGGTGCCCGGCTGAAAATTAATTTCCTACTAAATAAGCACATTTCGAAATGAATGACGAAAAAATATTTCGGTTTTAAGATGTTCGCCTGTGTGAATGTTTAGAAATGTAAAATATAGTAAAACATAATACATTGTTTAAACAATGAAACCATTGATAGGAAATCTTGAAATCTGATTTACCGGATATAAAATACGCAATATTTTCGAATTAATTTCCGGTGCACGGCTGAAATTTAATTTCCGAATAAATAAGCACATTTCGAAATGAACGACGTAAACATATTTCGGTTTTCAAGTTGTTCGCCTGTGTGAATTTTTAGAAATGTAAAATAAAGTAATACCGAATACATTGTTTAAACAATGAAACCATTTTTAGGATGTCCTGGAAACTGATGTACCGAATACAAAATACGCAATATTTTCGAATTAAATTCCGGTGCTTTGCAGAAAATTCATTTCCTAATACATAAGCACATTTCCAATTGAATGACGTAAAATTTAATCGGTTCTAAAGGTGTTGGAATATTTGAATTTTTAGAAATGTAAAATAAAGTAAAACCGAATACATTCTTTAAACAATGACAGAATTTTTAGGATATTCCTGAAAACTGATATACCGAATACAAAACACGCAAGATTTTGGAATTAAATTCTGGTGCACGGCTGAAAATTAATTTCCTAATAAATAAGCACATTTCGAAAGGAATGATGTAAAAATATTTCGGTTTTAAAGCTGTTCGCCTGCGTGAAAATTTAGAAATAAAAAATAAAGTAAATTCGAATACATTGTTTAAACAATGAAACCATTGTTAGGAAATATTGGAAACTGATTCAGCGGTTTAAAAATACACAATATTTTCGAATTAAATTCCGGTGCCCGGCTGATAATTAATTTCCTGCTAAATAAGCACATTTCGAAATGAATGACGAAAAAATATTTCTGTTTTAAAGTTGTTCGCCTGCGTGAATTTTTAGAAATGTAAAATAAAGTACAACAGAATACATTGTTTAAACAATGAAACCATTGTTAGGAAATCCAGAAAACAGATATACCGAATTCAAAACACGCAATATTTTCGAATTAAATCCTGATGCACGGCTGAAAATTAATTTCCCAACAAATAAGCAAATTTCGAAATGAATGACGTAAAAATATCATGGTTTTAAAACTGTTCGCCTGTGTGAAATTTTAGAAATGTAAAAAAAAAGTGAAACCGAATACATTGTTTAAAAAATGAAACCATTGTTAGGAACTCCTGGAAACTGATATACCGAATACAAAAATCTCAATATTTTCGTATTAAATTCCGGTATTCGGCAGAAAATTCATTTCCTAATACATAAGCACATTTCCAATTGAATGACGTAAAAATTAATCGGTTCTAAAGGTGTCGGCCTGTTTGAATTTTTAGAAATGTAAAATAAAGTAAAACCGAATACATTGTTTAAACAATGAAACCATTGTCAGGAAATTCTGAAAACAGATATACCGAATTCAAAACACGCAATATTTTGGAATTAAATTCTGGTGCACGGCTGAAATTTAACTTCCTAATAAATAAGCACATTTCGAAATGAATGACGTAAATATATTTCGGTTTTAAAGTTGTTCGCCTGTGTGAATTTTTAGAAATGTAAAATAAAGTAATACCGAATAGATTGTTTAAACAATGAAACCATTGTCAGGAAATTCTGAAAACAGATATACCGAATTCAAAACACGCAATATTTTCGAATTAAATTCCGGTATTCGGCAGAAAATTCATTTCCTAATACATAAGCACATTTCCAATTGAATGACGTAAAAATTAATCGGTTCTAAAGGTGTTGGCCTGTTTGAATTTTTAGAAATGTAAAATAAAGTAAAACCGAATACATTGTTTAAACAATGAAACCATTGTTAGGAACTCCTGAAAACTTATATACCGAATACAAAACACGCAATATTTTGGAATTAAATTCTGGTGCACGGCTTAAAAATAATTTCCTAATAAATAAGCACATTTCGAAATGGATGACGTAAAAATATTTCCGTTTTAAAGTTGTTCGCCTGTGTGAATATTTAGAAATGTAAAATAAAGTGAAACCGAATACATTGTTTAAACAATGAAACCATTGTTAGAATGTCCTGGAAACTGATATACCGAATACAAAACACGCAATATTTTCGAATTAAATTCCGGTGCTTTGCAGAAAATTCATTTCCTAATACATAAGCACATTTCGAAAGGAATGATGTAAAAATATTTCGGTTTTAAAGCTATTCGCCTGCGTGAAAATTTAGAAATAAAAAATAAAGTAAATCCGAATACATTGTTTAAACAATGAAACCATTGTTAGGAAATATTGGAAACTGATTTAGCGGTTTAAAAATACACAATATTTTCGAATTAAATTCCGGTGCCCGGCTGAAAATTAATTTCCTGCTAAATAAGCACATTTCGAAATGAATGACGAAAAAATATTTCTGTTTTAAAGTTGTTCGCCTGCGTGAATTTTTAGAAATGTAAAATAAAGTACAACAGAATACATTGTTTAAACAATGAAACCATTGTTAGGAAATCCAGAAAACAGATATACCGAATTCAAAACACGCAATATTTTCGAATTAAATTCTGATGCACGGCTGAAAATTAATTTCCCAATAAATAAGCACATTTCGAAATGAATGACGTAAAAATATCATTGTTTTAAAACTGTTCGCCTGTGTGAAATTTTAGAAATGTAAAATAAAGTGAAACCGAATACATTGTTTAAACAATGAAACCATTGTTAGGAACTCCTGGAAACTTATATACCGAATACAAAACACGCAATATTTTCGAATTAAATTCCGGTATTCGGCAGAAAATTCATTTCCTAATGCATAAGCACATTTCCAAATGAATGACGTAAAAATTAATCGGTTCTATAGGTGTTGGCCTGCTTGACTTTTTAGAAATGTAAAATAAAGTAAAACCGAATACATTGTTAAAACAATGAAACCATTGTTAGGAAACCTTGAAAACTGATTTACCGAATACAAAACACGCAATATTTTGGAATTAAATTCTGGTGCACGGCTGAAAATTAATTTCCTACCAAATAAGCACATTTCGAAAGGAATGACGAAAAAATATTTCTGTTTTAAAGTTGTTCGCCTGCGTGAATTTTTAGAAATGTAAAATAAAGTACAACCGAATATATTCTTTATACAATGAAACAATTGTTTGGAAATCGTGCAAACTGATTTACCGGATACAAAATACGCAATATTTTCGAATTAAATTCCGGTGCCCGGCTGAAAATTAATTTTCTACTAAATAAGCACATTTCGAAATGAATGACGAAAAAATATTTCGGTTTTAAAGTTGTTCGCCTGTGTGAATTTTTAGAAATGTAAAATAAAGTAAAACAGAATACATTGTTTAAACAATGAATCCATTGTTAGGAAATCTTGAAAACTGATTTACCGGATATAAAATACGCAATATTTTCGAATTAAATTCCGGTGCACGGCTGAAAATTAATTTCCCAATAAATAAGCACATTTCGAAATGAATGACGTAAAAATATCATGGTTTTAAAACTGTTCGCCTGTGTGAAATTTTAGAAATGTAAAAAAAAGTGAAACCGAATACATTGTTTAAACAATGAAACCATTGTTAGGAACTCCTGGAAACTGATATACCGAATACAAAAACTCAATATTTTCGAATTAAATTCCGGTATTCGGCAGAAAATTCATTTCCTAATACATAAGCACATTTCCAATTGAATGACGTAAATATTAATCGGCTCTAAAGGTGTTGGCCTGTTTGAATTTTTAGAAATGTAAAATAAAGTAAAACTGAATACATTGTTTAAATAATGAAACCATTGTTAGGAACTCCTGAAAACTGATATACCGAATACAAAATACGCAATATTTTCGAATTAAATTCCGGTGCACGGCTGAAATTTAATTTCCTAATAAATAAGCACATTTCGAAATGAATGACGTAAATATATTTCGGTTTTAAAGTTGTTCGCCTGTGTGAATTTTTAGAAATGTAAAATAAAGTAAAACAGAATACATTGTTTAAACAATGAATCCATTGTTAGGAAATCTTGAAAACTGATTTACCGGATACAAAATACGCAATATTTTCGAATTAAATTCCGGTGCCCGGCTGAAAATTAATTTCCGACTAAATAAGCAAATTTCGAAATGAATGACGAAAAAATATTTCGGTTTTAAGTTGTTCGTCTGTGTGAATATTTAGAAATGTAAAATTAAGTGAAACCGAATACATTGTTTAAACAATGAAACCATTGTTAGAATGTCCTGGAAACTGATATATCGAATACAAAACACGCAATATTTTCGAATTAAATTCCGGTGCTTTGCAGAAAATTCATTTTTTAATACATAAGCACATTTCCAATTGAATGACGTAAAAATTAATCGGTTCTAAAGGTGTTGGCCTATTTGAATTTTTAGAAATGTAAAATAAAGTAAAACCGAATACATTCTTTAAACAATGAAACCATTGTTAGGAAATCCAGAAAACAGATACACCGAATTCAAAACACGCAATATTTTCGAATTAAATCCTGATGCACGGCTGAAAATTAATTTCCCAACAAATAAGCACATTTCGAAATGAATGACGTAAAAATGTCATGGTTTTAAAACTGTTCGCCTGTGTGAAATTTTAGAAATGTAAAAAAAAAGTGAAACCGAATACATTGTTTAAAAAATGAAACCATAGTTAGGAACTCCTGGAAACTGATATACCGAATACAAAAATCTCAATATTTTCGTATTAAATTCCGGTATTCGACAGAAAATTCATTTCCTAATACATAAGCACATTTCCAATTGAATGACGTAAAAATTAATCGGTTCTAAAGGTGTCGGCCTGTTTGAATTTTTAGAAATGTAAAATAAAGTAAAACCGAATACATTGTTTAAACAATGAAACCATTGTTAGGAACTCCTGAAAACTGATATACCGAATACAAAATACGCAATATTTTCGAATTAAATTCCGGTGCACGGCTGAAAATTAATTTCCTACTAAATAAGCACAATTCCAAATGAATGACGGAAAAATATTTCGGTTTTAAAGTTGTTCGCCTGTGTGAAAATTTAGAAATGTAAAATAAAGTAAAACCGAATACATTGTTTAAACAATGAAACCATTGTCAGGAAATTCTGAAAACAGATATACCGAATTCAAAACACGCAATATTTTCGAATTAAATTCTGGTGCACGGCTGAAATTTAACTTCCTAATAAATAAGCACATTTCGAAATGAATGACGTAAATATATTTCGGTTTTAAAGTTGTTCGCCTGTGTGAATTTTTAGAAATGTAAAATAAAGTAATACCGAATAGATTGTTTAAACAATGAAACCATTGTCAGGAAATTCTGAAAAAAGATATACCGAATTCAAAACACGCAATATTTTCGAATTAAATTCTGATGCACGGCTGAAAATTAATTTCCCAATAAATAAGCACATTTCGAAATGAATGACGTAAAAATATCATTGTTTTAAAACTGTTCGCCTGTGTGAAATTTTAGAAATGTAAAATAAACTGAAACCGAATACATTGTTTAAACAATGAAACCATTGTTAGGAACTCCTGGAAAGTTATATACCGAATACAAAACACGCAATATTTTCGAATTAAATTCCGGTATTCGGCAGAAAATTCATTTCCTAATACATAAGCACATTTCCAATTGAATGACGTAAAAATTAATCGGTTCTATAGGTGTTGGCCTGCTTGACTTTTTAGAAATGTAAAATAAAGTAAAACCGAATACATTGTTTAAACAATGAAACCATTGTTAGGAAATATTGAAAACTCATATACCGAATACAAAACACGCAATATTTTGGAATTAAATTCTGGTGCACGGCTGAAATTTAATTTGCTACTAAATAAGCACATTTCGAAATGAATGACGTAAACATATTTTGGTTTTAAAGTTAATCGCCTGTGTGAATTTTTAGAAATGTAAAATAAAGTAATACCTAATACACTGTTTAAACAATGAAACCATTGTCAGGAAATTCTGAAAACAGATATACCGAATTCAAAACACGCAATATTTTCGAATTAAATTCCGGTGCACGGCTGAAAATTAATTTCCTACTAAATAGACACATTTCGAAATGAATGACGTAAACATATTTCGGTTTTAAAGTTGTTCGCCTGAGTGAATTTTTAGAAATGTAAAATAAAGAAATACTGAATACATTGTTTAAACAATGAAACCATTTTTAGGATGTCCTGGAAACTGATGTACCGAATACAAAATACGCAATATTTTCGAATTAAATTCCGGTGCTTTGCAGAAAATTCATTTCCTAATACATAAGCACATTTCCAATTGAATGACGTAAAAATTAATCGGTTCTAAAGGTGTTGGAATATTTGAATTTTTAGAAATGTAAAATAAAGTAAAACCGAATACATTCTTTAAACAATGACATAATTTTTAGGATATTCCTGAAAACTGAAATACCGAATACAAAACACGCAAGATTTTGGAATTAAATTCTGGTGCACGGCTGAAAATTAATTTCCTAATAAATAAGCACATTTCGAAAGGAATGATGTAAAAATATTTCGGTTTTAAAGCTATTCGCCTGCGTGAAAATTTAGAAATAAAAAATAAAGAAAATCCGAATACATTGTTTAAACAATGAAACCATTGTTAGGAAATATTGGAAACTGATTTAGCGGTTTAAAAATACACAATATTTTCGAATTAAATTCCGGTGCCCGGCTGAAAATTAATTTCCTGCTAAATAAGCACATTTCGAAATGAATGACGAAAAAATATTTCTGTTTTAAAGTTGTTCGCCTGCGTGAATTTTTAGAAATGTAAAATAAAGTACAACAGAATACATTGTTTAAACAATGAAACCATTGTTAGGAAATCCAGAAAACAGATATACCGAATTCACAACACGCAATATTTTCGAATTAAATTCTGATGCACGGCTGAAAATTAATTTCCCAATAAATAAGCACATTTCGAAATGAATGACGTAACAATATCATTGTTTTAAAACTGTTCGCCTGTGTGAAATTTTAGAAATGTAAAATAAAGTGAAACCGAATACATTGTTTAAACAATGAAACCATTGTTAGGAACTCCTGGAAACTTATATACCGAATACAAACAATACCGAATACTTATATACCGGTATTCGGCAGAAAATTCATTTCCTAATACATAAGCACATTTCCAATTGAATGACGTAAATATTAATCGGCTCTAAAGGTGTTGGCCTGTTTGAATTTTTAGAAATGTAAAATAAAGTAAAAATGAATACATTGTTTAAACAATGAAACCATTGTTAGGAACTCCTGAAAACTGATATACCGAATACAAAATACGCAATATTTTCGAATTAAATTCCGGTGCACGGCTGAAAATTAATTTCCTACTAAATAAGCACAATTCTTAATGAATGACGAAAAAATATTTCGGTTTTAAAGTTGTTCGCCTGTGTGAAAATTTAGAAATGTAAAATAAAGTAAAACCGAATACATTGTTTAAACAATGAAACCATTGTCAGGAAATTCTGAAAACAGATATACCGAATTCAAAACACGCAATATTTTCGAATTAAATTCTGGTGCACGGCTGAAATTTAATTTCCTAATAAATAAGCACATTTCGAAATGAATGACGTAAATATATTTCGGTTTTAAAGTTGTTCGCCTGTGTGAATTTTTAGAAATGTAAAATAAAGTAAAACAGAATAAATTGTTTAAACAATGAATCCATTGTTAGGAAATCTTGAAAACTGATTTACCGGATATAAAATATGCAATATTTTCGAATTAAATTCCGGTGCACGGCTGAAAATTAATTTCCCAATAAATAAGCACATTTCGAAATGAATGACGTAAAAATATCATGGTTTTAAAACTGTTCGCCTGTGTGAAATTTTAGAAATGTAAAAAAAAAGTGAAACCGAATACATTGTTTAAACAATGAAACCATTGTTAGGAACTCCTGGAAACTGATATACCGAATACAAAAAACTCAATATTTTCGAATTAAATTCCGGTATTCGGCAGAAAATTCATTTCCTAATACATAAGCACATTTCCAATTGAATGACGTAAATATTAATCGGCTCTAAAGGTGTTGGCCTGTTTGAATTTTTAGAAATGTAAAATAAAGTAAAATTGAATACATTGTTTAAACAATGAAACCATTGTTAGGAACTCCTGAAAACTGATATACCGAATACAAAATACGCAATATTTTCGAATTAAATTCCGGTGCACGGCTGAAAATTAATTTCCTACTAAATAAGCACAATTCCAAATGAATGACGAAAAAATATTTCGGTTTTAAAGTTGTTCGCCTGTGTGAAAATTTAGAAATGTAAAATAAAGTAAAACCGAATACATTGTTTAAACAATGAAACCATTGTCAGGAAATTCTGAAAACAGATATACCGAATTCAAAGCACGCAATATTTTCGAATTAAATTCTGGTGCACGGCTGAAATTTAATTTCCTAATAAATAAGCACATTTCGAAATGAATGACGTAAATATATTTCGGTTTTAAAGTTGTTCGCCTGTGTGAATTTTTAGAAATGTAAAATAAAGTAATAACGAATACATTGTTTAAACAATGAAACCATTGTCAGGAAATTCTGAAAACAGATATACCGAATTCAAAACACGCAATATTTTCGAATTAAATTCTGGTGCACGGCTGAAATTTAATTTCCTAATAAATAAGCACATTTCGAAATGAATGACGTAGACATAGTTCGGTTTTAAAGTTGTTCCCCTGTGTGATTTTTTAGAAATGTAAAATAAAGTAATACCTAATACTCTGTTTAAACAATGAAACCATTGTCTGGAAATTCTGAAAACAGATATACCGAATTCAAAACACGCAATATTTTCGAATTAAATTCCAGTGCACGGCTGAAAATTAATTTCCTACTAAATAGGCACATTTCGAAATGAATGACGTAAACATATTTCGGTTTTAAAGTTGTTCGCCTGTGTGAATTTTTAGAAATGTAAAATAAAGTAATACCGAATACATTGTTTAAACAATGAAACCATTTTTAGGATGTCCTGGAAACTGATGTACCGAATACAAAATACGCAATATTTTCGAATTAAATTCCGGTGCTTTGCAGAAAATTCATTTCCTAATACATAAGCACATTTCCAATTGAATGACGTAAAAATTAATCGGTTCTATAGGTGTTGGCCTGCTTGACTTTTTAGAAATGTAAAATAAAGTAAAACCGAATACATTGTTTAAACAATGAAACCATTGTTAGGAAATCTTGAAAACTGATTTACCGAATACAAAACACGCAATATTTTGGAATTAAATTCTGGTGCACGGCTGAAAATTAATTTCCTACCAAATAAGCACATTTTGAAAGGAATGACGAAAAAATATTTCTGTTTTAAAGTTGTTCGCCTGCGTGAATTTTTAGAAATGTAAAATAAAGTACAACCGAATATATTCTTTATACAATGAAACAATTGTTTGGAAATCGTGCAAACTGATTTACCGGATACAAAATACGCAATATTTTCGAATTAAATTCTGATGCACGGCTGAAAATTAATTTCCTAATAAATAAGCACATTTCGAAATGAATAACGTAAAAATATCATTGTTTTAAAACTGTTCGCCTGTGTGAAATTTTAGAAATGTAAAATAAAGTGAAACCGAATACATTGTTTAAACAATGAAACCATTGTTAGGAACTCCTGGAAACTTATATACCGGATACAAAACACGCAATATTTTCGAATTAAATTCCGGTGCACGGCTGAAAATTAATTTCCTACCAAATAAGCACATTTCGAAATGAATGACGAAAAAATATTTCGGATTTAAAGTTGTTCGCCTGTGTGAATTTTTAGAAATGTAAAATAAAGTAAAACAGAATACATTGTTTAAACAATGAATCCATTGTTAGGAAATCTTTAAAACTGATTTACCGAATACAAAAAACGCAATATTTTGGAATTAAATTCTGGTGCACGGCTGAAAATTAATTTCCTACCAAATAAGCACATTTCGAAAGGAATGACGAAAAAATATTTCTGTTTTAAAGTTGTTCGCCTAAGTGAATTATTAGAAATGTAAAATAAAGTACAACCGAATATATTCTTTATACAATGAAACAATTGTTTGGAAATCGTGCAAACTGATTTACCGGATACAAAATACGCAATATTTTCGAATTAAATTCCGGTGCCCGGCTGAAAATTAATTTTCTACTAAATAAGCACATTTCGAAATGAATGACGAAAAAATATTTCTTGAAAACTGATTTACCGGATATAAAATACGCAATATTTTCGAATTAAATTCCGGTGCACGGCTGAAATTTATTTTCCTAATAAATAAGCACATTTCGATATGAATGACGTAAACATATTTCGGATTTAAAGTTGTTCGCCTGTGTGATTTTTTAGAAATGTAAAATAAAATAAAACCGAGCACATTGTTTAAACAATAAAACCATTGTTAGGAAGTCTTGAAAACTGATTTACCGAATACAAGACACGCAATATTTTGGAATTAAATTCTGGTGCACGGCTGAAAATTAATTTCCTACCAAATAAGCACATTTCGAAAGGAATGACGAAAAAATATTTCTGTTTTAAAGTTGTTCGCCTGCGTGAATTTTTAGAAATGTAAAATAAAGTACAACCGAATAAATTCTTTATACAATGAAACAATTGTTAGGAACTCCTGGAAACTGATTTTCCGGATACAAAATACGCAATATTTTCGAATTAAATTCTGGTGCACGGCTGAAATTTAATTTCCTAATAAATAAGCACATTTCGAAATGAATGATGTAAACATATTTCGGTTTTAAAGTTGTTCGCCTGTGTGAATTTTTGAAATGTAAAATAAAGTAATACCGAATGCATTGCTTAAACAATGAAACCATTGTTAGGAAATATTGAAAACTGATTTACCGGATAAAAAATACGCAATATTTTCGAATTAAATTCCGGTGCACGGCTGAAAATTAATTTCCTACTAAATAGGCACATTTCGAAATGAATGACGTAAACATATATCGGTTTTAAAGTTGTTCGCCTGTGTGAATTTTTAGAAATGTAAAATAAAGTAATACCGAATACATTGTTTAAACAATGAAACCATTGTTAGGATGTCCTGGAAACTGATATGCCGAATACAAAATACGCAATATTTTCGAATTAAATTCTGGTGCACGGCTGAAATTTAATTTCCTAATAAATAAGCACATTTCCAATTGAATGACGTAAAAATTAATCGGTTCTAATGGTGTTGGCCTGTTTGAATTTTTAGAAATGTAAAAATAAAGTAAAACCGAATACATTCTTTAAACAATGACAGTATTTTTAGGATATTCCTGAAAACTGATTTACCGAATACAAAACACGCAATATTTTGGAATTAAATTCTGGTGCACGGCTGAAAATTAATTTCCTACCAAATAAGCACATTTCGAAAGGAATGACGAAAAAATATTTCTGTTTTAAAGTTGTTCGCCTGCGTGAATTTTTAGAAATGTAAAATAAAGTACAACCGAATAAATTCTTTAAACAATGAAACAATTGTTAGGAAATCTTGAAAACTGATTTACCGGATATAAAATACGCAATATTTTCGAGTTAAATTCCGGTGCACGGCTGAAATTTAATTTCCTAATAAATAAGCACATTTCGAAAAGAATGACGTAAAGATATTTTGGTTTTAAAGATGTTCGCCTGTGTGACTTTTTAGAAATGTAAAATAAGGTAATACCGAATACATTGTTTAAACAATGAAGCCATTGTTAGGAAATCCTGAAAACTGATATACCGAATACAAAACACGCAATATTTTGGAATTAAATTCTGGTGCACGGCTGAAAATTAATTTCCTACTAAATAAGCACATTTCGAAATGAATGACGAAAAAATATTTCGGTTTTAAAGTTGTTCGCCTGTGTGAATTTTTAGAAATTTAAAATAAAGTAAAAGAGAATACATTGTTTAAACAATGAAACCATTGTTAGGAAATCTTGAAAACTGATTTACCGGATATAAAATACGCAATATTTTCGAATTAAATTCCGGTGCACGGCTGAAATTTAATTTCCTAATAAATAAGCACATTTCGAAATGAATGACGTAAACATATTTCGGTTTTAAAGTTGTTCGCCTGTGTGATTTTTTAGAAATGTAAAATAAAGTAATACCGAATACATTGTTTAAACAATGAAACCATTGTTAGGAAATCCTGAAAACTGATATACCGAATACAAAACACGCAATATTTTGGAATTAAATTCTGGTGCACGGCTGAAAATTTATTTCCTACTAAATAAGCACATATCGAAAGGGATGACGAAAAAATATCATGGTTTTAAATCAGTTCGCCTGCGTGAAATTTTAGAAATGTAAAATAAAGTGAAACTGAATACATTGTTTAAACAATGAAACCATTGTTAGGAACTCCTGGAAACTGATTTACCGGATACAAAATACGCAATATTTTCGAATTAAATTCCGGTGCCCGGCTGAAATTTAATTTCCTACTAAAAAAGCACATTTCGAAATGAATGACGATAAAATATCTTGGTTTTAAGGTTGTTCGCCTGTGTGAAAATTTAGAAATGTAAAATAAAGTAAAACCGAATACATTGTATAAACAATGAAACCATTGCCAGGAAATTCTGAAAACAGATATACCAAATTCAAAACACGCAATATTTTCGAATTAAATTCTGGTGCACGGCTGAAATTTAATTTCCTAATAAATAAGCACATTTCGAAATGAATGACGAAAAAATATTTCGGTTTTAAGTTGTTCGCCTGTGTGAATTTTTAGAAATGTAAAATAAAGTAAAACCGAATACATTCTTTAAACAATGAAACCATTGTTAGGAAATCCAGAAAACAGATACACCGAATTCAAAACACGCAATATTTTGGAATTAAATCCTGATGCACGGCTGAAAATTAATCTCCCAATAAATAAGCACATTTCGAAATGAATGACGTAACAATATCATGGTTTTGAAACTGTTCGTCTGTGTGAAATTTTAGAAATGAAAAATAAAGTGAAACCGAATACATTGTTTAAAAATTGAAACCATTGTTAGGAACTCCTGGAAACTGATATACCGAATGCAAAACACTCAATATTTTCGAATTAAATTTCGGTATTCGGCAGAAAATTCATTTCCAAATACATAAGCACATTTCCAGTTGAATGACGTAAAAATCAATCGGTTCTAAAGGTGTTGGCCTGTTTGAATTTTTAGAAATGTAAAATAAAGTAAAACCGAATACATTGTTTAAACAATGAATCCATTGTTAGGAACTCCTGAAAACTGATATACCGAATACAAAACACGCAATATTTTGGAATTAAATTCTGGTGCACGGCTGAAAAATAATTTCCTAATAAATAAGCACATTTAGAAATGAATGACGTAAAAATATTTCGGTTCCAAAGCTGTTCGCCTGTGTGAAAATTTATAAATAAAAAATAAACTAAAACCGAGTGCATTGTTTAAACAATGAAACCATTGTTAGGAAATCTTGGAAACTGATTTACCAGATACAAAATACGCAATATTTTTGAATTAAATTCCGGTGCACGGCTGAAAATTAATTTCCTACTAAATAAGCACATTTCGAAATGAATGACGTAAACATATTTTGGTTTTAAAGTTGTTCGCCTGTTTGAATTTTTAGAAATGTAAAATAAAGTAATACCTAATACATTGTTTAAACAATGAAACCATTGTCAGGAAATTCTAAAAACAGATATACCGAATTCAAAACACGCAATATTTTCGAATTAAATTCTGGTGCACGGCTGAAATTTAATTTCCTAATAAATAAGCACATTTCGAAATGAATGACGTAAACATATTTCGGTTTTAAAGTTGTTCGCCTGTGTGAATTTTTGAAATGTAAAATAAAGTAATACCGAATGCATTGTTTAAACAATGAAACCATTGTTAGGAAATCTTGAAAACTGATTTATCGGATACAAAATACGCAATATTTTCGAATTAAATTCCGGTGCACGGCTGATAAAATTAATTTCCTACTAAATAGGCACATTTCGAAATGAATGACGTAAACATATTTCGGTTTTAAAGTTGTTCGCCTGTGTGAATTTTTAGAAATGTAAAATAAAGTAAAACCGAATACATTGTTTAAACAATGAAACCATTGTTAGGAAATATTGAAAACTGATATACCGAATACAAAACACGCAATATTTTGGAATTAAATTCTGGTGCACGGCTGAAATTTAATTTGCTACTAAATAAGCACATTTCGAAATGAATGACGTAAACATATTTTGGTTTTAAAGTTAATCGCCTGTGTGAATTTTTAGAAATGTAAAATAAAGTAATACCTAATACACTGTTTAAACAATGAAACCATTGTCAGGAAATTCTGAAAACAGATATACCGAATTCAAAACACGCAATATTTTCGAATTAAATTCCGGTGCACGGCTGAAAATTAATTTCCTACTAAATAGACACATTTCGAAATGAATGACGTAAACATATTTCGGTTTTAAAGTTGTTCGCCTGAGTGAATTTTTAGAAATGTAAAATAAAGAAATACTGAATACATTGTTTAAACAATGAAACCATTTTTAGGATGTCCTGGAAACTGATGTACCGAATACAAAATACGCAATATTTTCGAATTAAATTCCGGTGCTTTGCAGAAAATTCATTTCCTAATACATAAGCACATTTCCAATTGAATGACGTAAAAATTAATCGGTTCTAAAGGTGTTGGAATATTTGAATTTTTAGAAATGTAAAATAAAGTAAAACCGAATACATTCTTTAAACAATGACATAATTTTTAGGATATTCCTGAAAACTGAAATACCGAATACAAAACACGCAAGATTTTGGAATTAAATTCTGGTGCACGGCTGAAAATTAATTTCCTAATAAATAAGCACATTTCGAAAGGAATGATGTAAAAATATTTCGGTTTTAAAGCTATTCGCCTGCGTGAAAATTTAGAAATAAAAAATAAAGAAAATCCGAATACATTGTTTAAACAATGAAACCATTGTTAGGAAATATTGGAAACTGATTTAGCGGTTTAAAAATACACAATATTTTCGAATTAAATTCCGGTGCCCGGCTGAAAATTAATTTCCTATTAAATAAGCACATTTCGAAATGAATGACGAAAAAATATTTCTGTTTTAAAGTTGTTCGCCTGCGTGAATTTTTAGAAATGTAAAATAAAGTACAACAGAATACATTGTTTAAACAATGAAACCATTGTTAGGAAATCCAGAAAACAGATATACCGAATTCAAAACACGCAATATTTTCGAATTAAATTCTGATGCACGGCTGAAAATTAATTTCCCAATAAATAAGCACATTTCGAAATGAATGACGTAACAATATCATTGTTTTAAAACTGTTCGCCTGTGTGAAATTTTAGAAATGTAAAATAAAGTGAAACCGAATACTTTGTTTAAACAATGAAACCATTGTTAGGAACTCCTGGAAACTTATATACCGAATACAAAACACGCAATATTTTCGAATTAAATTCCGGTATTCGGCAGAAAATTCATTTCCTAATGCATAAGCACATTTCCAAATGATTGACGTAAAAATTAATCGGTTCTATAGGTGTTGGAATATTTGAATTTTTAGAAATGTAAAATAAAGTAAAACCGAATTCATTCTTTAAACAATGACAGAATTTTTAGGATATTCCTGAAAACTGAAATACCGAATACAAAACACGCAAGATTTTGCAATTAAATTCTGGTGCACGGCTGAAAATTAATTTCATAATAAATAAGCACATTTCGAAAGGAATAATGTAAAAATATTTCGGTTTTAAAGCTATTCGCCTGCGTGAAAATTTAGAAATAAAAAATAAAGTAAATCCGAATACATTGTTTAAACAATGAAACCATTGTTAGGAAATATTGGAAACTGATTTAGCGGTTTAAAAATACACAATATTTTCGAATTAAATTCCGGTGCCCGGCTGAAAATTAATTTCCTGCTAAATAAGCACATTTCGAAATGATTGACGAAAAAATATTTCTGTTTTAAAGTTGTTCGCCTGCGTGAATTTATAGAAATGTAAAATAAAGTACAACAGGATACATTGTTTAAACAATGAAACCATTGTTAGGAAATCCAGAAAACAGATATACCGAATTCAAAACACGCAATATTTTCGAATTAAATTCTGATGCACGGCTGAAAATTAATTTCCCAATAAATAAGCACATTTCGAAATGAATGACGTAAAAATATCATTGTTTTAAAACTGTTCGCCTGTGTGAAATTTTAGAAATGTAAAATAAAGTGAAACCGAATACATTGTTTAAACAATGAAACCATTGTTAGGAACTCCTGGAAACTTATATACCGAATACAAACAATACCGAATACTTATATACCGGTATTCGGCAGAAAATTCATTTCCTAATACATAAGCACATTTCCAATTGAATGACGTAAATATTAATCGGCTCTAAAGGTGTTGGCCTGTTTGAATTTTTAGAAATGTAAAATAAAGTAAAAATGAATACATTGTTTAAACAATGAAACCATTGTTAGGAACTGCTGAAAACTGATATACCGAATACAAAATACGCAATATTTTCGAATTAAATTCCGGTGCACGGCTGAAAATTAATTTCCTACTAAATAAGCACAATTCTTAATGAATGACGAAAAAATATTTCGGTTTTAAAGTTGTTCGCCTGTGTGAAAATTTAGAAATGTAAAATAAAGTAAAACCGAATACATTGTTTAAACAATGAAACCATTGTCAGGAAATTCTGAAAACAGATATACCGAATTCAAAACACGCAATATTTTCGAATTAAATTCTGGTGCACGGCTGAAATTTAATTTCCTAATAAATAAGCACATTTCGAAATGAATGACGTAAATATATTTCGGTTTTAAAGTTGTTCGCCTGTGTGAATTTTTAGAAATGTAAAATAAAGTAAAACAGAATAAATTGTTTAAACAATGAATCCATTGTTAGGAAATCTTGAAAACTGATTTACCGGATATAAAATATGCAATATTTTCGAATTAAATTCCGGTGCACGGCTGAAAATTAATTTCCCAATAAATAAGCACATTTCGAAATGAATGACGTAAAAATATCATGGTTTTAAAACTGTTCGCCTGTGTGAAATTTTAGAAATGTAAAAAAAAAGTGAAACCGAATACATTGTTTAAACAATGAAACCATTGTTAGGAACTCCTGGAAACTGATATACCGAATACAAAAAACTCAATATTTTCGAATTAAATTCCGGTATTCGGCAGAAAATTCATTTCCTAATACATAAGCACATTTCCAATTGAATGACGTAAATATTAATCGGCTCTAAAGGTGTTGGCCTGTTTGAATTTTTAGAAATGTAAAATAAAGTAAAATTGAATACATTGTTTAAACAATGAAACCATTGTTAGGAACTCCTGAAAACTGATATACCGAATACAAAATACGCAATATTTTCGAATTAAATTCCGGTGCACGGCTGAAAATTAATTTCCTACTAAATAAGCACAATTCCAAATGAATGACGAAAAAATATTTCGGTTTTAAAGTTGTTCGCCTGTGTGAAAATTTAGAAATGTAAAATAAAGTAAAACCGAATACATTGTTTAAACAATGAAACCATTGTCAGGAAATTCTGAAAACAGATATACCGAATTCAAAGCACGCAATATTTTCGAATTAAATTCTGGTGCACGGCTGAAATTTAATTTCCTAATAAATAAGCACATTTCGAAATGAATGACGTAAATATATTTCGGTTTTAAAGTTGTTCGCCTGTGTGAATTTTTAGAAATGTAAAATAAAGTAATAACGAATACATTGTTTAAACAATGAAACCATTGTCAGGAAATTCTGAAAACAGATATACCGAATTCAAAACACGCAATATTTTCGAATTAAATTCTGGTGCACGGCTGAAATTTAATTTCCTAATAAATAAGCACATTTCGAAATGAATGACGTAGACATAGTTCGGTTTTAAAGTTGTTCCCCTGTGTGATTTTTTAGAAATGTAAAATAAAGTAATACCTAATACTCTGTTTAAACAATGAAACCATTGTCTGGAAATTCTGAAAACAGATATACCGAATTCAAAACACGCAATATTTTCGAATTAAATTCCAGTGCACGGCTGAAAATTAATTTCCTACTAAATAGGCACATTTCGAAATGAATGACGTAAACATATTTCGGTTTTAAAGTTGTTCGCCTGTGTGAATTTTTAGAAATGTAAAATAAAGTAATACCGAATACATTGTTTAAACAATGAAACCATTTTTAGGATGTCCTGGAAACTGATGTACCGAATACAAAATACGCAATATTTTCGAATTAAATTCCGGTGCTTTGCAGAAAATTCATTTCCTAATAAATAAGCACATTTCGAAATGAATAACGTAAAAATATCATTGTTTTAAAACTGTTCGCCTGTGTGAAATTTTAGAAATGTAAAATAAAGTGAAACCGAATACATTGTTTAAACAATGAAACCATTGTTAGGAACTCCTGGAAACTTATATACCGGATACAAAACACGCAATATTTTCGAATTAAATTCCGGTGCACGGCTGAAAATTAATTTCCTACCAAATAAGCACATTTCGAAATGAATGACGAAAAAATATTTCGGATTTAAAGTTGTTCGCCTGTGTGAATTTTTAGAAATGTAAAATAAAGTAAAACAGAATACATTATTTAAACAATGAATCCATTGTTAGGAAATCTTTAAAACTGATTTACCGAATACAAAAAACGCAATATTTTGGAATTAAATTCTGGTGCACGGCTGAAAATTAATTTCCTACCAAATAAGCACATTTCGAAAGGAATGACGAAAAAATATTTCTGTTTTAAAGTTGTTCGCCTAAGTGAATTATTAGAAATGTAAAATAAAGTACAACCGAATATATTCTTTATACAATGAAACAATTGTTTGGAAATCGTGCAAACTGATTTACCGGATACAAAATACGCAATATTTTCGAATTAAATTCCGGTGCCCGGCTGAAAATTAATTTTCTACTAAATAAGCACATTTCGAAATGAATGATGAAAAAATATTTCGGTTTTAAAGTTGTTCGCCTGTGTGAATTTTTAAAAATGTAAAGTAAAGTAAAACAGAATACATTGTTTAAACAATGAATCCATTGTTAGGAAATCTTGAAAACTGATTTACCGAATACAAAACACGCAATATTTTGTAATTAAATTCTGGTGCACGGCTGAATATTAATTTCCTACCAAATAAGCACATTTCGAAAGGAATGACGAAAAAATATTTCTTGAAAACTGATTTACCGGATATAAAATACGCAATATTTTCGAATTAAATTCCGGTGCACGGCTGAAATTTAATTTCCTAATAAATAAGCACATTTCGAAATGAATGACGTAAACATATTTCGGTTTTAAAGTTGTTCGCCTGTGTGATTTTTTAGAAATGTAAAATAAAGTAATACCGAATACATTGTTTAAACAATGAAACCATTGTTAGGAAATCCTGAAAACTGATATACCGAATACAAAACACGCAATATTTTGGAATTAAATTCTGGTGCACGGCTGAAAATTTATTTCCTACTAAATAAGCACATATCGAAAGGGATGACGAAAAAATATCATGGTTTTAAATCAGTTCGCCTGCGTGAAATTTTAGAAATGTAAAATAAAGTGAAACTGAATACATTGTTTAAACAATGAAACCATTGTTAGGAACTCCTGGAAACTGATTTACCGGATACAAAATACGCAATATTTTCGAATTAAATTCCGGTGCCCGGCTGAAATTTAATTTCCTACTAAAAAAGCACATTTCGAAATGAATGACGATAAAATATCTTGGTTTTAAGGTTGTTCGCCTGTGTGAAAATTTAGAAATGTAAAATAAAGTAAAACCGAATACATTGTATAAACAATGAAACCATTGCCAGGAAATTCTGAAAACAGATATACCAAATTCAAAACACGCAATATTTTCGAATTAAATTCTGGTGCACGGCTGAAATTTAATTTCCTAATAAATAAGCTCATTTCGAAATGAATGACGAAAAAATATTTCGGTTTTAAGTTGTTCGCCTGTGTGAATTTTTAGAAATGTAAAATAAAGTAAAACCGAATACATTCTTTAAACAATGAAACCATTGTTAGGAAATCCAGAAAACAGATACACCGAATTCAAAACACGCAATATTTTGGAATTAAATCCTGATGCACGGCTGAAAATTAATCTCCCAATAAATAAGCACATTTCGAAATGAATGACGTAACAATATCATGGTTTTGAAACTGTTCGTCTGTGTGAAATTTTAGAAATGAAAAATAAAGTGAAACCGAATACATTGTTTAAAAATTGAAACCATTGTTAGGAACTCTTGGAAACTGATATACCGAATGCAAAACACTCAATATTTTCGAATTAAATTTCGGTATTCGGCAGAAAATTCATTTCCAAATACATAAGCACATTTCCAGTTGAATGACGTAAAAATCAATCGGTTCTAAAGGTGTTGGCCTGTTTGAATTTTTAGAAATGTAAAATAAAGTAAAACCGAATACATTGTTTAAACAATGAATCCATTGTTAGGAACTCCTGAAAACTGATATACCGAATACAAAACACGCAATATTTTGGAATTAAATTCTGGTGCACGGCTGAAAAATAATTTCCTAATAAATAAGCACATTTAGAAATGAATGACGTAAAAATATTTCGGTTCCAAAGCTGTTCGCCTGTGTGAAAATTTATAAATAAAAAATAAACTAAAACCGAGTACATTGTTTAAACAATGAAACCATTGTTAGGAAATCTTGGAAACTGATTTACCAGATACAAAATACGCAATATTTTTGAATTAAATTCCGGTGCACGGCTGAAAATTAATTTCCTACTAAATAAGCACATTTCGAAATGAATGACGTAAACATATTTTGGTTTTAAAGTTGTTCGCCTGTTTGAATTTTTAGAAATGTAAAATAAAGTAATACCTAATACATTGTTTAAACAATGAAACCATTGTCAGGAAATTCTAAAAACAGATATACCGAATTCAAAACACGCAATATTTTCGAATTAAATTCTGGTGCACGGCTGAAATTTAATTTCCTAATAAATAAGCACATTTCGAAATGAATGACGTAAACATATTTCGGTTTTAAAGTTGTTCGCCTGTGTGAATTTTTGAAATGTAAAATAAAGTAATACCGAATGCATTGTTTAAACAATGAAACCATTGTTAGGAAATCTTGAAAACTGATTTATCGGATACAAAATACGCAATATTTTCGAATTAAATTCCGGTGCACGGCTGATAAAATTAATTTCCTACTAAATAGGCACATTTCGAAATGAATGACGTAAACATATTTCGGTTTTAAAGTTGTTCGCCTGTGTGAATTTTTAGAAATGTAAAATAAAGTAATACCGAATACATTGTTTAAACAATGAAACCATTATTAGGATGTCCTGGAAACTGATATACCGAATACAAAATACGCAATATTTTCGAATTAAATTCCGGTGCTGTGCAGAAAATTCATTTCCTAATACATAAGCACATTTGCAATTGAATGACGTAAAAATTAATCGGTTCTAAAGGTGTTGGCCTATTTGAATTTTTAGAAATGTAAAATAAAGTAAAACCGAATAAATTCTTTAAACAATGACAGAATTTTTAGGATATTCCTGAAAACTGATATACCGAATACAAAACACGCAAGATTTTGGAATTAAATTCTGGTGCACGGGTGAAAATTAATTTCCTCATAAATTAGCACATTTCGAAAGGAATGACGAAAAAATATTTCTGTTTTAAAGTTGTTCGCCTGCGTGAATTTTTAGAAATGTAAAATAAAGTGCAACAGAATACATTGTTTAAACAATGAAACCATTGTTAGAAAATCCAGAAAACAGATATACCGAATTCAAAACACGCAATATTTTCGAATTAAATTCTGATGCACGGCTGAAAATTAATTTCCCAATAAATAAGCACATTTCGAAATGAGTGACGTAAAAATATCATTGTTTTAAAACTGTTCGCCTGTGTGAAATTTTAGAAATGTAAAATAAAGTGAAACAGAATACATTGTTTAAACAATGAAACCATTGTTAGGAACTCCTGGAAACTTATATACCGAATACAAAATACGCAATATTTTCGAATTAAATTCCGGTGCACGGCTGAAAATTAATTTCCTACTAAATAAGCACAATTCCAAATGAATGACGAAAAAATACTTCGGTTTTAAAGTTGTTTGCCTGTGTGAATATTTAGAAATGTAAAATAAAGTAAAACCGAATACATTGTTTAAACAATGAAACCATTGTCAGGAAATTCTGAAAACAGATATACCGAATTCAAAACACGCAATATTTTCGAATTAAATTCTGGTGCACGGCTGAAATTTAATTTCCTAATAAATAAGCACATTTCGAAATGAATGACGTAAATATATTTCGGTTTTAAAGTTGTTCGCCTGTGTGAAATTTTAGAAATGTAAAATAAACTGAAACCGAATACATTGTTTAAACAATGAAACCATTGTTAGGAACTCCTGGAAACTTATATACCGAATACAAAACACGCAATATTTTCGAATTAAATTCCGGTATTCGGCAGAAAATTCATTTCCTAATACATAAGCACATTTCCAATTGAATGACGTAAAAATTAATCGGTTCTATAGGTGTTGGCCTGCTTGACTTTTTAGAAATGTAAAATAAAGTAAAACCGAATACATTGTTTAAACAATGAAACCATTGTTAGGAAATATTGAAAACTGATATACCGAATACAAAACACGCAATATTTTGGAATTAAATTCTGGTGCACGGCTGAAATTTAATTTGCTACTAAATAAGCACATTTCGAAATGAATGACGTAAACATATTTTGGTTTTAAAGTTAATCGCCTGTGTGAATTTTTAGAAATGTAAAATAAAGTAATACCTAATACACTGTTTAAACAATGAAACCATTGTCAGGAAATTCTGAAAACAGATATACCGAATTCAAAACACGCAATATTTTCGAATTAAATTCCGGTGCACGGCTGAAAATTAATTTCCTACTAAATAGGCACATTTCGAAATGAATGACGTAAACATATTTCGGTTTTAAAGTTGTTCGCCTGAGTGAATTTTTAGAAATGTAAAATAAAGAAATACTGAATACATTGTTTAAACAATGAAACCATTTTTAGGATGTCCTGGAAACTGATGTACCGAATACAAAATACGCAATATTTTCGAATTAAATTCCGGTGCTTTGCAGAAAATTCATTTCCTAATACATAAGCACATTTCAAATTGAATGACGTAAAAATTAATCGGTTCTAAAGGTGTTGGAATATTTGAATTTTTAGAAATGTAAAATAAAGTAAAACCGAATACATTCTTTAAACAATGACAGAATTTTTAGGATATTCCT
The DNA here is from genome assembly GCA_963932465.1 of Maratus speciosus. Classification (NCBI taxonomy): domain Eukaryota; kingdom Metazoa; phylum Arthropoda; class Arachnida; order Araneae; family Salticidae; genus Maratus; species Maratus speciosus. The sequence goes on from OZ010799.1 coordinate 211,583,663, forward strand.
GAAAACTGAAATACCGAATACAAAACACGCAAGATTTTGGAATTAAATTCTGGTGCACGGCTGAAAATTAATTTCCTAATAAATAAGCACATTTCGAAAGGAATGATGTAAAAATATTTCGGTTTTAAAGCTATTCGCCTGCGTGAAAATTTAGAAATAAAAAATAAAGAAAATCCGAATACATTGTTTAAACAATGAAACCATTGTTAGGAAACCTTGAAAACTGATTTACCGAATACAAAACACGCAATATTTTGGAATTAAATTCTGGTGCACGGCTGAAAATTAATTTCCTACCAAATAAGCACATTTCGAAAGGAATGACGAAAAAATATTTCTGTTTTAAAGTTGTTCGCCTGCGTGAATTTTTAGAAATGTAAAATAAAGTACAACCGAATATATTCTTTATACAATGAAACAATTGTTTGGAAATCGTGCAAACTGATTTACCGGATACAAAATACGCAATATTTTCGAATTAAATTCCGGTGCCCGGCTGAAAATTAATTTTCTACTAAATAAGCACATTTCGAAATGAATGACGAAAAAATATTTCGGTTTTAAAGTTGTTCGCCTGTGTGAATTTTTAGAAATGTAAAATAAAGTAAAACAGAATACATTGTTTAAACAATGAATCCATTGTTAGGAAATCTTGAAAACTGATTTACCGGATATAAAATACGCAATATTTTCGAATTAAATTCCGGTGCACGGCTGAAAATTAATTTCCCAATAAATAAGCACATTTCGAAATGAATGACGTAAAAATATCATGGTTTTAAAACTGTTCGCCTGTGTGAAATTTTAGAAATGTAAAAAAAAGTGAAACCGAATACATTGTTTAAACAATGAAACCATTGTTAGGAACTCCTGGAAACTGATATACCGAATACAAAAACTCAATATTTTCGAATTAAATTCCGGTATTCGGCAGAAAATTCATTTCCTAATACATAAGCACATTTCCAATTGAATGACGTAAATATTAATCGGCTCTAAAGGTGTTGGCCTGTTTGAATTTTTAGAAGTGTAAAATAAAGTAAAACTGAATACATTGTTTAAACAATGAAACCATTGTTAGGAACTCCTGAAAACTGATATACCGAATACAAAATACGCAATATTTTCGAATTAAATTCCGGTGCACGGCTGAAATTTAATTTCCTAATAAATAAGCACATTTCGAAATGAATGACGTAAACATATTTCGGTTTTAAAGTTGTTCGCCTGTGTGATTTTTTAGAAATGTAAAATAAAGTAATACCTAATACTCTGTTTAAACAATGAAACCATTGTCTGGAAATTCTGGAAACTTATATACCGGATACAAAACACGCAATATTTTCGAATTAAATTCCGGTGCACGGCTGAAAATTAATTTCCTACCAAATAAGCACATTTCGAAATGAATGACGAAAAAATATTTCGGATTTAAAGTTGTTCGCCTGTGTGAATTTTTAGAAATGTAAAATAAAGTAAAACAGAATACATTGTTTAAACAATGAATCCATTGTTAGGAAATCTTTAAAACTGATTTACCGAATACAAAAAACGCAATATTTTGGAATTAAATTCTGGTGCACGGCTGAAAATTAATTTCCTACCAAATAAGCACATTTCGAAAGGAATGACGAAAAAATATTTCTTGAAAACTGATTTACCGGATATAAAATACGCAATATTTTCGAATTAAATTCCGGTGCACGGCTGAAATTTATTTTCCTAATAAATAAGCACATTTCGATATGAATGACGTAAACATATTTCGGTTTTAAAGTTGTTCGCCTGTGTGATTTTTTAGAAATGTAAAATAAAATAAAACCGAATAAATTCTTTATACAATGAAACAATTGTTAGGAAATCTTGAAAACTGATTTACCGGATATAAAATACGCAATATTTTCGAATTAAATTCCGGTGCACGGCTGAAATTTAATTTCCTTATAAATAAGCACATTTCGAAAGGGATGACGAAAAAATATCATGGTTTTAAAACTGTTCGCCTGTGTGAAATTTTAGAAATGTAAAATAAAGTAAAACGGAATACATTGTTTAAACAATGAAACCATTGTTAGGAACTCCTGGAAACTGATTTTCCGGATACAAAATACGCAATATTTTCGAATTAAATTCTGGTGCACGGCTGAAATCTAATTTCCTAATAAATAAGCACATTTCGAAATGAATGATGTAAACATATTTCGGTTTTAAAGTTGTTTCGCCTGTGTGAATTTTTGAAATGTAAAATAAAGTAATACCGAATGCATTGCTTAAACAATGAAACCATTGTTAGGAAATATTGAAAACTGATTTACCGGATAAAAAATACGCAATATTTTCGAATTAAATTCCGGTGCACGGCTGAAAATTAATTTCCTACTAAATAGGCACATTTCGAAATGAATGACGTAAACATATATCGGTTTTAAAGTTGTTCGCCTGTGTGAATTTTTAGAAATGTAAAATAAAGTAATACCGAATACATTGTTTAAACAATGAAACCATTGTTAGGATGTCCTGGAAACTGATATGCCGAATACAAAATACGCAATATTTTCGAATTAAATTCTGGTGCACGGCTGAAATTTAATTTCCTAATAAATAAGCACATTTCCAATTGAATGACGTAAAAATTAATCGGTTCTAATGGTGTTGGCCTGTTTGAATTTTTAGAAATGTAAAAATAAAGTAAAACCGAATACATTCTTTAAACAATGACAGTATTTTTAGGATATTCCTGAAAACTGATTTACCGAATACAAAACACGCAATATTTTGGAATTAAATTCTGGTGCACGGCTGAAAATTAATTTCCTACCAAATAAGCACATTTCGAAAGGAATGACGAAAAAATATTTCTGTTTTAAAGTTGTTCGCCTGCGTGAATTTTTAGAAATGTAAAATAAAGTACAACCGAATAAATTCTTTAAACAATGAAACAATTGTTAGGAAATCTTGAAAACTGATTTACCGGATATAAAATACGCAATATTTTCGAGTTAAATTCCGGTGCACGGCTGAAATTTAATTTCCTAATAAATAAGCACATTTCGAAAAGAATGACGTAAAGATATTTTGGTTTTAAAGATGTTCGCCTGTGTGACTTTTTAGAAATGTAAAATAAGGTAATACCGAATACATTGTTTAAACAATGAAGCCATTGTTAGGAAATCCTGAAAACTGATATACCGAATACAAAACACGCAATATTTTGGAATTAAATTCTGGTGCACTGCTGAAAATTAATTTTCTACTAAATAAGCACATTTCGAAAGGAATGACGAAAAAATATTTCTGTTTTAAAGTTTTACGCCTGCGTGAATTTTTAGAAATGTAAAATAAAGTACAACCGAATAAATTCTTTATACAATGAAACAATTGTTTGGAAATCTTGCAAACTGATTTACCGGATACAAAATACGCAATATTTTCGAATTAAATTCCGGTGCCCGGCTGAAAATTAATTTCCTACTAAATAAGCACATTTCGAAATGAATGACGAAAAAATATTTCGGTTTTAAAGTTGTTCGCCTGTGTGAATTTTTAGAAATTTAAAATAAAGTAAAAGAGAATACATTGTTTAAACAATGAAACCATTGTTAGGAAATCTTGAAAACTGATTTACCGGATATAAAATACGCAATATTTTCGAATTAAATTCCGGTGCACGGCTGAAATTTAATTTCCTAATAAATAAGCACATTTCGAAATGAATGACGTAAACATATTTCGGTTTTAAAGTTGTTCGCCTGTGTGATTTTTTAGAAATGTAAAATAAAGTAATACCGAATACATTGTTTAAACAATGAAACCATTGTTAGGAAATCCTGAAAACTGATATACCGAATACAAAACACGCAATATTTTGGAATTAAATTCTGGTGCACGGCTGAAAATTTATTTCCTACTAAATAAGCACATATCGAAAGGGATGACGAAAAAATATCATGGTTTTAAATCAGTTCGCCTGCGTGAAATTTTAGAAATGTAAAATAAAGTGAAACTGAATACATTGTTTAAACAATGAAACGATTGTTAGGAACTCCTGGAAACTGATTTACCGGATACAAAATACGCAATATTTTCGAATTAAATTCCGGTGCCCGGCTGAAATTTAATTTCCTACTAAAAAAGCACATTTCGAAATGAATGACGATAAAATATCTTGGTTTTAAGGTTGTTCGCCTGTGTGAAAATTTAGAAATGTAGAATAAAGTAAAACCGAATACATTGTATAAACAATGAAACCATTGCCAGGAAATTCTGAAAACAGATATACCAAATTCAAAACACGCAATATTTTCGAATTAAATTCTGGTGCACGGCTGAAATTTAATTTCCTAATAAATAAGCACATTTCGAAATGAATGACGAAAAAATATTTCGGTTTTAAGTTGTTCGCCTGTGTGAATTTTTAGAAATGTAAAATAAAGTAAAACCGAATACATTCTTTAAACAATGAAACCATTGTTAGGAAATCCAGAAAACAGATACACCGAATTCAAAACACGCAATATTTTGGAATTAAATCCTGATGCACGGCTGAAAATTAATCTCCCAATAAATAAGCACATTTCGAAATGAATGACGTAACAATATCATGGTTTTGAAACTGTTCGTCTGTGTGAAATTTTAGAAATGAAAAATAAAGTGAAACCGAATACATTGTTTAAAAATTGAAACCATTGTTAGGAACTCCTGGAAACTGATATACCGAATGCAAAACACTCAATATTTTCGAATTAAATTTCGGTATTCGGCAGAAAATTCATTTCCAAATACATAAGCACATTTCCAGTTGAATGACGTAAAAATCAATCGGTTCTAAAGGTGTTGGCCTGTTTGAATTTTTAGAAATGTAAAATAAAGTAAAACCGAATACATTGTTTAAACAATGAATCCATTGTTAGGAACTCCTGAAAACTGATATACCGAATACAAAACACGCAATATTTTGGAATTAAATTCTGGTGCACGGCTGAAAAATAATTTCCTAATAAATAAGCACATTTAGAAATGAATGACGTAAAAATATTTCGGTTCCAAAGCTGTTCGCCTGTGTGAAAATTTATAAATAAAAAATAAACTAAAACCGAGTACATTGTTTAAACAATGAAACCATTGTTAGGAAATCTTGGAAACTGATTTACCAGATACAAAATACGCAATATTTTTGAATTAAATTCCGGTGCACGGCTGAAAATTAATTTCCTACTAAATAAGCACATTTCGAAATGAATGACGTAAACATATTTTGGTTTTAAAGTTGTTCGCCTGTTTGAATTTTTAGAAATGTAAAATAAAGTAATACCTAATACATTGTTTAAACAATGAAACCATTGTCAGGAAATTCTAAAAACAGATATACCGAATTCAAAACACGCAATATTTTCGAATTAAATTCTGGTGCACGGCTGAAATTTAATTTCCTAATAAATAAGCACATTTCGAAATGAATGACGTAAACATATTTCGGTTTTAAAGTTGTTCGCCTGTGTGAATTTTTGAAATGTAAAATAAAGTAATACCGAATGCATTGTTTAAACAATGAAACCATTGTTAGGAAATCTTGAAAACTGATTTATCGGATACAAAATACGCAATATTTTCGAATTAAATTCCGGTGCACGGCTGATAAAATTAATTTCCTACTAAATAGGCACATTTCGAAATGAATGACGTAAACATATTTCGGTTTTAAAGTTGTTCGCCTGTGTGAATTTTTAGAAATGTAAAATAAAGTAATACCGAATACATTGTTTAAACAATGAAACCATTATTAGGATGTCCTGGAAACTGATATACCGAATACAAAATACGCAATATTTTCGAATTAAATTCCGGTGCTGTGCAGAAAATTCATTTCCTAATACATAAGCACATTTGCAATTGAATGACGTAAAAATTAATCGGTTCTAAAGGTGTTGGCCTATTTGAATTTTTAGAAATGTAAAATAAAGTAAAACCGAATAAATTCTTTAAACAATGACAGAATTTTTAGGATATTCCTGAAAACTGATATACCGAATACAAAACACGCAAGATTTTGGAATTAAATTCTGGTGCACGGGTGAAAATTAATTTCCTCATAAATTAGCACATTTCGAAAGGAATGACGAAAAAATATTTCTGTTTTAAAGTTGTTCGCCTGCGTGAATTTTTAGAAATGTAAAATAAAGTGCAACAGAATACATTGTTTAAACAATGAAACCATTGTTAGAAAATCCAGAAAACAGATATACCGAATTCAAAACACGCAATATTTTCGAATTAAATTCTGATGCACGGCTGAAAATTAATTTCCCAATAAATAAGCACATTTCGAAATGAGTGACGTAAAAATATCATTGTTTTAAAACTGTTCGCCTGTGTGAAATTTTAGAAATGTAAAATAAAGTGAAACAGAATACATTGTTTAAACAATGAAACCATTGTTAGGAACTCCTGGAAACTTATATACCGAATACAAAATACGCAATATTTTCGAATTAAATTCCGGTGCACGGCTGAAAATTAATTTCCTACTAAATAAGCACAATTCCAAATGAATGACGAAAAAATACTTCGGTTTTAAAGTTGTTCGCCTGTGTGAATATTTAGAAATGTAAAATAAAGTAAAACCGAATACATTGTTTAAACAATGAAACCATTGTCAGGAAATTCTGAAAACAGATATACCGAATTCAAAACACGCAATATTTTCGAATTAAATTCTGGTGCACGGCTGAAATTTAATTTCCTAATAAATAAGCACATTTCGAAATGAATGACGTAAATATATTTCGGTTTTAAAGTTGTTCGCCTGTGTGAAATTTTAGAAATGTAAAATAAACTGAAACCGAATACATTGTTTAAACAATGAAACCATTGTTAGGAACTCCTGGAAACTTATATACCGAATACAAAACACGCAATATTTTCGAATTAAATTCCGGTATTCGGCAGAAAATTCATTTCCTAATACATAAGCACATTTCCAATTGAATGACGTAAAAATTAATCGGTTCTATAGGTGTTGGCCTGCTTGACTTTTTAGAAATGTAAAATAAAGTAAAACCGAATACATTGTTTAAACAATGAAACCATTGTTAGGAAATATTGAAAACTGATATACCGAATACAAAACACGCAATATTTTGGAATTAAATTCTGGTGCACGGCTGAAATTTAATTTGCTACTAAATAAGCACATTTCGAAATGAATGACGTAAACATATTTTGGTTTTAAAGTTAATCGCCTGTGTGAATTTTTAGAAATGTAAAATAAAGTAATACCTAATACACTGTTTAAACAATGAAACCATTGTCAGGAAATTCTGAAAACAGATATACCGAATTCAAAACACGCAATATTTTCGAATTAAATTCCGGTGCGCGGCTGAAAATTAATTTCCTACTAAATAGGCACATTTCGAAATGAATGACGTAAACATATTTCGGTTTTAAAGTTGTTCGCCTGAGTGAATTTTTAGAAATGTAAAATAAAGAAATACTGAATACATTGTTTAAACAATGAAACCATTTTTAGGATGTCCTGGAAACTGATGTACCGAATACAAAATACGCAATATTTTCGAATTAAATTCCGGTGCTTTGCAGAAAATTCATTTCCTAATACATAAGCACATTTCAAATTGAATGACGTAAAAATTAATCGGTTCTAAAGGTGTTGGAATATTTGAATTTTTAGAAATGTAAAATAAAGTAAAACCGAATACATTCTTTAAACAATGACAGAATTTTTAGGATATTCCTGAAAACTGAAATACCGAATACAAAACACGCAAGATTTTGGAATTAAATTCTGGTGCACGGCTGAAAATTAATTTCCTAATAAATAAGCACATTTCGAAAGGAATGATGTAAAAATATTTCGGTTTTAAAGCTATTCGCCTGCGTGAAAATTTAGAAATAAAAAATAAAGAAAATCCGAATACATTGTTTAAACAATGAAACCATTGTTAGGAAACCTTGAAAACTGATTTACCGAATACAAAACACGCAATATTTTGGAATTAAATTCTGGTGCACGGCTGAAAATTAATTTCCTACCAAATAAGCACATTTCGAAAGGAATGACGAAAAAATATTTCTGTTTTAAAGTTGTTCGCCTGTGTGAATTTTTAGAAATGTAAAATAAAGTAAAACAGAATACATTGTTTAAACAATGAATCCATTGTTAGGAAATCTTGAAAACTGATTTACCGGATATAAAATACGCAATATTTTCGAATTAAATTCCGGTGCACGGCTGAAAATTAATTTCCCAATAAATAAGCACATTTCGAAATGAATGACGTAAAAATATCATGGTTTTAAAACTGTTCGCCTGTGTGAAATTTTAGAAATGTAAAAAAAAGTGAAACCGAATACATTGTTTAAACAATGAAACCATTGTTAGGAACTCCTGGAAACTGATATACCGAATACAAAAACTCAATATTTTCGAATTAAATTCCGGTATTCGGCAGAAAATTCATTTCCTAATACATAAGCACATTTCCAATTGAATGACGTAAATATTAATCGGCTCTAAAGGTGTTGGCCTGTTTGAATTTTTAGAAATGTAAAATAAAGTAAAACTGAATACATTGTTTAAACAATGAAACCATTGTTAGGAACTCCTGAAAACTGATATACCGAATACAAAATACGCAATATTTTCGAATTAAATTCCGGTGCACGGCTGAAATTTAATTTCCTAATAAATAAGCACATTTCGAAATGAATGACGTAAATATATTTCGGTTTTAAAGTTGTTCGCCTGTGTGAATTTTTAGAAATGTAAAATAAAGTAAAACCGAATACATTGTTTAAACAATGAATCCATTGTTAGGAAATCTTGAAAACTGATTTACCGGATATAAAATACGCAATATTTTCGAATTAAATTCTGGTGCACGGCTGAAATTTAATTTCCTAATAAATAAGCACATTTCGAAATGAATGACGTAAACATATTTCGGTTTTAAAGTTGTTCGCCTGTGTGATTTTTTAGAAATGTAAAATAAAGTAATACCTAATACTCTGTTTAAACAATGAAACCATTGTCTGGAAATTCTGAAAACAGATATACCGAATTCAAAACACGCAATATTTTCGAATTAAATTCCGGTGCACGGCTGAAAATTAATTTCCTACTAAATAGGCACATTTCGAAATGAATGACGTAAACATATTTCGGTTTTAAAGTTGTTCGCCTGTGTGAATTTTTAGAAATGTAAAATAAAGTAATACCGAATACATTGTTTAAACAATGAAACCATTTTTAGGATGTCCTGGAAACTGATGTACCGAATACAAAATACGCAATATTTTCGAATTAAATTCCGGTGCTTTGCAGAAAATTCATTTCCTAATACATAAGCACATTTCCAATTGAATGACGTAAAATTTAATCGGTTCTAAAGGTGTTGGAATATTTGAATTTTTAGAAATGTAAAATAAAGTAAAACCGAATACATTCTTTAAACAATGACAGAATTTTTAGGATATTCCTGAAAACTGATATACCGAATACAAAACACGCAAGATTTTGGAATTAAATTCTGGTGCACGGCTGAAAATTAATTTCCTAATAAATAAGCACATTTCGAAAGGAATGATGTAAAAATATTTCGGTTTTAAAGCTGTTCGCCTGCGTGAAAATTTAGAAATAAAAAATAAAGTAAATTCGAATACATTGTTTAAACAATGAAACCATTGTTAGGAAATATTGGAAACTGATTCAGCGGTTTAAAAATACACAATATTTTCGAATTAAATTCCGGTGCCCGGCTGATAATTAATTTCCTGCTAAATAAGCACATTTCGAAATGAATGACGAAAAAATATTTCTGTTTTAAAGTTGTTCGCCTGCGTGAATTTTTAGAAATGTAAAATAAAGTACAACAGAATACATTGTTTAAACAATGAAACCATTGTTAGGAAATCCAGAAAACAGATATACCGAATTCAAAACACGCAATATTTTCGAATTAAATCCTGATGCACGGCTGAAAATTAATTTCCCAACAAATAAGCAAATTTCGAAATGAATGACGTAAAAATATCATGGTTTTAAAACTGTTCGCCTGTGTGAAATTTTAGAAATGTAAAAAAAAAGTGAAACCGAATACATTGTTTAAAAAATGAAACCATTGTTAGGAAATCCTGGAAACTGATATACCGAATACAAAAATCTCAATATTTTCGTATTAAATTCCGGTATTCGGCAGAAAATTCATTTCCTAATACATAAGCACATTTCCAATTGAATGACGTAAAAATTAATCGGTTCTAAAGGTGTCGGCCTGTTTGAATTTTTAGAAATGTAAAATAAAGTAAAACCGAATACATTGTTTAAACAATGAAACCATTGTCAGGAAATTCTGAAAACAGATATACCGAATTCAAAACACGCAATATTTTGGAATTAAATTCTGGTGCACGGCTGAAATTTAACTTCCTAATAAATAAGCACATTTCGAAATGAATGACGTAAATATATTTCGGTTTTAAAGTTGTTCGCCTGTGTGAATTTTTAGAAATGTAAAATAAAGTAATACCGAATAGATTGTTTAAACAATGAAACCATTGTCAGGAAATTCTGAAAACAGATATACCGAATTCAAAACACGCAATATTTTCGAATTAAATTCCGGTATTCGGCAGAAAATTCATTTCCTAATACATAAGCACATTTCCAATTGAATGACGTAAAAATTAATCGGTTCTAAAGGTGTTGGCCTGTTTGAATTTTTAGAAATGTAAAATAAAGTAAAACCGAATACATTGTTTAAACAATGAAACCATTGTTAGGAACTCCTGAAAACTTATATACCGAATACAAAACACGCAATATTTTGGAATTAAATTCTGGTGCACGGCTTAAAAATAATTTCCTAATAAATAAGCACATTTCGAAATGGATGACGTAAAAATATTTCCGTTTTAAAGTTGTTCGCCTGTGTGAATATTTAGAAATGTAAAATAAAGTGAAACCGAATACATTGTTTAAACAATGAAACCATTGTTAGAATGTCCTGGAAACTGATATACCGAATACAAAACACGCAATATTTTCGAATTAAATTCCGGTGCTTTGCAGAAAATTCATTTCCTAATACATAAGCACATTTCCAATTGAATGACGTAAAAATTAATCGGTTCTAAAGGTGTCGGCCTATTTGAATTTTTAGAAATGTAAAATAAAGTAAAACCGAATACATTCTTTAAACAATGAAACCATTGTTAGGAAATCCAGAAAACAGATACACCGAATTCAAAACACGCAATATTTTCGAATTAAATCCTGATCCCCGGCTGAAAATTAATTTCCTACTAAATAAGCACATTTCGAAATGAATGACGAAAAAATATCTCGGTTTTAAAGTTGTTCGCCTGTGTGATTTTTTAGAAATGTAAAATAAAGTAATACCGAATACATTGTTTAAACAATGAAACCATTGTTAGGAAATCCTGAAAACTGATATACCGAATACAAAACACGCAATATTTTGGAATTAAATTCTGGTGCACGGCTGAAAATTAATTTCCTACTAAATAAGCACATTTCGAAATGAATGACGAAAAAATATCATGGTTTTAAAACTGTTCGCCTTTGTGAAATTTTAGAAATGTAAAATAAAGTGAAACGGAATACATTGTTTAAACAATGAAACCATTGTTAGGAACTCCTGGAAGCCGATTTACCGGATACAAAATACGCAATATTTTCGAATTAAATTCCGGTGCCCGGCTGAAAATTAATTTCCTACTAAATAAGCACATTTCGAAATGAATGACGAAAAAATATTTCGGTTTTAAGATGTTCGCCTGTGTGAATGTTTAGAAATGTAAAATATAGTAAAACATAATACATTGTTTAAACAATGAAACCATTGATAGGAAATCTTGAAATCTGATTTACCGGATATAAAATACGCAATATTTTCGAATTAATTTCCGGTGCACGGCTGAAATTTAATTTCCGAATAAATAAGCACATTTCGAAATGAACGACGTAAACATATTTCGGTTTTCAAGTTGTTCGCCTGTGTGAATTTTTAGAAATGTAAAATAAAGTAATACCGAATACATTGTTTAAACAATGAAACCATTTTTAGGATGTCCTGGAAACTGATGTACCGAATACAAAATACGCAATATTTTCGAATTAAATTCCGGTGCTTTGCAGAAAATTCATTTCCTAATACATAAGCACATTTCCAATTGAATGACGTAAAATTTAATCGGTTCTAAAGGTGTTGGAATATTTGAATTTTTAGAAATGTAAAATAAAGTAAAACCGAATACATTCTTTAAACAATGACAGAATTTTTAGGATATTCCTGAAAACTGATATACCGAATACAAAACACGCAAGATTTTGGAATTAAATTCTGGTGCACGGCTGAAAATTAATTTCCTAATAAATAAGCACATTTCGAAAGGAATGATGTAAAAATATTTCGGTTTTAAAGCTGTTCGCCTGCGTGAAAATTTAGAAATAAAAAATAAAGTAAATTCGAATACATTGTTTAAACAATGAAACCATTGTTAGGAAATATTGGAAACTGATTCAGCGGTTTAAAAATACACAATATTTTCGAATTAAATTCCGGTGCCCGGCTGATAATTAATTTCCTGCTAAATAAGCACATTTCGAAATGAATGACGAAAAAATATTTCTGTTTTAAAGTTGTTCGCCTGCGTGAATTTTTAGAAATGTAAAATAAAGTACAACAGAATACATTGTTTAAACAATGAAACCATTGTTAGGAAATCCAGAAAACAGATATACCGAATTCAAAACACGCAATATTTTCGAATTAAATCCTGATGCACGGCTGAAAATTAATTTCCCAACAAATAAGCAAATTTCGAAATGAATGACGTAAAAATATCATGGTTTTAAAACTGTTCGCCTGTGTGAAATTTTAGAAATGTAAAAAAAAAGTGAAACCGAATACATTGTTTAAAAAATGAAACCATTGTTAGGAACTCCTGGAAACTGATATACCGAATACAAAAATCTCAATATTTTCGTATTAAATTCCGGTATTCGGCAGAAAATTCATTTCCTAATACATAAGCACATTTCCAATTGAATGACGTAAAAATTAATCGGTTCTAAAGGTGTCGGCCTGTTTGAATTTTTAGAAATGTAAAATAAAGTAAAACCGAATACATTGTTTAAACAATGAAACCATTGTCAGGAAATTCTGAAAACAGATATACCGAATTCAAAACACGCAATATTTTGGAATTAAATTCTGGTGCACGGCTGAAATTTAACTTCCTAATAAATAAGCACATTTCGAAATGAATGACGTAAATATATTTCGGTTTTAAAGTTGTTCGCCTGTGTGAATTTTTAGAAATGTAAAATAAAGTAATACCGAATAGATTGTTTAAACAATGAAACCATTGTCAGGAAATTCTGAAAACAGATATACCGAATTCAAAACACGCAATATTTTCGAATTAAATTCCGGTATTCGGCAGAAAATTCATTTCCTAATACATAAGCACATTTCCAATTGAATGACGTAAAAATTAATCGGTTCTAAAGGTGTTGGCCTGTTTGAATTTTTAGAAATGTAAAATAAAGTAAAACCGAATACATTGTTTAAACAATGAAACCATTGTTAGGAACTCCTGAAAACTTATATACCGAATACAAAACACGCAATATTTTGGAATTAAATTCTGGTGCACGGCTTAAAAATAATTTCCTAATAAATAAGCACATTTCGAAATGGATGACGTAAAAATATTTCCGTTTTAAAGTTGTTCGCCTGTGTGAATATTTAGAAATGTAAAATAAAGTGAAACCGAATACATTGTTTAAACAATGAAACCATTGTTAGAATGTCCTGGAAACTGATATACCGAATACAAAACACGCAATATTTTCGAATTAAATTCCGGTGCTTTGCAGAAAATTCATTTCCTAATACATAAGCACATTTCGAAAGGAATGATGTAAAAATATTTCGGTTTTAAAGCTATTCGCCTGCGTGAAAATTTAGAAATAAAAAATAAAGTAAATCCGAATACATTGTTTAAACAATGAAACCATTGTTAGGAAATATTGGAAACTGATTTAGCGGTTTAAAAATACACAATATTTTCGAATTAAATTCCGGTGCCCGGCTGAAAATTAATTTCCTGCTAAATAAGCACATTTCGAAATGAATGACGAAAAAATATTTCTGTTTTAAAGTTGTTCGCCTGCGTGAATTTTTAGAAATGTAAAATAAAGTACAACAGAATACATTGTTTAAACAATGAAACCATTGTTAGGAAATCCAGAAAACAGATATACCGAATTCAAAACACGCAATATTTTCGAATTAAATTCTGATGCACGGCTGAAAATTAATTTCCCAATAAATAAGCACATTTCGAAATGAATGACGTAAAAATATCATTGTTTTAAAACTGTTCGCCTGTGTGAAATTTTAGAAATGTAAAATAAAGTGAAACCGAATACATTGTTTAAACAATGAAACCATTGTTAGGAACTCCTGGAAACTTATATACCGAATACAAAACACGCAATATTTTCGAATTAAATTCCGGTATTCGGCAGAAAATTCATTTCCTAATGCATAAGCACATTTCCAAATGAATGACGTAAAAATTAATCGGTTCTATAGGTGTTGGCCTGCTTGACTTTTTAGAAATGTAAAATAAAGTAAAACCGAATACATTGTTAAAACAATGAAACCATTGTTAGGAAACCTTGAAAACTGATTTACCGAATACAAAACACGCAATATTTTGGAATTAAATTCTGGTGCACGGCTGAAAATTAATTTCCTACCAAATAAGCACATTTCGAAAGGAATGACGAAAAAATATTTCTGTTTTAAAGTTGTTCGCCTGCGTGAATTTTTAGAAATGTAAAATAAAGTACAACCGAATATATTCTTTATACAATGAAACAATTGTTTGGAAATCGTGCAAACTGATTTACCGGATACAAAATACGCAATATTTTCGAATTAAATTCCGGTGCCCGGCTGAAAATTAATTTTCTACTAAATAAGCACATTTCGAAATGAATGACGAAAAAATATTTCGGTTTTAAAGTTGTTCGCCTGTGTGAATTTTTAGAAATGTAAAATAAAGTAAAACAGAATACATTGTTTAAACAATGAATCCATTGTTAGGAAATCTTGAAAACTGATTTACCGGATATAAAATACGCAATATTTTCGAATTAAATTCCGGTGCACGGCTGAAAATTAATTTCCCAATAAATAAGCACATTTCGAAATGAATGACGTAAAAATATCATGGTTTTAAAACTGTTCGCCTGTGTGAAATTTTAGAAATGTAAAAAAAAGTGAAACCGAATACATTGTTTAAACAATGAAACCATTGTTAGGAACTCCTGGAAACTGATATACCGAATACAAAAACTCAATATTTTCGAATTAAATTCCGGTATTCGGCAGAAAATTCATTTCCTAATACATAAGCACATTTCCAATTGAATGACGTAAATATTAATCGGCTCTAAAGGTGTTGGCCTGTTTGAATTTTTAGAAATGTAAAATAAAGTAAAACTGAATACATTGTTTAAATAATGAAACCATTGTTAGGAACTCCTGAAAACTGATATACCGAATACAAAATACGCAATATTTTCGAATTAAATTCCGGTGCACGGCTGAAATTTAATTTCCTAATAAATAAGCACATTTCGAAATGAATGACGTAAATATATTTCGGTTTTAAAGTTGTTCGCCTGTGTGAATTTTTAGAAATGTAAAATAAAGTAAAACAGAATACATTGTTTAAACAATGAATCCATTGTTAGGAAATCTTGAAAACTGATTTACCGGATATAAAATACGCAATATTTTCGAATTAAATTCTGGTGCACGGCTGAAATTTAATTTCCTAATAAATAAGCACATTTCGAAATGAATGACGTAAACATATTTCGGTTTTAAAGTTGTTCGCCTGTGTGATTTTTTAGAAATGTAAAATAAAGTAATACCTAATACTCTGTTTAAACAATGGAACCATTGTCTGGAAATTCTGAAAACAGATATACCGAATTCAAAACACGCAATATTTTCGAATTAAATTCCGGTGCACGGCTGAAAATTAATTTCCTACTAAATAGGCACATTTCGAAATGAATGACGTAAACATATTTCGGTTTTAAAGTTGTTCGCCTGTGTGAATTTTTAGAAATGTAAAATAAAGTAATACCGAATACATTGTTTAAACAATGAAACCATTTTTAGGATGTCCTGGAAACTGATGTACCGAATACAAAATACGCAATATTTTCGAATTAAATTCCGGTGCTTTGCAGACAATTCATTTCCTAATACATAAGCACATTTCCACTTGAATGACGTAAAATTTAATCGGTTCTAAAGGTGTTGGAATATTTGAATTTTTAGAAATGTAAAATAAAGTAAAACCGAATACATTCTTTAAACAATGACAGAATTTTTAGGATATTCCTGAAAACTGATATACCGAATACAAAACACGCAAGATTTTGGAATTAAATTCTGGTGCACGGCTGAAAATTAATTTCCAAATAAATAAGCACATTTCGAAAGGAATGATGTAAAAATATTTCGGTTTTAAAGCTGTTCGCCTGCGTGAAAATTTAGAAATAAAAAATAAAGTAAATTCGAATACATTGTTTAAACAATGAAACCATTGTTAGGAAATATTGGAAACTGATTCAGCGGTTTAAAAATACACAATATTTTCGAATTAAATTCCGGTGCCCGGCTGATAATTAATTTCCTGCTAAATAAGCACATTTCGAAATGAATGACGAAAAAATATTTCTGTTTTAAAGTTGTTCGCCTGCGTGAATTTTTAGAAATGTAAAATAAAGTACAACAGAATACATTGTTTAAACAATGAAACCATTGTTAGGAAATCCAGAAAACAGATATACCGAATTCAAAACACGCAATATTTTCGAATTAAATCCTGATGCACGGCTGAAAATTAATTTCCCAACAAATAAGCAAATTTCGAAATGAATGACGTAAAAATATCATGGTTTTAAAACTGTTCGCCTGTGTGAAATTTTAGAAATGTAAAAAAAAAGTGAAACCGAATACATTGTTTAAAAAATGAAACCATTGTTAGGAACTCCTGGAAACTGATATACCGAATACAAAAATCTCAATATTTTCGTATTAAATTCCGGTATTCGGCAGAAAATTCATTTCCTAATACATAAGCACATTTCCAATTGAATGACGTAAAAATTAATCGGTTCTAAAGGTGTCGGCCTGTTTGAATTTTTAGAAATGTAAAATAAAGTAAAACCGAATACATTGTTTAAACAATGAAACCATTTTCAGGAAATTCTGAAAACAGATATACCGAATTCAAAACACGCAATATTTTCGAATTAAATTCTGGTGCACGGCTGAAATTTAACTTCCTAATAAATAAGCACATTTCGAAATGAATGACGTAAATATATTTCGGTTTTAAAGTTGTTCGCCTGTGTGAATTTTTAGAAATGTAAAATAAAGTAATACCGAATAGATTGTTTAAACAATGAAACCATTGTCAGGAAATTCTGAAAACAGATATACCGAATTCAAAACACGCAATATTTTCGAATTAAATTCCGGTATTCGGCAGAAAATTCATTTCCTAATACATAAGCACATTTCCAATTGAATGACGTAAAAATTAATCAGTTCTAAAGGTGTTGGCCTGTTTGAATTTTTAGAAATGTAAAATAAAGTAAAACCGAATACATTGTTTAAACAATGAAACCATTGTTAGGAACTCCTGAAAACTTATATACCGAATACAAAACACGCAATATTTTGGAATTAAATTCTGGTGCACGGCTTAAAAATAATTTCCTAATAAATAAGCACATTTCGAAATGGATGACGTAAAAATATTTCCGTTTTAAAGTTGTTCGCCTGTGTGAATATTTAGAAATGTAAAATAAAGTGAAACCGAATACATTGTTTAAACAATGAAACCATTGTTAGAATGTCCTGGAAACTGATATACCGAATACAAAACACGCAATATTTTCGAATTAAATTCCGGTGCTTTGCAGAAAATTCATTTCCTAATACATAAGCACATTTCCAATTGAATGACGTAAAAATTAATCTGTTCTAAAGGTGTCGGCCTATTTGAATTTTTAGAAATGTAAAATAAAGTAAAACCGAATACATTCTTTAAACAATGAAACCATTGTTAGGAAATCCAGAAAACAGATACACCGAATTCAAAACACGCAATATTTTCGAATTAAATCCTGATCCCCGGCTGAAAATTAATTTCCTACTAAATAAGCACATTTCGAAATGAATGACGAAAAAATATCTCGGTTTTAAAGTTGTTCGCCTGTGTGATTTTTTAGAAATGTAAAATAAAGTAATACCGAATACATTGTTTAAACAATGAAACCATTGTTAGGAAATCCTGAAAACTGATATACCGAATACAAAACACGCAATATTTTGGAATTAAATTCTGGTGCACGGCTGAAAATTAATTTCCTACTAAATAAGCACATTTCGAAATGAATGACGAAAAAATATCATGGTTTTAAAACTGTTCGCCTTTGTGAAATTTTAGAAATGTAAAATAAAGTGAAACGGAATACATTGTTTAAACAATGAAACCATTGTTAGGAACTCCTGGAAGCCGATTTACCGGATACAAAATACGCAATATTTTCGAATTAAATTCCGGTGCCCGGCTGAAAATTAATTTCCTACTAAATAAGCACATTTCGAAATGAATGACGAAAAAATATTTCGGTTTTAAGATGTTCGCCTGTGTGAATGTTTAGAAATGTAAAATATAGTAAAACATAATACATTGTTTAAACAATGAAACCATTGATAGGAAATCTTGAAATCTGATTTACCGGATATAAAATACGCAATATTTTCGAATTAATTTCCGGTGCACGGCTGAAATTTAATTTCCGAATAAATAAGCACATTTCGAAATGAACGACGTAAACATATTTCGGTTTTCAAGTTGTTCGCCTGTGTGAATTTTTAGAAATGTAAAATAAAGTAATACCGAATACATTGTTTAAACAATGAACCATTGTTAGGAAATCTTGAAAACTGATTTACCGGATACAAAATACGCAATATTATCGAATTAAATTCTGGTGCACGGCTGAAAATTAATTTCCCAATAAATAAGCACATTTCGAAATGAATGACGTAAAAATATTTCGGTTTTAAAGTTGTTCGCCTGTGTGAAATTTTAGAAATATAAAATAAAGTGAAACCGAATACATTTTTTAAACAATGAAACCATTCTTAGGGAGTCCTGGAAACTGATATACCGAATACAAAACACGCAATATTTTCGAATTAAATTCCGGTGCTCGGCAGAAAATTCATTTCCTAATGCATAAGCACATTTGCAATTGAATGACGTAAAAATTAATACGTTATAAAGGTGTTGGCCTGTTTGAGTTTTTAGAAATATAAAATAAAGTAAAACCGAATACATTGTTTAAACAATGGCAGAATTGTTGGGAAATCCTGAAAACTGATATACCGGATACAAAATACGCAATATTTTCGAATTAAATTCCGGTGCCCGGCTGAAAATTAATTTCCGACTAAATAAGCAAATTTCGAAATGAATGACGAAAAAATATTTCGGTTTTAAGTTGTTCGTCTGTGTGAATATTTAGAAATGTAAAATTAAGTGAAACCGAATACATTGTTTAAACAATGAAACCATTGTTAGAATGTCCTGGAAACTGATATATCGAATACAAAACACGCAATATTTTCGAATTAAATTCCGGTGCTTTGCAGAAAATTCATTTTTTAATACATAAGCACATTTCCAATTGAATGACGTAAAAATTAATCGGTTCTAAAGGTGTTGGCCTATTTGAATTTTTAGAAATGTAAAATAAAGTAAAACCGAATACATTCTTTAAACAATGAAACCATTGTTAGGAAATCCAGAAAACAGATACACCGAATTCAAAACACGCAATATTTTCGAATTAAATCCTGATGCACGGCTGAAAATTAATTTCCCAACAAATAAGCACATATCGAAATGAATGACGTAAAAATGTCATGGTTTTAAAACTGTTCGCCTGTGTGAAATTTTAGAAATGTAAAAAAAAGGGAAACCGAATACATTGTTTAAAAAATGAAACCATTGTTAGGAACTCCTGGAAACTGATATACCGAATACAAAAATCTCAATATTTTCGTATTAAATTCCGGTATTCGACAGAAAATTCATTTCCTAATACATAAGCACATTTCCAATTGAATGACGTAAAAATTAATCGTTTCTAAAGGTGTCGGCCTGTTTGAATTTTTAGAAATGTAAAATAAAGTAAAACCGAATACATTGTTTAAACAATGAAACCATTGTTAGGAACTCCTGAAAACTGATATACCGAATACGAAATACGCAATATTTTCGAATTAAATTCCGGTGCACGGCTGAAAATTAATTTCCTACTAAATAAGCACAATTCCAAATGAATGACGAAAAAATATTTCGGTTTTAAAGTTGTTCGCCTGTGTGAAAATTTAGAAATGTAAAATAAAGTAAAACCGAATACATTGTTTAAAAAATGAAACCATTGTTAGGAACTCCTGGAAACTTATATACCGAATACAAAATACGCAATATTTTCGAATTAAATTCCGGTATTCGGCAGAAAATTCATTTCCTAATGCATAAGCACATTTCCAAATGAATGACGTAAAAATTAATCGGTTCTACAGGTGTTGGCCTGCTTGACTTTTTAGAAATGTAAAATAAAGTAAAACCGAATACATTGTTTAAACAATGAAACCATTGTTAGGAAATCTTGAAAACTGATTTACCGAATACAAAACACGCAATATTTTGGAATTAAATTCTGGTGCACGGCTGAAAATTAATTTCCTACCAAATAAGCACATTTCGAAAGGAATGACGAAAAAATATTTCTGTTTTAAAGTTGTTCGCCTGCGTGAATTTTTAGAAATGTAAAATAAAGTACAACCGAATATATTCTTTATACAATGAAACAATTGTTTGGAAATCGTGCAAACTGATTTACCGGATACAAAATACGCAATATTTTCGAATTAAATTCCGGTGCCCGGCTGAAAATTAATTTTCTACTAAATAAGCACATTTCGAAATGAATGACGAAAAAAATATTTCGGTTTTAAAGTTGTTCGCCTGTGTGAATTTTTAGAAATGTAAAATAAAGTAAAACAGAATACATTGTTTAAACAATGAATCCATTGTTAGGAAATCTTGAAAACTGATTTACCGGATATAAAATACGCAATATTTTCGAATTAAATTCCGGTGCACGGCTGAAAATTAATTTCCCAATAAATAAGCACATTTCGAAATGAATGACGTAAAAATATCATGGTTTTAAAACTGTTCGCCAGTGTGAAATTTTAGAATTGTAAAAAAAAAGTGAAACCGAATACATTGTTTAAACAATGAAACCATTGTTAGGAACTCCTGGAAACTGATATACCGAATACAAAAAACTCAATATTTTCGAATTAAATTCCGGTATTCGGCAGAAAATTCATTTCCTAATACATAAGCACATTTCCAATTGAATGACGTAAATATTAATCGGCTCTAAAGGTGTTGGCCTGTTTGAATTTTTAGAAATGTAAAATAAAGTAAAACTGAATACATTGTTTAAACAATGAAACCATTGTTAGGAACTCCTGAAAACTGATATACCGAATACAAAATACGCAATATTTTCGAATTAAATTCCGGTGCACGGCTGAAAATTAATTTCCTACTAAATAAGCACAATTCCAAATGAATGACGAAAAAATATTTCGGTTTTAAAGTTGTTCGCCTGTGTGAAAATTTAGAAATGTAAAATAAAGTAAAACCGAATACATCGTTTAAACAATGAAACCATTGTCAGGAAATTCTGAAAACAGATATACCGAATTCAAAACACGCAATATTATCGAATTAAATTCTGGTGCACGGCTGAAATTTAATTTCCTAATAAATAAGCACATTTCGAAATGAATGACGTAAATATATTTCGGTTTTAAAGTTGTTCACCTGTGTGAATTTTTAGAAATGTAAAATGAAGTAATACCGAATACATTGTTTAAACAATGAAACCATTGTCAGGAAATTCTGAAAACAGATATACCGAATTCAAAACACGCAATATTTTCGAATTAAATTCTGGTGCACGGCTGATATTTAATTTCCTAATAAATAAGCACATTTCGAAATGAATGACGTAAACATATTTCGGTTTTAAAGTTGTTCGCCTGTGTGATTTTTTAGAAATGTAAAATAAAGTAATACCTAATACTCTGTTTAAACAATGAAACCATTGTCTGGAAATTCTGAAAACAGATATACCGAATTCAAAACACGCAATATTTTCGAATTAAATTCCGGTGCACGGCTGAAAATTAATTTCCTACTAAATAGGCACATTTCGAAATGAATGACGTAAACATATTTCGGTTTTAAAGTTGTTCGCCTGTGTGAATATTTAGAAATGTAAAATAAAGTAAAACCGAATACATTGTTTAAACAATGAAACCATTGTCAGGAAATTCTGAAAACAGATATACCGAATTCAAAACACGCAATATTTTCGAATTAAATTCTGGTGCACGGCTGAAATTTAATTTCCTAATAAATAAGCACATTTCGAAATGAATGACGTAAATATATTTCGGTTTTAAAGTTGTTCGCCTGTGTGAAATTTTAGAAATGTAAAATAAACTGAAACCGAATACATTGTTTAAACAATGAAACCATTGTTAGGAACTCCTGGAAACTTATATACCGAATACAAAACACGCAATATTTTCGAATTAAATTCCGGTATTCGGCAGAAAATTCATTTCCTAATACATAAGCACATTTCCAATTGAATGACGTAAAAATTAATCGGTTCTATAGGTGTTGGCCTGCTTGAATTTTTAGAAATGTAAAATAAAGTAAAACCGAATACATTGTTTAAACAATGAAACCATTGTTAGGAAATATTGAAAACTGATATACCGAATACAAAACACGCAATATTTTGGAATTAAATTCTGGTGCACGGCTGAAATTTAATTTGCTACTAAATAAGCACATTTCGAAATGAATGACGTAAACATATTTTGGTTTTAAAGTTAATCGCCTGTGTGAATTTTTAGAAATGTAAAATAAAGTAATACCTAATACACTGTTTAAACAATCAAACCATTGTCAGGAAATTCTGAAAACAGATATACCGAATTCAAAACACGCAATATTTTCGAATTAAATTCCGGTGCACGGCTGAAAATTAATTTCCTACTAAATAGGCACATTTCGAAATGAATGACGTAAACATATTTCGGTTTTAAAGTTGTTCGCCTGAGTGAATTTTTAGAAATGTAAAATAAAGAAATACTGAATACATTGTTTAAACAATGAAACCATTTTTAGGATGTCCTGGAAACTGATGTACCGAATACAAAATACGCAATATTTTCGAATTAAATTCCGGTGCTTTGCAGAAAATTCATTTCCTAATACATAAGCACATTTCAAATTGAATGACTTAAAAATTAATCGGTTCTAAAGGTGTTGGAATATTTGAATTTTTAGAAATGTAAAATAAAGTAAAACCGAATACATTCTTTAAACAATGACAGAATTTTTAGGATATTCCTGAAAACTGAAATACCGAATACAAAACACGCAAGATTTTGGAATTAAATTCTGGTGCACGGCTGAAAATTAATTTCCTAATAAATAAGCACATTTCGAAAGGAATGATGTAAAAATATTTCGGTTTTAAAGCTATTCGCCTGCGTGAAAATTTAGAAATAAAAAATAAAGAAAATCCGAATACATTGTTTAAACAATGAAACCATTGTTAGGAAATATTGGAAACTGATTTAGCGGTTTAAAAATACACAATATTTTCGAATTAAATTCCGGTGCCCGGCTGAAAATTAATTTCCTGCTAAATAAGCACATTTCGAAATGAATGACGAAAAAATATTTCTGTTTTAAAGTTGTTCGCCTGCGTGAATTTTTAGAAATGTAAAATAAAGTACAACAGAATACATTGTTTAAACAATGAAACCATTGTTAGGAAATCCAGAAAACAGATATACCGAATTCAAAACACGCAATATTTTCGAATTAAATTCTGATGCACGGCTGAAAATTAATTTCCCAATAAATAAGCACATTTCGAAATGAATGACGTAAAAATATCATTGTTTTAAAACTGTTCGCCTGTGTGAAATTTTAGAAATGTAAAATAAAGTGAAACCGAATACATTGTTTAAACAATGAAACCATTGTTAGGAAATCCAGAAAACAGATACACCGAATTCAAAACACGCAATATTTTCGAATTAAATCCTGATGCACGGCTGAAAATTAATTTCCCAACAAATAAGCACATTTCGAAATGAGTGACGTAAAAATATCATGGTTTTAAAACTGTTCGCCTGTGTGAAATTTTAGAAATGTAAAAAAAAGGGAAACCGAATACATTGTTTAAAAAATGAAACCATTGTTAGGAACTCCTGGAAACTGATATACCGAATACAAAAATCTCAATATTTTCGTATTAAATTCCGGTATTCGACAGAAAATTCATTTCCTAATACATAAGCACATTTCCAATTGAATGACGTAAAAATTAATCGGTTCTAAAGGTGTCGGCCTGTTTGAATTTTTAGAAATGTAAAATAAAGTAAAACCGAATACATTGTTTAAACAATGAAACCATTGTTAGGAACTCCTGAAAACTGATATACCGAATACAAAATACGCAATATTTTCGAATTAAATTCCGGTGCACGGCTGAAAATTAATTTCCTACTAAATAAGCACAATTCCAAATGAATGACGAAAAAATATTTCGGTTTTAAAGTTGTTCGCCTGTGTGAAAATTTAGAAATGTAAAATAAAGTAA
Organism: Maratus speciosus; assembly: GCA_963932465.1. Classification (NCBI taxonomy): domain Eukaryota; kingdom Metazoa; phylum Arthropoda; class Arachnida; order Araneae; family Salticidae; genus Maratus; species Maratus speciosus. The sequence goes on from OZ010799.1 coordinate 211,608,597, forward strand.
AACCGAATACATTGTTTAAAAAATGAAACCATTGTTAGGTACTCCTGGAAACTTATATACCGAATACAAAATACGCAATATTTTCGAATTAAATTCCGGTATTCGGCAGAAAATTCATTTCCTAATGCATAAGCACATTTCCAAATGAATGACGTAAAAATTAATCGGTTCTACAGGTGTTGGCCTGCTTGACTTTTTAGAAATGTAAAATAAAGTAAAACCGAATACATTGTTTAAACAATGAAACCATTGTTAGGAAATCTTGAAAACTGATTTACCGAATACAAAACACGCAATATTTTGGAATTAAATTCTGGTGCACGGCTGAAAATTAATTTCCTACCAAATAAGCACATTTCGAAAGGAATGACGAAAAAATATTTCTGTTTTAAAGTTGTTCGCCTGCGTGAATTTTTAGAAATGTAAAATAAAGTACAACCGAATATATTCTTTATACAATGAAACAATTGTTTGGAAATCGTGCAAACTGATTTACCGGATACAAAATACGCAATATTTTCGAATTAAATTCCGGTGCACGGCTGAAATTTAATTTCCTAATAAATAAGCACATTTCGAAATGAATGACGTAAATATATTTCGGTTTTAAAGTTGTTCGCCTGTGTGGAATTTTAGAAATGTAAAATAAACTGAAACCGAATACATTGTTTAAACAATGAAACCATTGTTAGGAACTCCTGGAAACTTATATACCGAATACAAAACACGCAATATTTTCGAATTAAATTCCGGTATTCGGCAGAAAATTCATTTCCTAATACATAAGCACATTTCCAATTGAATGACGTAAAAATTAATCGGTTGTATAGGTGTTGGCCTGCTTGACTTTTTAGAAATGTAAAATAAAGTAAAACCGAATACATTGTTTAAACAATGAAACCATTGTTAGGAAATATTGAAAACTGATATACCGAATACAAAACACGCAATATTTTGGAATTAAATTCTGGTGCACGGCTGAAATTTAATTTGCTACTAAATAAGCACATTTCGAAATGAATGACGTAAACATATTTTGGTTTTAAAGTTAATCGCCTGTGTGAATTTTTAGAAATGTAAAATAAAGTAATACCTAATACACTGTTTAAACAATCAAACCATTGTCAGGAAATTCTGAAAACAGATATACCGAATTCAAAACACGCAATATTTTCGAATTAAATTCCGGTGCACGGCTGAAAATTAATTTCCTACTAAATAGGCACATTTCGAAATGAATGACGTAAACATATTTCGGTTTTAAAGTTGTTCGCCTGAGTGAATTTTTAGAAATGTAAAATAAAGAAATACTGAATACATTGTTTAAACAATGAAACCATTTTTAGGATGTCCTGGAAACTGATGTACCGAATACAAAATAAGCAATATTTTCGAATTAAATTCCGGTGCTTTGCAGAAAATTCATTTCCTAATACATAAGCACATTTCAAATTGAATGACGTAAAAATTAATCGGTTCTAAAGGTGTTGGAATATTTGAATTTTTAGAAATGTAAAATAAAGTAAAACCGAATACATTCTTTAAACAATGACAGAATTTTTAGGATATTCCTGAAAACTGAAATACCGAATACAAAACACGCAAGAATTTGGAATTAAATTCTGGTGCACGGCTGAAAATTAATTTCCTAATAAATAAGCACATTTCGAAAGGAATGATGTAAAAATATTTCGGTTTTAAAGCTATTCGCCTGCGTGAAAATTTAGAAATAAAAAATAAAGAAAATCCGAATACATTGTTTAAACAATGAAACCATTGTTAGGAAATATAGGAAACTGATTTAGCGGTTTAAAAATACACAATATTTTCGAATTAAATTCCGGTGCCCGGCTGAAAATTAATTTCCTGCTAAATAAGCACATTTCGAAATGAATGACGAAAAAATATTTCTGTTTTAAAGTTGTTCGCCTGCGTGAATTTTTAGAAATGTAAAATAAAGTACAACAGAATACATTGTTTAAACAATGAAACCATTGTTAGGAAATCCAGAAAACAGATATACCGAATTCAAAACACGCAATATTTTCGAATTAAATTCTGATGCACGGCTGAAAATTAATTTCCCAATAAATAAGCACATTTCGAAATGAATGACGTAAAAATATCATTGTTTTAAAACTGTTCGCCTGTGTGAAATTTTAGAAATGTAAAATAAAGTGAAACCGAATACATTGTTTAAACAATGAAACCATTGTTAGGAACTCCTGGAAACTTATATACCGAATACAAAACACGCAATATTTTCGAATTAAATTCCGGTATTCGGCAGAAAATTCATTTCCTAATGCATATGCACATTTCCAAATGAATGACGTAAAAATTAATCGGTTCTATAGGTGTTGGAATATTTGAATTTTTAGAAATGTAAAATAAAGTAAAACCGAATACATTCTTTAAACAATGACAGAATTTTTAGGATATTCCTGAAAACTGAAATACCGAATACAAAACACGCAAGATTTTGGAATTAAATTCTGGTGCACGGCTGAAAATTAATTTCCTAATAAATATGCACATTTCGAAAGGAATGATGTAAAAATATTTCGGTTGTAAAGCTATTCGCCTGCGTGAAAATTTAGAAATAAAAAATAAAGTAAATCCGAATACATTGTTTAAACAATGAAACCATTGTTAGGAAATATTGGAAACTGATTTAGCGGTTTAAAAATACACAATATTTTCGAATTAAATTCCGGTGCCCGGCTGAAAATTAATTTCCTGCTAAATAAGCACATTTCGAAATGAATGACGAAAAAATATTTCTGTTTTAAAGTTGTTCGCCTGCGTGAATTTTTAGAAATGTAAAATAAAGTACAACAGAATACATTGTTTAAACAATGAAACCATTGTTAGGAAATCCAGAAACAGATATACCGAATTCAAAACACGCAATATTTTCGAATTAAATTCTGATGCACGGCTGAAAATTAATTTCCAAATAAATAAGCACATTTCGAAATGAATGACGTAAAAATATCATTGTTTTAAAACTGTTCGCCTGTGTGAAATTTTAGAAATGTAAAATAAAGTGAAACCGAATACATTGTTTAAACAATGAAACCATTGTTAGGAACTCCTGGAAACTTATATACCGAATACAAAACACGCAATATTTTCGAATTAAATTCCGGTATTCGGCAGAAAATTCATTTCCTAATGCATAAGCACATTTCCAAATGAATGACGTAAAAATTAATCGGTTCTATAGGTGTTGGCCTGCTTGACTTTTTAGAAATGTAAAATAAAGTAAAACCGAATACATTGTTAAAACAATGAAACCATTGTTAGGAAATCTTGAAAACTGATTTACCGAATACAAAACACGCAATATTTTGGAATTAAATTCTGGTGCACGGCTGAAAATTAATTTCCTACCAAATAAGCACATTTCGAAAGGAATGACGAAAAAATATTTCTGTTTTAAAGTTGTTCGCCTGCGTGAATTTTTAGAAATGTAAAATAAAGTACAACCGAATATATTCTTTATACAATGAAACAATTGTTTGGAAATCGTGCAAACTGATTTACCGGATACAAAATACGCAATATTTTCGAATTAAATTCCGGTGCCCGGCTGAAAATTAATTTTCTACTAAATAAGCACATTTCGAAATGAATGACGAAAAAATATTTCGGTTTTAAAGTTGTTCGCCTGTGTGAATTTTTAGAAATGTAAAATAAAGTAAAACAGAATACATTGTTTAAACAATGAAACCATTGTCAGGAAATTCTGAAAACAGATATACCGAATTCAAAACACGCAATATTTTCGAATTAAATTCTGGTGCACGGCTGAAATTTAATTTCCTAATAAATAAGCACATTTCGAAATGAATGACGTAAATATATTTCGGTTTTAAAGTTGTTCGCCTGTGTGAATTTTTAGAAATGTAAAATAAAGTAAAACAGAATACATTGTTTAAACAATGAATCCATTGTTAGGAAATCTTGAAAACTGATTTACCGGATATAAAATACGCAATATTTTCGAATTAAATTCCGGTGCACGGCTGAAAATTAATTTCCCAATAAATAAGCACATTTCGAAATGAATGACGTAAAAATATCATGGTTTTAAAACTGTTCGCCTGTGTGAAATTTTAGAAATGTAAAAAAAATGTGAAACCGAATACATTGTTTAAACAATGAAACCATTGTTAGGAACTCCTGGAAACTGATATACCGAATACAAAAACTCAATATTTTCGAATTAAATTCCGGTATTCGGCAGAAAATTTATTTCCTAATACATAAGCACATTTCCAATTGAATGACGTAAATATTAATCGGCTCTAAAGGTGTTGGCCTGTTTGAATTTTTAGAAATGTAAAATAAAGTAAAACTGAATACATTGTTTAAACAATGAAACCATTGTTAGGAACTCCTGAAAACTGATATACCGAATACAAAATACGCAATATTTTCGAATTAAATTCCGGTGCACGGCTGAAATTTAATTTCCTAATAAATAAGCACATTTCGAAATGAATGACGTAAATATATTTCGGTTTTAAAGTTGTTCGCCTGTGTGAATTTTTAGAAATGTAAAATAAAGTAATACCGAATACATTGTTTAAACAATGAAACCATTATCAGGAAATTCTGAAAACAGATATACCGAATTCAAAACACGCAATATTTTCGAATTAAATTCCGGTGCACGGCTGAAAATTAATTTCCTAATAAATAAGCACAATTCCAATTGAATGACGTAAAAATTAATCGGTTCTAAAGGTGTTGGCCTGTTTGAATTTTTAGAAATGTAAAATAAAGTAAAACCGAATACATTGTTTAAACAATGAAACCATTGTTAGGAACTCCTGAAAACTTATATACCGAATACAAAACACGCAATATTTTGGAATTAAATTCTGGTGCACGGCTTAAAAATAATTTCCTAATAAATAAGCACATTTCGAAATGGATGACGTAAAAATATTTCCGTTTTAAAGTTGTTCGCCTGTGTGAATATTTAGAAATGTAAAATAAAGTGAAACCGAATACATTGTTTAAACAATGAAACCATTGTTAGAATGTCCTGGAAACTGATATACCGAATACAAAACACGCAATATTTTCGAATTAAATTCCGGTGCTTTGCAGAAAATTCATTTCCTAATACATAAGCACATTTCCAATTGAATGACGTAAAAATTAATCGGTTCTAAAGGTGTCGGCCTATTTGAATTTTTAGAAATGTAAATAAAGTAAAACCGAATACATTCTTTAAACAATGAAACCATTGTTAGGAAATCCAGAAAACAGATACACCGAATTCAAAACACGCAATATTTTCGAATTAAATCCTGATCCCCGGGTGAAAATTAATTTCCTACTAAATAAGCACATTTCGAAATGAATGACGAAAAAATATCTCGGTTTTAAAGTTGTTCGCCTGTGTGATTTTTTAGAAATGTAAAATAAAGTAATACCGAATACATTGTTTAAACAATGAAACCATTGTTAGGAAATCCTGAAAACTGATATACCGAATACAAAACACGCAATATTTTGGAATTAAATTCTGGTGCACGGCTGAAAATTAATTTCCTACTAAATAAGCACATTTCGAAATGAATGACGAAAAAATATCATGGTTTTAAAACTGTTCGCCTTTGTGAAATTTTAGAAATGTAAAATAAAGTGAAA